>RDPX01000150.1:980612-1059367 GCA_003991215.1 Morbakka virulenta
GTTGGTTCACTATTGTTTGAAATGTCTTCAGGTATTTGTTCAAACGTGTCTTCCTCAAAGCCTTTAATTACTCTGCAATTCCTTTGGTGAATTTTTAATCCTTTCAATCCTTTACATACTTTTCCGCATGAACACTTAACACCAGCTGTCACATTACTAGTATAACTATCTCTATTGTTTTTCCTAATCAATGGCAAGTTAATTTCCCCATTGGGATTGCAAGTGTTTTCCTGTAACCGTTTTTTGCATCTCCAGACATGGCGTCCAAGCGATTGAAATTCCTTTCCACAGAAACTACAAACTACAAATAGTGTCAAAAGGTATCGAAAACTAAACACAAACATTATTCCAATAAAATCCTTGTGCGACGAGGAGTAGATTGATATGAAATTGTACTTATAATATTTAAAAATTAGGCAAATATTTTGCGATTAAACGAGAGCCGTGTACAGAGACGTCTGCACGCCACCGCTCGACAGCAATAATAATAATAATAATAATAATAATAATAATAATAATAATAATAATAATAATAATAATAATAATGATAATAATAACAAAATTGAGTTGCTAATGCCGGATGGTTGAGGAAGATGGGAGTTCGATATAAAATATCCCAAACGACATGAGGAATATAAAGCCTCTGGCAGTCCAAGTCCAACACCTGGCCTTAACGTGGCAAAACTGTTTGGAACTAACAGTAGATGGGGAGAAAGGCACTCGCAAAACAAACGAACAAGTCACTATTGTGAATGGGCAACCTCAAAATAATGAACAAGTCGGAGACGTATTGATAAAAGAGGATCGGGAATTAGAAGCATTGTTCATAACAGAGGTGGAGAATCTCGCGCTTCTTTCAATGCTAAATATGGAACTCTGTATGAAACTACCGAAAATCAAGCTCCATAATCAAATATGTTAAAGTGAAAATAAGATACTGGAATTGTACTTGAGATGTGAATACTATCCCAAAAATAAGTGATAGTGTATATGTAATGGGAGAAAACTATTGCATCCAAGCTGGGAGTACTTGATGACAAAGACAAACCTGGTAAAAAAAAAGGAATGAAGAAGAAGGAAACCCTCGGGAACGTAAGATTAAGAGAGAGATAAAAGAACTTAGACAGAACATTGCTTTGCTAAGACAAGCAATGACTTGCTCAGAAGAAGGACGCGGAGAAAGGCAACAGGTACAGAGAGTCATGCCCAAAGAATTAAGGACCAAATGTCAAAATGATACGAAAAATTCCAGTCTGAGAAGATAGAAAAACTCAGGCTAGACCAAATGAGATAAAAAAAGGTAAAGCTGGTAAAATATGTAGAAAAGAGGAAAAGAAAACAGAGTAGTATCAGGTTCCAGCATGAATTGAAAGGATTCTTTAGGGCGTTGGAAGATGGCGCGCGTAAAGCAGAGTGGCCAGATATGGAAAGCTTCGTTGACTTTTGGGAAGGTATATAGGAAAGGAAAGAAAGAACACCTCACATGCCGTGGTTGGATAGGAAGATAGGAAGAAAGCAAAATCAAAAGTATAGCAGAGTCAATGACTTAAATTTTTACCTCTGATAACGTGAAAAAGGAAGTTATAAAAGAGAAAGGGGTGGACAGCGCTAGCAATCGACGGCATACAGAATTATTGGTGGAAAAAGTTCGAGTCTGCAAAGAGCACCCATCAGAGCAGTCACCGTCCTGTAGGAAAAAAATTCTGATACCAACTTGGTGGCCAATGGGAAAAACAATATTACTCCCTTAAACCAAGAACATAGAAGAAAATGAGAATTATAGACCAATAACACGTTTGAATACTTCATTGAAAATAATGACTGGAGTAATAGGACAGTATATGTGAAAACACACCATGGAAAATGAAATATTGGATAAAGGTCAAATAGGAGCAGTAGGAGGTGTACTGGGAACGGTTGGTTAGTTAATCATTGATTGATGTATTATGGAAGAGGCGAAAGAATTCCATACGAATTTTGCAGTTGAATTTTGCGATTACAAAAAAGACCAAAGAAAACGTTTTAACACTGGATCGGCATACCAAAAGAAAATATCACATTGGTATCGCAGTTAGTGGAAATGTGGAAAGCACGACTGGCGATATGGAGTACAGGGGTAAAGGTAACCAGTAGATGAATTGTAATTTCGTTCAGGTTCCTGCATGGGGCAGCTTTTTCCCAGTGTCTTTTGTATCACAGAAATACCAGTATATTTACTATTCTAAAAAAGTAAAGGCTACAGGATGGGTCTGCCTGGAAGTAGAGACATCAGTCGAACACGTGTAGACGACCTAAACCAGCAACTTTATTGAACAAGTGAGCCTTGACACTGGAGTATGCTACAGAGTAGCAAAGTATGCTGGAATTGTATTCCAACGAGGCAAAATGGTGAGAGGTGAAGGACTACAGGTGCTGAAAAAAATAATGAATTCAATGGATCTAGACGAGAACGAAATATACAAGGTCCTTGGAAAAGAGTAAGAGGCTGGGGTAAGAGCCAAGAAAGCGTTTAAGTGGGTTAAAGGCGAAGTCACAAAGAGAGTCCACATGCTAATCAACATCAAACTGAATGATGTCAGTCTGGTGTGTGCAATTAATGCAAAAGTAATTCCAGTTGTAGCATACGTAATGAATGTGGGCAGGTTCATAACTGGGGAGTTAATGGCCAGATCAAATAATAGGGAGAAATGTAAGCCAATCATATACTGGGCATGCAGGGAAGTGCCGAAAGATTGTACCTCAAGAGAGAGGACGGTGGGCGTTTCTTGGTACTCCATGAGAGTGCCAAGAAACGAGATTAATAGTTGCTCGACAATTACTGAATTAAAGCTGCATGGATGAGAGAAATGTTGAAGGAGCAGAATGCAATTGTGGCCGATACAATAAAGACAATGGAGGATATTGGAGTAGGAATCCATTTTCAGGAAGGCGAAATATCGATTGGAAGGGAAATAATTCAAGGAGGATGGAAGCCTGCCTGGAAGGAGTTTAAATGCAAGTTGAAGAAGGGTGTTAAAAGTAGAAGAATCGAGAGCTATGAACCAAAAGAACAGCAAAGCATAGTCTAGAGAGATCAAGAACAAGAATGTCATTTGTTGTTATCCCAAAATCACAATCCGAGAAAGAAAGTGCCATAATGACGATGTAGGAGCAAATGGTTGAGACTAGATCTTGGAAACAAATAAGAAGACCAGTGGAGAATGGGAGATGTAGAATATGTCTACAAGACAGTGAAGCAGTGCAACAGCTAGTAGCTGGATGTCAGAAGTTAGCTGACAGTGAATACTTATCCAAACACAGCCGAGCGTCGATGATTCTAGCGGTGGCGTGGGCAAATGAGTACAATTTAACTGGCCAAGGCGCTGTATGGTATAAACAGCGATGGGACTGAGGAACTACTCTTGAAAATGACCGGGCAAAGTTGGTGTGGCATTTTGAGTTCCATCTGCGCAAAACAACGTCCCCCAGACGACCGGATTTATCCTTGAAATGAAAGAAGAGAAAAAGATATTGATATGCAAAATGACGTGCCTGAAGCAACAAAAATGCTGATGCGAAGAGGATGCAGATACTGACCAAATATAGACAACTTGCGTTCGCAATAAAAGAAAGGCGTCCTGGTTACAATTTTACTGCGATGTTTGTAAAAATCGGTGCACCTGGAGATGGAACGAAAGAGTCAAGGAGTGTTCTTAAAAAGGTGTTTGAATATCATGAAAGTATTGACAAAATTGCAAGTGAAATGCAAAGGACGGTGTTAATAGCCAGCGAAAGTATTGTTCGTAGGTTAACTTCTATCCTTATACAAGGAGAGGAAAATGACTAATTTACGTATTTTTGTGTTATTGGTTAACTAGCAAAATTTGGTAGTTAACTTTTAATTGGCTAATTGTATGTATTTAATTAGCTATTGAAAAAAACCCAACAGCTTCCATGGAAAATTGGTCAGACAAGTAGAAGATATAAAGCATGAGTCATGTTGGGAGTGATTCTTTTCGGAGCCATTTCCTCACTATAAGTAGCCAGATGAATACTTTTTATATTCTTCTGGCGAACTAGATTCCTAATCGACAAATTACTCAAGCTAATTCCTATAATAGAGTTACCATAAAAAAGGTACAAAGTTAACACACAAGAATTTCCATAAATATTGTAGTCTTACCTTAATATACTCGTGCTGTGTTTGCTCCGTCGTGACCATGCCTCTTGCAACGTACGCTAATAGAAAAGACAATATTGCAGTAACTCCATGTCATAAACTTTATATTTGAAAATAAAACACGCATTAACAGTTATCTGCGATTTCTTTGCCACTTTCTTCCAAGATCACTTTTGTTTAATTATTATTAAGGTATTTATTGCACTATTCTTCCATACCTATGTATTTATTGTACAGCAACTCCGATTTTATTTGGAAACAAGTCACACTGAAGGGCGAATGAAATACCATCAACACTTAATACGTACTAGTGAATGGACTTGGTAATAATTTTACCTTATAAACTCCAGTGACAGGCTGGGCAAAGCTTTAAAGACTTATACACAGTGCCAGGTCGGAGCTACCTAAAACAGGCTTACCAAAAGAACTGTGACCATGTTTCAGGCAGTGTTAAATTTATGCGAAGCTCTATAACGGCCGTCTACAGCTAACTAACTCTACAACTTTTCAACTCAGCAACTGGGAAGTAAAAACTATCTCCGTAAAATTTACGAATGCTATAAATAGGAGGGATATCACAAAACATCCTGTAGTCAGCTTTATTTCATTTTCAACATTAGTTAATAACCAAGATTTAGGCTCGTTCTTAATAGTGTGATCACTGCATTTCAGAGAATTGGAAATAAGCCAAATCACTTGACAGGTCTTATTTATTCTGTAGTGTTTTAATGCTTTTATTATAGGAGTGTAATTTTTAGTCGCCGCGCAGGCAGGCTCATCGAGAGTCCACTATTGTTGTTGTTTTTCGGACAAAGTCGTAAATCATTGTGCAACTGATGTAGGATATTTATCACGTCATTAGCTGTAAGCTTTGTCTGAGCTACGTTTCTTGAGATACTTCTTCCATTGTCAGCCTACTGAAGTAATTAGATATAGCTATTTTGATCGACCGACCAGTACCTTAAAAAGGCATCACACCAACCAGTTGCAGGTCGTCATAGTGTTATTACCACTCTGTTTGGAAGAGAAAGAACCATCATTTCAAACCCATACGACGTCAGAAAGAAAAAAAAGTCACCTTCAACAGGTTCTCTTACCCAATGGATACTATACTAGGGATGCCCAGAGAGCATTACGAAAAACTAGTAGCCATAATCATGAAGAAGAAAAAGAACCTGTAAAACAAATATGCCAAGGTCATCAGTAAGCAACTAAGACGAACTCTCCGACAGCATAATATCAAGTGTTCATTTTTCACAAAGACTGTAAGGATTCTTCTGCCATTTACATTAGAGAATCAAAGCGTTCCTTAGGTGAACAACTTGAAATGGAGAACGAATTTTTGAGAAGAGTCAAACACAAAAGGGAAAACAAACTGAAAGAGGAAATTATGCAGGAACATTTTCTAAGATAAACCACGAAAAAGTGGCAGATCATGACTAGTGGTTGTCGTTAAAAGATGGAATCCTGGAGAGGAAATGAGAAACCGTCATTATTGCATGACAGGAATGGGCAGTGAAAACAAATTTTGTTGAAGCAAAGATAAGCAAAGGGCCAACAAGATAGTAAGTGTAGGATGTTCGGCAAAACAGATGAGAACATTAAGCACCTTCCAAGTGATTACTGTAAAATGGTTCAAAACGAATATAAACCCAGGATGAGTGGATAGGAAGAAAGATACATCAGGAGGTATGGTGAAAACGAACCCTTAGTACTAAAAATTGTATGAGCATGAACCGCAAGCTGTATACGAAAATGAAGAATATGAGATGTTATGGAAGTTTTCAGTATAAATAGAAAATGTTATTGAAGCAAGAAGATCTGCTGATATGATGTAGTGGTCAAGAAAAACAACCAATACCTGATTGTAGATTTCGCTGTCTTTTAACGATACAAAAGTCGACGAGCACGAGAGAAAAGATCGTAAAATACCATGGGTTAGCAAAAGAATTGAAAAAAAAAACATGTGAAAAAAGGGTAAGAGCATTCCAGTTATCAGTTATAACTGGGAAGCTAGGAACAACATCAAAAGCATTAGCCAAACGATTAAAAGAGACTGTAATAGTTAGGCAGATAGTGGAATTACAAAAGACGTGTTGCTGCATTTAATCAGAATTTTTCGACATGTACTTGTTACTTAAGAAAATTTGTTATTAAATCATATGAATATCAATGTACTGAACAAACATGCAAGAAACAATTTTTATCAATAATGTGTAACAGAAACATAATAATAATGATGATGACAATAATAGTAATTTGTCCTGGGTATTGGCATAAAACTGCATCCGGTAACTGTATCGAGTAGTGGAGTTTTGACGTGGGCGAATGGCGTTAGTCTTTGCCACAACTACCTCCAGGCCACCCTTTGGCAAGATGTAGCACCTGTTAGCTTACCCCGAGAACTTGAAATAGCAGGTTGGCATCTGGCGGGGTTAAACCTGCCTCATGGGGGGAGGCCTCTTTAGCCATGGTTGGTAATCCTACTAGTGATGGTGCCATGATAAAAGTACCGGTGGTAGTATAAGCTTAAGAGTTACTATCCTCAATATTATTGCAATAAAATTCTTCAAACTTTGAAAATAACGGCGTGAATGGCCCTGGAGCTTCATGTGAAGGCGTCTCGCCCGGCAGGCGTGTCATGGGTGATCAGCATGGGCTCGGTCGCCAGTCTGCGACTGCTCCGAAGAATAATACGAGTTCAAGAACTGGACGAAAGAATTAAACATGATTATGATGAAGTGCTATATGAAAAGTGAATCTTCTGGAACGGGTTAAACGAAAAGAATGCATAGTGTCTGGAAAGAAATCGGCTTATTTGAATTAAGTGAACAAAAATTAGCTGGGCCAACCTTTGTTATAAAGAATAGCACATCGGCTACCTGAACCTGAAATTGAAGAAATTTATCAACAAATTGAGAAGGAAGATAGTGAATTACATGCTCAGGAAGATATTTCGACCCTCATACCTGAGAATCCATTAATTCTCAGGGCTCAGGAAATCAAGAGGAAATCCAATCTGACCGGTTTGAGGCGAATGCTATTGAGAAAATGAAGTTGAATGGTCTGCGAGATGAAGAGGTTGAAGTATTTAAGAAAATATTAGAAGATTATCAATAGAGTGGTGAAAAGCCTTTGAATTTTCGGTTTGTAAATAGAAAGGCCTTAAAATTTGTACCTGCAAAAATTAATAAGGTTCTTCCTTATTTTGAAACTAGCACTCCCCTGCAATGCAATGGCCTTTTAAAATCAGGAGCAAATGCTGCCAGGAAAATGCTTGGAATAAAGATTGCAGAAAAGAAAGGAAAAACTGACGAACCTTGGTGAAAGAAGCGCATAATTGGGCAGATAAGAGACTTAAAAATGAAAAACAGCAAAACTGACTCTTTTCTACAGGGCTCTGTTTCTGATATTACTGTGATCGAAAGACAGGAAGATAACTACCAGATGAATAAGAAAGGTATCAAGAGAGTATTGAAAGAAATAAAACTGCAAATGCTATCTAAAAGCAAAAAGATCAAGCTTGAGCTATCTTATAAAACATCTACCATTGGGCTCGCTGAATACCTTGACAACGTTGACGATTGGATGCTGCAACTTGTATACTCGCATGAAAACTAAAAAAAGCTCCATTCAGTTATTAAAGAATCGAACAAATTTTCGAGAGAACTGAAATTTGAAGCTGAAGACGTAAATGTGTAAAGTACACCTAGAGCTCTAGAAGAAGAAAAAGAGGAAACGTTAGGCAAACAGATTTAGGGTTAAAACAGAACAAAAGTGGCAAGATAAACCTGTCCATGGTCAGTTCGGAACGCGAAGCAAGAATGCTGATGTTCATGAAAAAGCAACTCCTCAGTGGGTAAGGAGCTCCAGACTGAAAGGGGAGACTGAGGGTTTTATCCTTACCGCTCAAAATCAGAGTTTGTTCACCCGCAATTACCAAGCAAACGTCTTGCATTATGGTGCCGAACCCAAATGCCGGTTTTGCGAAGAAAAAGTTGAATCAATTGACCACCTTGTCTCTGGGTGTTCAATACTAACACCAAATGAATATAAGAATAGACAGGGTCGGTCAACACTTGCACAGAAAAATATGCAAGGACTACTCAATAAAAATTAACACCAACTGGTACGAATATCATCATGAACCAGTGACGAAGGCAATGTTGTTACCATCCTCTGGGATTTTCCTATCCACACCGATCGAAAAATTCAGGCAAATCGCCCTGACATTGTGATCAAAGATAAGAAAAATAAGACCTGCTTCTTTATCGATATAAGTGTGCCATCTAATCGGACCATTTCAGCAAAGGTTCTTGAAAAGCTTGGCAAGTATAAATTGAAGTTGAGAAAGTGTGGCACTTGAAAACAAAAAAAACAACTTGAAGTACTGGGTTGGCGTCAGGCGGGATTTACTCTGTTTCATGGGTAGGAGGGTCTCTTCAGCCTTGGTTGGCAACCCTCCAGTGATGGTGTCACGACCTCGGTAGTCATCAATCAACTGCTAGAATGAAATGGAACAAGGAAATTAAAAAGGTTGTGATGAGTTGTTTTTATAGGAGTAAGGCAAGCAAGAGAGGTTTTTGGTAAAGGATGATTAGTATATGGAATGAGCTTGGTGTTTTCGAAGTAATTGAGCGGCGATTCGCATGATAACAGTATTGACACTGAACTATCCATGCAAGGTATGTAAATACCTTGAGAAGAAAAGGCCTTTTAGTGGATGATATAGACCTTGCGAAATTAGTGCTTGACGAGAGAGAAAAAGAGAATGCACTACCTGATAACCTAAGAAACGTTGGCCGTAAGATATTGAAGCAACATGTAGCAAATATCGATAGGGCAATGAAATATATTCCAACGAAAGATAAAACTGATGTGAAAAATTTATTGTTTGCAGCTGGAAGAATGGTACAAATAAAAGTAGGCATAAAAAGAATGGAACATGAGAATAAAGGGTACAGGAGCAATCATGGAAAAGAAGACTTCGGGCTAAGATGGCAGGGACTAGAAAAAACCTTGGCCAGGTTGAGTGTTGAAAACGTGGCGAATTAGAAAACGGTGACCTTAACTATGAGGTAGAAATAAAGTTTCTTGTTAAAAAGAAGGGGTTAAATGTAATCATAAAGGAGTTAAAACTAAGAATGAAGGCAGTTCAACACAAAATAAAGAGATACAGGGATAGAACTGAACAGTACAAGCAAAATTGAATGTTTGAAACAAATCAGAAAAGACTGCATGAAATCTTTGATGACGTTAACAGGAAACGTTCTCTAATAAACACCTTGGGCTGGAAAGAGTTTAGAATTTTGGAGTGAAATAAGGAGTAAAGCAGCTAATCACAGTGTCGATGCAGAATGGGTTAAAAAGCCGAAGAAATTTCTTAACAATATTAAGTAGCAAGATGATAGATTTATTAATCCAGGAAAACCTCCATTACGGCTCAAGAAAATACCGAATTGGAAATCACCGTTTCCAGATGGACTGCAGGGCTAATAGCTCAACAATTTCACTTCATGTGAAGAAAAAATCGCTAAACGTCTCCAAGAATGATTGGTCATGAATAATGTGACACAATAGATGACAAAAGTTAAGAAGAGCTTAATCTTGAAAGACAAGGAAAAGGGGTCTATGGTAAGCAACTTTAGACCGATAACATGCTTACAAATTATGTGGAAACTGTTGACCTCAATTCCTGGGGATGCAATGTATGAGCACCTTGAAGGAAAAGAACTGCTTGTAGATAAGCAAAATTGGTGTAGAAGGAAATCAAGAGGTACAACGGATCAGGTATTGGTTGACAAAGTGGTGAGGAGAAGTTGCAAGAGGCGATTATGTGGATTAGGAATGGCTTAGATTGACTATAAAAAATCAAAGGGTTGAATACCGCATACATGGTTGTTAAAAAACATGAATATATTTAGAATTGCAAGCAATATGATATACCTACTGAAAAACACCATGAATAATTAAGAGAACTAACTTGACATCGGGAAAAAATGTCTTTGAAAAAGTCAGAAAAACTAAAGGGGTATTTCCGGTAGACAGTTTGCCTCCTCGCCTCTTTGTGCTGGCCCTTATTCCATTTATGCTAATTTTGAGAGATGTTGAACCAGGATATGATTTGAGAAAAAAAGTCAGGTTAAATCATTTCTTATTTATAAATTAACTGAAATTGTAAGGCAACAACGAAAAACAAACAGATACACTTGTCAACACAGTAAAGATATTTACCGATGACATTAGAATGGAGTTTGGTGAAAGTACAGGTGCGATCCTAATCCTGAAAAGAGGAATGATTGTGAAATGTGACGGTATTGCTCTGTCAGGTGATGAAATAATGAAAGGTCTGGAAGAAGAGCGGTACAAATATTTAGGAATTTTAGAGATCGATAATGTAAAGCACAAACAAATGAAAGAAAAGTTTAATAAAGATTATTTCAGGCGGGTTAGGAAGGTACTGAAATTCAAAATAAATGGTGGAAACATCATCCACGCAATAAATGCTAGGTTTGTATCAATCATCAGATAGGGCGCGGGAGTAATTAACTGGAGGGTAGATGGGCTCAAAGGTGTCAATAGGAAAACGAGAAAGTTACTAACAATCTATAGGGCATTCCAACCACAAGCAGATGGTGACAGACTCTATTACAAAAGAGCGAATGGTGGTAGAGGTTTAATCAGTGTTGAAGATTGTGTTGAGACTGACGTAAACACTTTATCCAGCTATGTAGAATAGACAAAAGAATCTTTTCAAAAACCCTTTAAAGCGGAAAACTTGTTAAGGTCTGGAACTCTAAAGGAAACAATCAAGACGAAAAAGGTAGAAGGTTTACATAGAGAATACGCTGAGTAGCAAGTATGAATAGCTAACAAAAGGAATAAAAAGTGCCGAGTCAACGAAATGGCTGAGGAAAGGTACGCCGAAGAAGGAGACAGCGGGGATGCCGATAGTAGCTGAAGATCAGGCTTTGAGGTCAAATGCTATTAAGAGCAACATAGATAAACAGGATGCTTCACCTGTTTGTAGAATGTGTGGAAAACGAGAGAAACTGGCCCAGAATTGGCGACATGATAGAGTTGAGAAATAAATCCACTGGGACCTTTGTAAATAGTATGGTTTTGAATGTACGGAGAAGTGGTAAGACCATGACCCATCAGGCCTTGTAGAGAACGTAAAGTCAAACATCTTGTGGGATTTTAGATTTCAAAAAGATTGGCAGTTGAATCACAACGGACCCGACGTTGTCCTGTATAATAAAGAGGCAAATCAATGGAAAATCATTGATGTCTCATGCTCGTTTGACGGAAGGGTAATCGAAAAGGAGGAGGAGAAGAGAAAAAAGTACGAAGAGCTTAGAAAAGAAGCTATGGAGTGTCAGAAAAGTCGCGGTGATACCCATCATCATCAGAGCTCTTGGTACAATGAGCAAAAATTTTAAGAGATATGATGAACAACTTGAGATATGACAAATAACATCTTTATTGCAAAAGACATTTCCGTTTGGAGTAGCGTGACAATTAGGAGCCTGGACACCTAAGACTGAGGAATTCAATATGCTGTTTAGACTAAAGCCACCAAACAACAAACGGCATAAAGGAAGGCCAATACTAATAATTAAAATATTGATAACAACAAAGACTAGATTGTGCTCAGTTGATCAAAAAAGGGTCTATAATGAACTGAATGGAAAGGTAGGACCAGGAGGTAAAACTACTGATGCAGAAGAAAGTAAGAAATTCTGGAGAAGCATATGGAGTCTCAAAATGAATTACAACAAACAGGCTGAGTGGCTTAATAATAAGGAGGAGATCAATATCAGGTATGAGCAAGACAAGATGATGATAAAAAAAGATTAATTGAAAAATCAATTTAAAGCAATGCCAAACTGGAAGGCACCAGAAAAGGATGGGGTGCTGGGCTACTGGATAAAGAATATCAATAATCTGCATGAAACAATAGCCAAACAAATGTCTGGTATTTTGGAAGGAGTAACTGAAATACCTAACTGGATGACATACAGAAGGTCTGTTTTGTGCCAAAAAGATTCTGCAAATGGAAAAGTTGTTGACGAGAATGATAGCTGAAAATATTTATATGTACTTAGATAACGAAAGTATTTTTTCTGAAGAACAGAATGGGTGTAAAAATGGTAGTCGTGGCACCAAAGATCATTTATTTATTGACAAAACTGTTTTAAAAGATCGAAAGAAGAGGCATACGAATCTAGCTATGGCGTGGATCGCCTACAAAAAGGCTTATGACTTTATTCCCCATAGTTGGATTAACGAATGCCTGGAAATGTTTGGGATAGCTAAAATGTTCGACAGTTTCTAGAAAGAAACATGAAACAGTGGAAGCTCTTACTCATTTCCAATGGAGAGGAACTATGTGATGTAGAGGTAAATAGAGAAGTCCTTCAAGGAGATAGTCTTTCTCTCTTATTATTTATTATAAGCATGATTCCTCTTTCTGGTTATTGCGTTTTAAAAGTAGGAAGAAAAGGAATTTAAGTTGAATCACCTTCTATTTATGGATGATCTTAAACTCTATTGAAAAATTGAAGATCAAATTGATTCTTTTGTAAACACAGTTTTTGTTTTTAGCCAAGATATTGGAATGGTATTTGGTTTAAAAAAATGTGGAGTCGTGATTCTCAAACAAGGAAAATATTTAAAAATTCGAAGGAATTCAGCTTCCAAAGAAAGAAATGATGAAAGAAGTAGATGATAAAGGCTATACATATCTTGGAATACTAGAATTGGATAAGATCAAGGCAAGTGAAATGAAAAAGAAAATCACCAACGAATACGAGAGAAGACGTTGACCCTTAAACCAAAACTGAATGAGAAGAATCAAATTAATGCAGTAAATATCTGGGCAGTTGCTTTAGTGAGACAAGGAGCAGGTATTATTAATTGGAAAAGCAATGAAATGAAAAGTTAGACTGAAAAACAAGTAAAACCATGACTATGTATGGCGCCTTTCACCCTAAAAGTGATACAGACAGATTGTATCTAAAGAGAAGAGAAGGAGGTCGGGGGTTGATGGGTGTGGAAATGTCTGTTAAACGGGAAGAAAATTGCCTTGGTCTATATGTAAAGAACTCTACTGAAAAACTGGTAGAAGGTATGAAAAGAGCTGGGGAAATTAAGACGGAAGGTGCTAAATCAAAGAGTGAATTAAAAAGACAACTAAGAGAACAGTTAAAAGCTAAGTGGGGTGAAAAAGTGATGTATGGTTAGTTTCTGGGGCAACTGCAGGACGTAGTTGACCAAAAGAATACCTGAAAATGGCTAGTACATTGAGATTTGAAGGTTTAAACTGACGCGCTGTTGTGTGCTGCAGAAGAACAAGCAATAAGGACGAGCTATGTCAAATACAACATATAAAAGAGTTCTGATACTAATTTATGCATGGTGTGTGGTAAAAAGGGTGAAACAGTCAAACATATAATGTGAATGCACCACACTAGCCCAGCGAGAATATGTGACGGCATGACAATGTGGCGAAATTGATTCATTGAAAACTTTGTGAAAAATATGGTTTAGAAAGACAAGAAAAGTGGTATGATCACTGTCCAGAAGGATCTGTTGAGAACAATGCATGGAAAATTCTTTGGGATATGAATATCCAATGTGATAACGAAATAAAGGCAATGCAACCGGATATTGTTGTTGTAAACAAGAAAGAAAAACACTGCAGTCTCATTGATATCGCATGCCCCTTCGATAGTGAAGTCTTTGAAAAAAAGGATAAAATAAAGGGATATCACGACTTGAAATTTGGGGTATGAAAAAGTTATTCCTGTAGTCGTTGGTTCACTGGGTAGTATTTCTAAGATATTTGAAGATTGGATAGGGAAACTAGGGATCCATGTCAAAAATTGCACCAGTTCAAAATTCTGCTTTGTTGGGAACAGCTAGAATCCTCCGAAAAGTACTTGACATGTGAAATGTCAAAGAAACCTGTTGTTATTATTAATTATTATTATTATTAGTTATTATTGTTATGTTGAAATTTACACGAGGAATATTTTCTTTGGTGAAAAAACAAGAGTTGCATGGTAACGTAAAATACGTACGATTATATTTAGGTACCATGACCAAATAATAAAATCATAGCTATTAATCTTCAAGAGTTATTTCATTTGTCATTTAAAATTGTTCAAACTTGAATGTAACAATTTAGCCATCCATCAGTTTAATTTCACTCTCAAGTTATTGATTTTTGCATCTACCTAATTTTTTAAACCACCTGTTGGAGATAACTAGTTACTAAAATAGAGCCAGATAATAAAGCTGATATATGTGCTGTACAAATTTTGTTTTGGTTTTAACGTCATTTCACCCCATCAATTGAGGCTCAGACGGTGCCTTTCAGAGGGTCAGAGGGGCTTTGCTTTGGCAGTAAGAAATTTCTTGGCCGGATTCCCTTCCTGACGCCAGCCAATGGCTTTTTTTTTGTAAAGTATTAAATTCTCCCCGACCGCTCGGGGAATCGAACCCAGAACCCCTTGGTTACTGTGCAACTGCACGAACCATTAAGCCACGGCTCCTCGAATGTGCTGTAAATATGACTGATACAAACGGTATCAATGTAAGACATCTGCCATTTGGAGAATCTGGTAAATTTGCAAAAGTAATTTTAACTATTAGAGTGCAAAACGAAGCAATTCCTGTGCTGTTTAAGTGATACACAAGAGAAGAAACAATGGATAGGATAAAAAATACTAACTGATCTTGCTTGATGCTTGTTGGCAAAAAAACAAAACAATAATTAGAGAAAATGCAAAAAAGCGTGATTTTTCAAAACTTAGGGTATTGGTTTATTTCTTTTTATCCTTTCAAATTCTGATAAGCAAGGGTTTTGATTGGTAAATATCAAACTTAGGATTGGAAAAATGTAAAGTTTAAGTATTCTGGGGCCTGAGCACTTGGGAGCAAGTTTGATTTCTTAAGAAAGTTGTGGGAAATGGAAAAGAATTGTAAAAGGGTTAGAATAACTGAGGAACCCAGATGAATGATATTTCAGCCAACTATGTTTCTACTGTGTATATTAAAATGTACCTATGATATATAGTTACTGATATGTTTACATAGATATCAGATATAATAATATATGGCATTAAAAATTAACTAAAATGAACAAAATCCCAGTGACATGTCAAGCAATATGGTGGAGAATGTACCACATGAAGACATTTCAAACCGCTATGACCAAGGAACATCTTGTTACGTGCAGTGACAAATATTACAACAAGAATATAAAAACTTTACTATTTAAATAGCTACATCATTGTCTGGTGTTGTAGCAATGTACCAAGCATACCGTTGTTATCAAACTTTTCAAATATTGCAAAGTTCTGCACATATCAGTGCCATATATTATTCCATAAAAATCAACAGTATGTCCTTTATATACTGCAGTATGTCCTTTATACACTTACAAGTTACAGATGTTCCACATGGTACATTGTCAACTAATCCATGGCTATGAGCATGAACAAGATAGCAAATCTCTTCATCACGTACAACCTCCTCAACTGAAACAGTCATCTCCCCAATTTCCTAAATCAAAACAGAGAAATAAAAAACACTTATAAGCTGTTACCTGTTAAGCATAGGACCCCATTCATTCCACTTAATAGGAAGCAATAGAAAATTACTAAAAAGATAGGTCTATTTTTTCATAACCGTAATATTCAGTAAATGCCAAAAGCTAGCCAGCCGCCAGCAACTAGGTACCAATGACTAGTCACTGGGATTAAAATTATTTAGGGAAAACACTTGCCAGGCTGACTTAGAATTTGATTCTGCATATTCTATTAGAACTTAAAAGTTGCTTTTGTTTTTCTGTAACTATATTAATATCACCCCTCATTATGTATGCTGATTACATCATTGGTTTAAAATTTCTCATCCATTTGTTTCTTGTACTACCATACACAAACCTCAACAATTTCTTCCAATATTACATTTTTACAACAATATAATGCTTTACAATTTTAATGAGATAAGATGGTCCTAGTCTCTCAAGTGCTTTATACATTGATATTGTAATTTCTTTATACAAAAAAAAATAAAAAAAATAAATAAATAAACAGAAACTACTTTCTAAATGTGAAAGCAACTACTTTAAAGGTCAATGTTGAAATTATTGGAAGATTTTTAGTAGTTACCTTCCCTGCATCTGAAACTGTTACCAGATAGTCATCAAACACTGCTTTACCAATCTGTTTGAAATCTAAATGGAAGATGATATAAGACATATATCTTACTTAACTGGTAAGAATTTAATTAAAAAGCATATTAAGAACAACAAAATAAATTCAATATTTCTAAAATTGAATTAATATTGAAAATTATTGCAATGTGCTTTGGTTTCAAAAGCAAATTTCAAACCATACCCTTGTCTTGTTCAAATTATGCTATTAATGAGGAAATTTCAATTTACTGTGGTGAGTTCATAACCAGATCCACTCAATACAAGGCAAGTGGGTTGATTTCACACTTCTGTGTAATGTAAATAACTGCCTTAGCCACATCTGAGTTTAGTGTCTTTAAGTATTCTATTTATAATCCTAGCACTGGAGTGCTCTGGCATGGAGATACATCCTCTGGGTAGCAGATGGAATAGCTTTTCCATAAGCAAACTCTCTGGGTTATGCTGGATAATACAGAATATAACACCATGGAATAACAGCACCCTGGAGAAGGAAAACTCTTAAGTCAGTGAGGGACTGCTAGGGGACACCCTAAAAGTAGCAATTAAACCTTATGAATCAGGTTTGCTACATTGAATGCTGGGATCTTGACAATAAAGATGTTATTCATGAGGTTAAAGATGTTATTCAAGAGGTTAAAGATGTTATTCAAGAGGTTAAAGATGTTATTCAAGAGGTTAAAGATGTTATTCAAGAGGTTAAGTGGAAGAGACAGAGTGTGTTAGAGAGCTTGAAGTGGGATATAAAATGTTCTACAGTAGTGTGGATGGCAGATTGAATGGAGTTTGTTTGATTTTGGATTCTGCTTGGACAGGTCTAGTGGTTTATATAACACAACAAAGTGATCAATTTATGATGGTGAAAGCTGTGTACAGAGTAACAATGACCTCACCATATGCACCACAGGGTGGGTACATACAGCAAGAGAAAGGTGATTTTGCTGCACAGCTGAAAGCATTAGGGCAGTGCCAGCTACTAAAAGAAAAATGACTGGAGCAGATATGAGTAGTCATGCTGGTTTATAGGCTACAAGACAAAAACAGATGTTAATTCTCACAATGGTGTAATTTCAGAAGTCATAAAGCTATTGATAAAGATGGACTCATTCTTAATCCACCAAAATGTCAGTTTGGAAACACATTAATTTCTTTCTGGGGAATGATATATAGCACAGGTGTCTGGCCAGCCCAAGCCAAGATTGAGGCACTTGATTTCATCACCCCTCCAAAAAAGTGAATTGATCAGCTTTTCATGTATGATGGAAAGCAATTTGGACCTAATCCCAAACTTTGGGAAGAAATCTGCAGTACTTTAGGAGCTGACCAAAGGAAAATCTCAGTTTTAACATTGGAGAATATACCAGAAATGTTTTGACAAGCTCATCTCTGTCTTCAAGAAAGATATACTTCTCCAATATTTTGATTTAAATCTACATACATATGTCTTTACAGCTGCTCACATAACTGGTCTTTAGGCAACACTGCCCCATGGACCAAAAGTTGAGGAGGCAAAACCAGTAGCTTATGCATCAAGAACTAAGCATGGGGTAGAAACACAGTACAGCAACTTGAACTTGAAGCTATTGGGTTGGGTTCTGGATTGCAACAACTTTGTCATTACCTGGTTGGCACTCCAAAGCTCATAACAATAGCAGCAGACCACAAGCCACTTTACACCATCTTCAATGGCAACAAACAGGGTTCTGTATGGACTAAAGAGATTAAGATGTGCCACCATGATATAAACTGGTACATTGTGTACTAATAAGGCCAACTTAATCAAACAGTTTTTATGTCATGAGGAAGGAAACCTTTGATCACACTAGTTTAAGAAGAACAGGATGAAACGAACAAATCAAACAAGTTGCTTTGTCTTCTTCACATAACACATGTAACAGATAAGCTGAACCCAGATGTCAGTGCAGTGGAAACCATCAAAGATGTCACTCTACAGAAAGTAATGTCATGCATACAAAAAGGGCATTCCTAGCTAACTTTAACATATTCCCTGCATAGAAGTAAGAGCTTTGTCACCTCTACATTTTGACAGATACTTCTCCCACCAACAAGCCTGATGATAGAAGAAGTATCTCTCAAAACATAGCTCAGAAAAAGCTTATGACTCCAGACATGATAAAGCTCTTACATCTATGGCTTCCTCTGAGTCCATAAATTTCAGAACTTTCAAGATATTCCCTGCATTTCAGAATTTCCAGCAAATTTATCCAGGGGTTATTGGTTTCTCCCAAAGGGCTGTTGGTGAAAGATGACAGAATTGTACTACCAAAAACCTTGCAGAAGACTGTCATTAGACTAGCTCACACAGGTAGTCACCCTAAACATACATACATGAAACAGCATGAGGGTACACTTCTCCCATGATGTGCATAAAAAAGTCAATGAATATCATACATCCTGTACAGAATTTGTAGCACTTGCATCTCCAAGGCAAAGTAGAACAAATTATACCACATGAGGTACCAGCTAAGTGTTGAGATAAAGTGGTCATTGATCTCTTTGGGCAATGAAGTCATTGGATATCACACATCCTGTACAGAATTTGTAGCACTTTCATCTCCAAGACAAAGTAGAGCAAATTAAACCACATGAGGTACCAGCTAAGTGTTGAGATAAAGTGGTCATTGATCTCTTTGGGCAATGAAGTCATTGGATATCACACATCCTGTACAGAATTTGTAGCACTTTCNACAGGAATTTGTAGCACTTGCATCTCCAAGGCAAAGTAGAACAAATTATACCACATGAGGTACCAGCTAAGTGTTGAGATAAAGTGGTCATTGATCTCTTTGGGCAATGAAGTCATTGGATATCACACATCCTGTACAGAATTTGTAGCACTTTCATCTCCAAGACAAAGTAGAGCAAATTAAACCACATGAGGTACCAGCTAAGTGTTGAGATAAAGCGGTCATTGATCTCTTTGGGCCCATGACTACATCAAAGTGTGCAGTAGTAGTACAGGGGTTATCAACTCACTTTCCAGCAGCCAATTTAATCAGCTTAATAAGTACAACCAGGGTACTTCCTGCTTTGGCCAACATCTGTGATGCTTATGGGAACCCTCAAATCCAAATATCAGACAATGGGCCTCCATTTAATTCAGAGGCCACAAAGGATTTCATGGAGTGTACCAAAGGCCATATTGTCAATGGACACATTTAAGTATTTAACAACTTGATTATAGCAGAGGAATCAGTCAGTAGTCTTTTGACAAGATTCACTAATTGGGAAACAGCCTTGGAAAACAGGGGTTTAAAAGTGAATTCCAGTAAGTAAGAGACAAAGTTCTCTACCAAGAAAGATGAAAAGCTAATTATTACTGACAGGGGAGGAAAGCCATTGAAGCAGGTCTAGGTATTTAGATAATTAGGATCAGTGACCAGTTTTAAGTGTGGCTGTGAAGAAATTGTGAAAGCCAGAGTAAAGGCAATAAGGAAAATGTGGCATGACATACCCTATGTTCTGTGGGATCAACTCATTCCTGTCAGTGCAAAGGGAAAGGTAGAAAAAAATATGTAAGGCCAGTCCTGATGTAAGGTACAGAAACATGGTCACGTAAAAGAAAGGAGGAGAAATTGCTCAAAAAATCAGAAATGAGAAGGTGAAGATGGTCTCTTGGTGTCACATTAAAAGAAAAGAAATGAAATAAGGAAATATGTTAGAGGAATGGAGTTGTCTGCATCACAGAGAAGATACAAGAGGCAAGACTAAGGTAGTTTATTCATGTTCTTCAGAAAGAAAATGTCCAATACACAGATCATGGAGGGAGATGTGTTTGGATGACATAGTCAAAGTTGACTGAAGAAAAGGTGAAAAAGATGGTCTGGAACAAGCTATGCAGACCTTTTAAGCCACTACAACAGATATGTGTAATTAAAAATGTGGAAAAACCAAACCCATGTGACTGATCCCTCTGTTAAGAGTGTCTAACAACTTTAAGGGTAAGAATAATTATTTCATTTATAATTCAACCAAAACACTTATGCAGGACTCCTTACATTTGTGAACTTGTAGGCTAGCAGCTGAGTCCATTCTCTCACCACTCAAAAATCAGCCAAAATTCTTCTTGGTCCCCTCAGGCAGTTACACCTAGAAAATGTGAATCATCCATGACCAAAGATAATCAATTCCAAATGCCGGTGCATCTCTTTAGCAGTGCATTTATTTGCAGTCTGAAAGCTTATTTAAATAAACTTACTGTGGCACTAATAGTAGTTGACATAGAATATTTATCATGTAGTGAGTCATAAGCTTTTCCACACTAGAATGCATTGTTGTTATGACTGCTGTAATAGGGTAAAAGCTTGAGAATTCTGATTTTCATGGACTCAGAGGAAGCCATAGATGTAAGAGCTTTATCACGATAAAGCTGATAAAGTGGTGCCACAATTACAATATTGACAGTTTTTCACAAGTAATAACTAAGGAGCCTTGACAGAAATGTTTTCCCTTTAGCTCTTTAGTCTCTCGTTCTCCTCAACAGTTGTTCCTCAGTAGTTTGGGTCACTGCAGCTATGGTCTTCAAAAACTTGATTCTTGGTCTTCCTCTCCCTTTTGTCCCTTGTATTTTTCTGGTTATTGCTAGGTTCTCCAGGCATTCTTTCCTCATTACATGTCCGAAAAATGATAGCTGCCTTTTCCTTATGGTCTTCATGACTACTTTGGCATAGCTAAATAATTACCTAAGCAATAAACTTTCTTGCAATAGAGGTGGGATGGCATTGAAGTCAGTGATGTCAATGAAATTATTTATCAATTTCAATGTCTATTAGCATCAATAAACCAAAATGACCTCTAAAAATTGTAGTGCAAAGAAGACTTTTAATGATCTTGAATTTGATAAAGGCATGTTTGCAATTTGTTGAGACAATGGAAAGGCCATACAGACATTGTAAATGTAGTAGAGTTTTGGATATAAATTTTGCAAATGACAATCTGTTATTCTCTTCAAATGAGTATGAAAACTGCTCATAAGAGACAATAGCATTGTTTTTGTTAGATCAGAACCTGACATACTGTGAAATCTTAGTTTTAACAAATTCATAATTTGTAACAAAAGACATGATCTTTCTTTACTATGTCACTGTCTACATTAAATCTTTAGGCCAAATAACAGAATACGGTTGTGGAGAACCCCTCTTGGTGTATCTTTTTACACATCTCTGGATAAAGCATGTCAAACCTGATGAAAATAGCTTTGTGTGGAGTAAATAAAAACCCAAGTAGCAAAAAACTCAATGCACCTATGAATGTATACTAGTACCTACTCTCTATATCTTTTGCTTTATATTATTTCCCTGTCATTCTCTTTTTCTTACTGTATTTCTTCTCTTTGAAGTACTCATCTTCAAGAGAATGTGTCTTAAAGTACTGCATACCTTTCTCCATAACATTTTCAAAATCACTACATAATGAAAACAGGTGTGTTCCAGCTGCTTCAACCAATCTCAAGGAAGGATGCCAATTTTGTTGGACTACAAAAGTATTCCAGCCAACATTTGTGAAAAAAAAGAGCTTGTCTAAGGCACTTGCTGGATTTTATGTCTTTTTTTGCTGTGCTCCTATGTCATATAGTCTTCCAATGGCTTAACAAAACACTCATACAAATTAATGCAAGTTCGCCTGTCAGTCTGTATTTATGCAACACATCATCTTAAAAGAAAAAAACACCCAAAATATTAAAGTAAACTTCCTACCTATTTTTGATAAATAGTCTAGTGCTTCCTGGTTTGATTTGGGGCTTTCAGGAACAGAACTCATTGTTGTCCTCCTTCAAAAAAGCAAAATAAAATAAATTAGCTCACATGGATTGCTAAAGGAAGGATAAAAAGTTAAATGAAAATCACTAAATACTTGTTATAAGAAACCTATGGTAAAAGACCTTTACAATAGCTTAATAAATAATGACATTTATTAAGTATAAAATGAAAGGATAATAAAATCATGTATCACATTAAGGTGCTTATGTATTTTATTTATTTTAGGAGAACACAAAACAGAACATTTCAAGCCATTGTTTGCCTTTGTTTTCAAAAAGTGTTGCTGTGGTGTATACTAATATTGTAATATATAATTCTATGCCGAAGTAAACAATTAACATGGTTTTGGAAAAATACACTGCTTTGAGTCTGTCAGAGCCCATTTCTTTACAATGATATATATATATATATATATATATATATATATATATATATATATATATATGTGTGTGTGTGTGTCAAGAAATAGCATTAACATGTTCAAAATACTATAAATCAAACTCTAAAACATATAAGATATCAAAACACCTGGGTACTATGCTCAAAGTAGTTCATCGGAAAATGGCAGATAATATCCAATAGTCAATGTTAAGCTCTTGCGAGTACCTTGTGAAGGAACTGTTTTGATTATATATTGGCATTTTGTGGCACCGCAAGGCTTTTTAAATGGTAATATGGGTAATATTCTGTGCCAATTTAAGTCACATCGTTAGTTAAAAGAACAATCCTAACTTTACAGCCTAAATGAAGAGTCCGATTTCCACAAAGAATAGTTTTCTTAGAAAAAAATTTCTTGATGCTACATATATACATTGCAACACTTTCCATTGTACTACATGCCTCTGCCACTTTGACTGAAACATATGAGGAAGTAGTGACAATGATCCTGCAATAGTCAACCCGCCACTATACTATTATGGAATGCTATATCTAGAAAGCCAAGGCAACAATGGGATTATGTAAGAATTGATATCAATTCTTTATAAGTCTTACAATGAAGCAAGATGAAGGCTTACTTCAATAGAATCTTGCGTGTTATAAGTCGAAAGATTACTGATTAAAATCTTGATTGAAACTGGTACGGAAAGCTGTTTATTCGCTTCATAATCTTGAAAACAATAATAATAGCAAACATTTACAAGTGTAGGCTGCTTAATAATTATCAGTGTTTGTGGTAATTAATAGCCAAATAACATTTCATCAATGAATGCCACACATAAAACTTGCACCAGCTGCTTACCCAGATGAATTGACTGCTCTGTTTTCGGTTGCCATGATAATGTTTTACTTTCCTGCTTCAATTGGATACCCCCTATGGTGCCCTAGTTAAAGCGTTCTGTAAGTTCAGTAGCGTTAACACCCGATTTGTAACGGGCTGGAACATCATACAAGTGCATAACTTAGTTCACCTATGTTCTAATGAGTTACTATGAGAATGGCAAGGATTTTCTAACAACTGTCTCCAGGGAAAATTTTGTTGGTCACCTCGATTTCAAAGGGAAAATCTCGTTTGAGGAAAATCTAATCCATCCATTTGCTTCAGGTGAAAAGATATTGTGATTTCCAAAAACTTCAAGCTTCATGCAGATGCAAAAGAGAATCTTCATAATTTCATGAGTCGTAGGCGTTCTTTGAGTTACATAAAACTTAGAGTCATGACATCATAAAGCTCCTTTAATTACGTTTTCTCTCCCTTCTTCTCCGATAGTTCAATTACTGCTGTTGTCACAGAGAAACACACTTGCCCTCAGGGGCCTATACTTTTTTCAAATTACTTTTACTGTGTTTTAAATATCACGCAATTTTGTATGTGTAAAATAAAAACGGAAAAAACAGAAAGAAGGTTACCTGCAGTTCGGCATTTTGGAAAGAACCAAACATAGTGAAGTCTACAGAATATTAAACAATGCCTAAGGAAATCACTTGTACGTAAGGCGTCAGTGAAACTAATAACAGCTGGGATTCGGGGAAAGCACTTCGAGACGATAAGAATAACATAATAGAACTGAGGGTTGCTTTGGGTTGGAACTGTTACAAAAGCATGCAATGAATGGAACAGGTCTTAACCTGTAAAGGGTGCTATATCAATGGTTGCCAATGAGTCCATGAAGTCAATTATTCTCAAGACAAAACGATGCTAGATTTAAATGTACCAGCTCCAGGCATTGATAGCAAAAATGAAACCCTCTGTTTCGGTTATAAGTCCTGAGCTATGTAGCCACTGACCAGTGATAAGTTTGTATTCACAGGTAAGAAGTGGGTGCACCACACCGAGGGCTTTGTTTTCTCGTGGTTTTCTCATTTTCTTCATTGCTTCATTTGTTCCAAATATTCTTCTTTAGCTTCTCCCTTTAGTTGTTTTGCGGCTTAGTAGAATTTTCAGTCTCTGTCTGTTGTCAGATCATTTAAGCACGTATATTTTTTGACATTTTCACTCATTTCCTTATTGAGTTTATCCGTTATCTTCACCAGATTCTCTCACTATTTGAAGCATCTAACTGTTAGTTCTAGTTAGTTCTGCAAGTATATGGTTGTCACTTTGAAGGATAACTCCAGTTGCATGAAAGTTCCACCATCTTCACTTGCTGGTAAATAGAATAGATTCGCGTTCACTATGAGGCCAGTGCATTCTATTGATAGCACTACTCAACAGACTACATAGTTCTTTCATGTGAATATGTCAGTCTTACTCATTTAATAGTACTAAGTTCAGTTTCCATATTCAATTTTTTCCTGTGGTACCAGGATACCTGAATATGAGATCGAAAAGATATTCCTGGTATTGTATTATTTATTCCTCGTGAAACATGATTTCTCGGGTATAAACATCATCTATTGACTAATTTTGATACATTGTTTGTTAAATGTTTAGTACATTATGAAAGGTCACTGGAGTACTAAAAATGTTTCTACAATTTCCTTTTATGCTTGTTTTACCGGCTCTCCTCGCATTGCGTTGTCCAACAGTAGTCACCTATCATGTTGAAACTGAATCGACACAACACCACTCTTCCCAATTTTACAAGCGTGCTGACATCCACTAATTACATCTGATGTGGGCAATTGTTTTCCCATAAAGGTTACTTTGAGTGGGCGGCGATAGGATAAGTGCCACACCTATTCTAACGGATTACAATAGCCAGCGTCTTATTAAATTAAATTCGAAGTGTAAATGAGAAAAAATAAAGTATTAATGTTTCACATGAAAGTTTTTATCAAATTTGTTCAAGTGCAATTATACATTACCCAGCAAGTGTAACCTAGTGAGGTAAATTTCTCAACAACCCTTATGAAATTAGAAGTCGGGTAGCTTGTTTGTTTTCCTGCACGAAAAATTATATTTACACGTGTATGTTGATCCAGAAATAGAAACCATTTTCCTAACAAATTTCTTCATTTATGGAAATTG
Source organism: Morbakka virulenta (assembly GCA_003991215.1). Classification (NCBI taxonomy): domain Eukaryota; kingdom Metazoa; phylum Cnidaria; class Cubozoa; order Carybdeida; family Carukiidae; genus Morbakka; species Morbakka virulenta. The sequence continues at coordinate 1,006,187 of RDPX01000150.1, forward strand.
GAGATAGCGACTTATAAAACTCTGTCGATCATACAAAATTAAATATTTTTCAAAGTATATCAAGTGCTTAAACATTTCAGGTGCAGGCATCTCTTTTTCCTGTAATTTCACATTCAATTCATTGAACTTTTTAAACACATCAGCTGCAAACAATAAAAACAATAAACCTTCTCTTTACTCATTGTACCTTATTTTGATTATCATCATCATCTTCTTCTTTATGTTCCGTACTCTGTTTCCCGAGGGTAGGATGATATGTTTCTCTATTTTTCTCCATCGTAAGCCATCACTTCGTCCTCGCCATAGCTCAGACCACCCCAGTTCCTAACGTTGTCTTTCCAAGATGTTTTAGGTCGGCTACTTTCTCTTTTGGCTGCTACCTTTGCTTCCAATAGTACTCATTTTGATCATAAATTCATACAAAAGGCCATTCATGTTCAGAATGAGAAGAAAACGATTTTGTAATTCCTAAGCCTGTTTTTCCATTTTGTCCAAGCTCAACCATCAAACACTGTTATGGTAAATCATATCTCCTTTTTTTGCATCCATATTCTTACCCAGAGACTTATATTGTCGATGGTAGAGCGCCCTTGCTCTGATTGTTTTGACCAGGGTTGCTGCAAGATCAATTACGTGTGTCAGGTCCAGTGAAGCTTGGTAAAGGCTTCCCCGATTCAAAATGTAGTGAAAAGACAAAATATTACTATCTGTGCAATTCGCTTTTTACATGTTTTCTAAAACTTTTATCGCAACACAGACACAAATATATAACTGTGAAGTATCTGAGTTATCCGAGCAATCAGTCAATACAAACTAAAAGCAGACAAAATTCTTACTCATAGTTATTGTATATCGTATATGAGAAGTGCTTAGGGTCCTGCTAGTAGAGACGAAACTTAATTGCTCTCTTGGTTACAACGTAACCTTCATCTTTTACTCCAAATGACAACTTTTATCCAATTACTTCTCTGTTTATTTTCAATAATACAAAATTTAAATGATTAACAGAAAATGCTTCAAAACATTGAATCATTGCTGGAGTGTTTTGCATTTGCATGGAAGTACATCCATTTCACCAGTATCAATGTTGACATGGAATAACTAATACACATCAACAGTATTTACAGCTGTTCTATTAATTTGTCATTAATTACATCCATGCGCCGCACCATAATCCTTCTTGATAATGAAATAGGTTTACATTTGCTTCCTCTGTTAAGGTACGCGGCGTTTACACAATCTACCAAGCATTGGTTCACAATCTCATCATCACAAATTGGAGTGTTGTTTTATTTGAGTTTGTATGCTACTATGAAACATAGCTCTGTAGCACTAACCCGAAGTACATATTTATCCGTAACATTCGCTGCAGCGTTTTTCCTGCGTTTTTCCCCCAGACTAAAATTGCATGTTTTGTTTTATGGTACCTTTTCAAATTGTATTCCTTCAATACGGTACTGTCTCATGACACAGTAAACACACTGCTTTATTCTCTTAACTAATTAAGAAATATTAGCATTCTTGTAGCTCGAAGGCCATTCAAAATACTAGCCCCTAATTGGCTCATCTGTGTACCTGCGACACAAATAACAATTGCCTTACATGCTAATAAAGATCACTTACATTATCTCTGACATTTACCAATAAAAAAATGTATTTCAAATTTTAAACAATGAAAAGGATACGTTGCAGGACCACATCTGCTATTTAACAATATGGGAGACACAATGCAGTTTCAAACGAGAAAAACGAGTAATTAGTATTTTCTTCTAGTTGCTTTTTTTAATACAGTCAACTTCTGCTTCTTTAAGCAAAGCTCCGCTTGCGCATGGGAGTCCGCATAAAAATGTGGCGCATGACCTGTGGCATCACTCAAATATGAAATTCTGACTCTTAGGTCACTTGTAGGGCCCTTCCCTGCCTCTGTGCACTATATACAGGCATTTTTGAAAAATCTACTTTTATACAGACAGGAAGCCTCAAGGCATGCCTTAGTCTTGGCATGGATTGGTAAAATTATTCAATACTTAATATAAGCCCTTCAGCTCTCAAGAAAAACTGATACAATGCTATATATTCTCTGTCCCGAGCTTTCGTCAATCCCTACTGATACACTCATGAGAATGAGATTAAACTGCAAATTGTAGTTATGTGATAAACGGTTGGAAACTAATCAGAAGATCAGAAATAACACTTTATCTCCTCACAATCTTCAAAATTTCATACGCATTAAGCAAAACACTTAAATCCTCTACACTTTGAGATCACATACGGGAAACAGTGCATGACATAAAATGCAACCACTTCAAATCTAAGCAAACAGAAAGAGGGAAATTCATTGTCTTTAACATGTTACCTTTGAACAGAGGTTCTTCCTACCTTTGAACGCCAGTGTTGGTAGCGAGAACCTCTCGTATTACTAACGTCATAGCTAGTTATTGTTATTTCTATGTTTTCTTTATTATTACTCATCTTGTGATTAGTTCCAAAAGATTTTGCATTACAAACTTATAATTTCGAGTTTTAACTTTTGTCTCCATTTGATTTTATTTTTGTGCCTTTTGTAAGGCTGAAGATATCAAGTAACTCACCAAAGTGTTGCGCAGAAAGAACTGTTTCATATGAAAGGAGCGAGTATGCGTTTTAACAGAGACATTGCTGAAGATAGGCGCCCCTTAAAATAGCAAATATTTTTTGGTACAACTGGTACTGATTTGAGGACAATGTAATCTTCAGAGTTTCATAATTTAGAAATTCAAATTGCATTGTGTAGAAGGACCATCCATGTAGTATTTTTCTCAGTTGATGCACAACCTTCATTCACCTGTTTTTGTACCAACTGGTCTGCATCCTCACAATAACAAAGTTTATTGCCCGTTTTAAAAATGCCCCAAGCTGTTCAAGACGATGTGGAGTTGCTGTTCACCACGTTACGTTGCCTCAGTTTTACACCTAAAAGTTTTTTGTTTCTTTAGAGAAATTTAGCTCCCTGGCAAGATCATGAAGGGCTCCCTTCTCGAGTGTTTTAGGTTCACTTGACTTATTGAAAGGTGGTTTCTCCACGTTAGTTATTATTATTATTGTTGTAAGTATTTTTATTGTTCTCGGGGTTGTTGTTTATTGTCGGTTAACTGCTGCATAACATGCTAAATTAACGCTTTTAGGATCTTTGAAGTTTCTTACCGGCAAGATTTCCTATTGTACCAAAATTTCCAATAGTTATAATTCTAACACTTTTCCGTTCCATTGTCTTATGATCTCACCCTCTCTTTAAGTCTTGATATACTTCAATTTTTTTCCTTTCTTGGTTGTTCAGAACTTTTGTCGAAGGGGCAGAGTGCATCAATCAGCAACCACGATTAATCTTTGTTTTTAAAGACAATGCCTGGTCATCAATGCCTGGTCTGTTATGCTCTATTTGACCATCTTCTCTGTATAGGAGCATTCCAAAGTAATCTAAATTCTTCCATCATACTTTCTAGTTTTTGGTTGTATTTCTAGTTTTTCTATTTTTATCGGCTACTCCTAGTCATTGACAAATATTCCAGTGGACAATTAAAAAGCCTTTATATTGTACTTGTGATAGATGTTGACAGTCAGATGCGGTGTGTGCAATGATTTCATCCGGTTTTACACATAGTCTATATTCTTTTAATATATTTTCTTTGTATATGATTTTCTTTACAAAACATTCTGTTTCACTGCCTGTTCTTGCGCTGCAATATTTAATATTAATCGTTTCATTTTTCAACCGTGGATATTTTATCCCAATCCAGTTCTCTTCAATTCTATTCAATTCTTTATAGGAGCAGATGTTTTTACTTGTAGAGGTTTATCTACCCACTCATTTCTATGATGTTCTTTTTTCTGTTATTTTCATTCATTTCATAAATTTTTCATCACATACCAGGCAAGGCTGTTCTTTTTTTCTTTTTTCACAATCTCTTAAGCTTCAACACAAAACATTTTCCTTACTTGATACAGTCTATTCACATTGCTTTAAGACTGGAACGCTACAAACATGATCAGTTTCTTTCTCGTTTTTCTATCCAGGTGTTGTGGTTTCTGTTTCGTCCAGCATATAAAACTAGATCCGTATCTTAGCATAGATACCGCTGACATCTTTTTTCAATAATTATTTTCTTTCCGTTCAATCTTGATTTAAGATTTTTTTTCAACTTTCATAGATATTCTCTTTGTACAAGTTCCTTAATAGTTTGCTTCTTAATCTTATCTATCTTTAGGTTACCAAGATATCTTTTTCCTTTATTAATGCATGTACAATACATTTCACAGCAAAATTGTTTTCTCCCTTGTCACTAACTATTCTTATATATATATATATATATACATACCTATACATTTGTTGCTCACTACATGTCAGTGGTACCTATAATTTCACCGTACATATTTGAGGCAAAAAAAAGAAAAGTCATAAATAATGTAGTTATCGCTAGATATGTAATTCTTTACTTTGCAGCCTTTATCATGTGTACAAAATTAAATTTACCTGTATTAAAAGGCTGCATCATTTACTGACTGCATAATAGAGATTTACCTAGGTGCCGACTTTTAGTGTGATTCTAATAACTATACTCGTGCTGTTACAATCCATGTTCAAGCTGTTACTTCCTAGGCTTTTAGGTGAGTTATTTTAAAGTTTTATTCGTGTTTTAACTGAGTTTTGAAGGCTTATGATTCAAAATTCCTTGTATTTTCGTTTCCTAACTTGAGCCCCCAGTACGTCGTCTCATTGGATTCAAGATTATTTTTATTTTATGTGTTGATTTTGGACTAATCTGTGCCAAGTCCCGCCCAGGGACCTCGGACAACAGAAAGCTAGATAATTATGTCTGGAGAAAGAAATAATTAAAATTATTTCTAAATAAACTTAATAGAGCCAATGTTATTTTCAGCATTCTCAAGATACCTTTTAAAAGATGCTAACTAACTAATAGATTATATAATGTAAAAAAAGCCCCCAAAACTTTAAAAACTCCAGAGTTAGTTCACGTAAAGAAAAATTTTTTCCAGTATTTTTGCAGTGCTCATGGTAGTGGTGGTGGAGGGGGGTTCCGAAGTTCAGACAGTATTGGAGGGCCAGCAATTTGGGAAATATAGCTTGGTGCACTTTAAGTAATCATGACTGAAACCGTAGTTGCTCTGAGTTTCCACATTATCGTTACCTCGATTTCAAAATCTTTGTATTTACGTAGCATTTCAAATACTCACAAAGACATATTACAATCACTAAGGACAACCATGTCACCGATAAGGAGGCAGGACTAATGTTTGTAATATTTTAACACGATGTCTGGCGATATTAATAATATAATATAATATAATATAATATAATATAATATAATATAATATAATATAATATAATATAATATAATATAATATAATATAATATAATATAATATAATATAATATAAATATAATATAATATAATATAATATAATATAATATAATATAATATAATATAATATAATATAATATAATATAATATAATATAATATAATATAATATAATATATTATCTACGACATTAGCCCGTATTATTCGACGATCAATATGAATGCTAAAATACCATTTTCTACAATATAATATAATATAATATAATATAATATAATTAATATAATATAATATAATATAATATAATATAATATAATATAATATAATATAATATAATATAATATAATATAATATAATATAATATAATATAATATAATATAATATAAATATAATATAATATAATATAATATAATATAATATAATATAATATAATATAATATAATATAATATAATATAATATAATATAATATAATATAATATAATATATTATCTACGACATTAGCCCGTATTATTCGACGATCAATATGAATGCTAAAATACCATTTTCTACAACTTTGGGTGGTTTGTGTTCCCACCAGTTTATTTCGGAAGGTAAACCGAAATGTCTACCTGTGCACCAGTGGATGTACTGGCCAAGTCTGTCATGTCTCTTCAACTACCATGTCGGTGCAAGAATTGAAGAACCAGAAGCATGATGCTCTATTGTTGCAGTATGTTTATCACACATATAGAATTATCACCAATCTTTAGTACGTTTGCTTAGTAGTTTATAGCAGGAAGGCTCCGGTCTTGTGTGGCAATAACAAAGCCTTCATGTTCGGATTTTAGTCCCAATGAGGCTAACTACTGATGAGTTGAGTTATTATCAATATGAGGTCGCTTGCTTTATTTAAAAATTTACCATGTCGGGGGTTATTCTTCCAATTATCAGCAAGTTTGCTTATACCTTTAATTTTTGTATGTGTCTTGATAATAAACAAGAAAGACGTTAATAGGAAATCTATACGGTTTTTATTTCTTCTGAAGAACAAAAGAGGACCTTCAGTATAAACATTCTCGAAATTAGAAAGACTTATATTATTTTGTAATAATTTGATGTAATAATACTGTTGTACTGCGCTGAAGAAGGCAACGGCAAACCACTTCAGTTTTACTGCCATGAATACATTATGCACACGACAAGAACGAGAGAAGTTATAGTGCTGGATGATGAGCCCCTCAGGTCTGAAGACACTCACCAAGCTACTGGGGAAGAGGCATTGTTTCCACATGCATCTGGTAGAAATGACGGAGCTAGGCCAAACCCAAATGGAAGCCTTTCGCCTGATGTTGCCAGTAATGCCAAAGGAAAAGTGCGCCTGACCAATAAACACAACATCGCCACATGGAATGTCCGGAGTATGGCCAGTGGCAAGCTTGAAATAGTGAAATCGGAGATGGATCGGATAAACATATCAATCTTGGACATAAGCGAACTAAAATGGACAGGTAAAGGCAGTTTTCGCTCAAACAAACATACATTATATTACTCAGGACACGAATCGCAAAGGAAGAATGGAGTAGCTTTCATCATACCAAGACGCCTAGAAAACTGTGTTATGGGATTCAATCCAATCTCAGACAGACTAATTTCCATCCGTATTATAGGACAGCCAGTCAATCTGACAGTTATTCAAGTTTATTTACCAACAACTGCAGCAGAAGAGGAACAGATAGACGACTTCTACCAACTTCTAGAAGAGACAATCAATGGCACACCCAAAAAAGATGTAATCATGTTAATAGGTGATTTCAACGCCAAAGTAGGCAGGATAGTAACAGCCAATGTCACAGGTAAACATGGTCTTGGAACGCGCAACGAAGCAGGAAACAAATTAGTTCAATTCTGCACAGATCTCAATCTGACAATAATGAACACATGCTTTCAACAACCCAATCGTAGATTATACACTTGGACATCACTTGGAGGATCCTATCGAAACCAGATTGACTATATCATAAGTCAACGACGATGGAGAAGTATGATTCAAAATACAAAGACACTTCCTGGTGCTGATTCTGATATAGATTCTGATCATGAATTACTCATAGCTCAGATTAAGATGAAGCTGAAGAAAATCAAAAACAACCAAACAGCACAGAAGTACGATCTTGAGGACATATCAGCTAACTATTCGGTCGATGTTTCTAATAGGTTTCAATTACTCTCTCAAGATAAATCAGCAAACAAGCTATGGGAAGACATGAAAGACACCATTCAGAAGTCAGCCAAACAGAATTTAGCTGCTGGAAAACCTTCAAAAAAGTCAAAATGGTTATCAGAAGAAACAATAAAAGTTGCCAACGATAGAAGAAGAGTAAAGATTGAGGGCAACATGGATAAATACAAACAGCTGAATCAATGCTTTTAAAGACTCCCAAGGAGAGACAAAAATACATATCTCTCTGAAGAATGCAAGATTTTGGAAACACACAGCAGCACAGGCAATTCTCCCAAGCTTTTCAGAAAGATAAAGTCGTTGTCCAGCAAGTTCAATGCAAGACTAGGAGCTGTCAAGTCAACGGACGGAAAGGTCCTTACAAGGGGAGAAGAAATCAAAGATAGATGGAGAGAATACACTCAAGAACTATATCATTTAGACCCTACAATAAGGGACCTCTACCTTCCGAATGAGTTCACACCAGAACCCCAAGTGACTTTAGAAAAAGTGCAAGCAGCTCTGAAATCAACACCAAACCGGAAGTCACCAGGCATAGATGACATTCCCATTGAACTCTTTAAAGCAGGTGATGAAAGAGTACTGAGTAAACTGACACGGCTCTGTCAAGAAATCTGGAATACTATCGAATGGCAAAAAGACTGGAAACGCTCAGTTTACTTGCCACTATCGAAGAAAGGCGACATCGTGCAATATGCAAATAATAGAACAATCGCACTGATTTGTCATTGCAGCAAGGTATTGTTGAGAATAATCCAAAGGCGAATTGAACCATACATGGAGAGAGAATTACCAGAAGAACAGGCTGGCTTTAGACGAGGAAGAGGTACTTGTGATTACATCGCGAACATGAGATGGCTAATGGAGACTACAAGAGAGTATCAGAAACAAGTGTATTTTTACTTCATCGATTACAGCAAAGCTTTCGACTGCATCGATCACCATCGACTCTGGAATGTCCTGAAAAACATGGGTATTTCAGAGCATCTCATATTACTCATGAGGAGCCTGTATGACAGCCAAGAAGCTACAGTGAGAACAAGCCATGGTGATACAGACTGGTTCAGCACAGGGAAGGGAGTAAGACAAGGCTGTATACTTTCCCCATACCTCTTCAACTTGTATGCAGAGGCCATCATACGTTCGGCCCATCTAGAAGAATAATAATTTGGAATAAAGATAGCTGGAAGATACATTAATAACCTGCGATATGCAGACGATACCACCCTCATGGCAGAAAATGTTGATGACCTAATGTGTATACTGAGGAAAGTTAAATTAACAAGTGCACAGGCTGGACTGCATTTGAATATCAAAAAGCCTAAAGTCATGACAACGGGTGGAACCAGAAAATTCGTGATAGACGGAGAGGAGATCGACATGGTAGAATCTTTCAACTTCTTGGGAAGTATGATAAACAAAGAGGGAGGATCATCTGATGAAATCAGGAGGAGACTGGGTATGGCGAGAGCTGCTTTGTCAAATCTGAACAAAATCATCAAGAGTAACGACATCACAAGGAAGACCAAAGTCAGAATAGTTGAAACTATGATATTTCCCTTAGCCATGTATGGATGTGAAAGCTGGACAATCAAGAAACAAGACAGAAAGCGCATAGATGCTTTCGAGCTATGGTGTTGGAGGCGAATTTTGAAGATTCCATGGACAAGAAGGGAAACCAACAAATCCGTCATTGAGAGGATAAAACCAAATATATCTCTGGAAGGACGCATAGTAAAGCAAAGGTTGAGATTTTTTGGTCACATCATGAGAAAAGATGGATGTATGGAAAAATACCTCATGTTATCGATGTGTGAGGGTAGACGGAGAAGAGGCAGACCACGGCAAAGATGGTTAGATGGAGTGATTGAAACCACGGGAAAGAGTCTGATTCAACTGAAAGAAGATGTACGAGACAGAGGAAGGTGGAGGCAAGCAGTGCATAATGCCACCAGGAGTCGACACCGACTCGATGGAATCTGATGATGATACTGTTGATACCCAAGAATTTCCGGTTTCCAGTTTAATCTTCTTCTTGTCTTGCTTGACTCTTGTACTCCAGAAACGTGCACAAGCCAAAGCCTCCTCTGAGGGGAGTGCTAGGTAAGCTGCTTGGCAGCCTGGTGCAACGGAGCAGTTAAGAAGTTGGTGCATTGTTTGCACCGATCCACAGCTGCATGTTTCTGTTGTAGTGAACCCCAACTTCTTACAGGATGCCATGCATCTTCTATTTTCGGTTTGGAAACAATTCAGGGTCTTCCATACTATCCAATTCTCCGCACTTCCACTGGCAAGTTCTTCATTCGGCAAAATGCTTCTCTTAATCCATTGCTGTTCAGCCTCTCCATGCTTGTTCCACTGTTCCAGATATTTCTGCTCCCTCTCCTCTTTTGATTCGTCGTTTAGAGGTTGAGTGGCGTCCAGAAAGCTTTTCCTATATCGCAGGTGCTTTCGGAGAGGCTTTTTGCCTGTGAAGAGGGTGCCGCTAGTCTGCATCGACTTTGCTTCCTTCAGCTTTGCTGATCGTTTCCCTCCGAATGTCAGGTGGAGCAATCCCAGCAATGGCGCAGAGGCATGGCACGGGTGTTAATTTAATGCAATCGGTAATAATACGACAGGATTCATTGAGGGCTGTATCCAGTTTCTTGGCATGGGAAGATGTTGCCCATGTAGAGCATGTATTCTCCGCGGTGAAAAAACGTAGTGCTAGTGCTGTGGTGCGAATGGTATTCGGTACAGCGCCCCACCAGCTGTTGTTCCGCAGAAGATTATCATGGGTGTTTACTTTTGCCTTGACGTTGGAGACATGCTTCTTGAAAGACAGAGCTCGATCGAGGGCAACACCAAGATAGACTGGATTTGGTTGGAACTCCAGAAATTCTCCATTCCAGTGTACTCGGAGTTGATGTTTGGCAACCTTGTTGTTGAGGTGGAAGCTGCATATCTGGGTTTTACTAGGGTTTGGCTTCAAGTGATTTAGTTGGTAATATCCGGTCGTCTCCTAAAGTGCAGACTCGAGAGTGTTTAATCTGCTCGAAGCTTTTCTGCTGCATTGTTGTGCATAGATCACCTGCATAGATGAAACGTTCACAGTTGGTTGCTTTTGGCTGATAATTGGCTTATATATTAAAAAGTGATGGAGCAAGGACACTATCCTGTGGAAGCCCATTCTTTCGACTGAACCACCGACAAAAGCCGGTGGTTCAGTCTAACGTTAGCAGACTCAATATGATCCTGCAAAATTTTAGGATTTGCTTCATGTCCCACATTTTCTTGATCATCAATCGTTGTTGGATTGTATTGTATGCCGTTGTCAGATCAACAAAAGCAGCACCAGTATTGTGTTTGATTTGGAACCCATCCTCAATATGCTGAGTGAGCTTGAGAAGCTGTCAGGAACAGAATCAGCCCTGACGAATACTAGCCAGTTTAGTATAAATGATGTAAAATTTTGACAGTTTTGCCTGACTTTTTTTTACTGTAATCCCCGTTGATTGCAAGGGTTAACAAAAGAGTTTTTATTCTTTCAATAGTCTGATGGGTACAGATTTGTCTGATCGAAAAAAGAATGACTTGGGTAGTGACTGGGAGAAATGTGCCAGGATATGTGGAACTATGAAGAAATTGGTGGACATTTATGGGCTTAGAGTATACATATGTTGTTTAACCACAGTGTCTAGAAATTAAGATGGTGGTTGAACAGCTGGATGTAAATTTGACAGTGGCTTTCGTACCCGAATTATTTATTACTAAAAGTATTGCAGAGCAGTAAAAAGTCTTAACGGATTCCTGGATCTTTCCAAATAAAGAAAATTTCGTCTATAAATCGTAGCCACTGAAAAGGAGTTCTGTTAAATGTTGACTCATAGTCTGCGAATGGTGATTCTTTTTGCTTCGTCATAAAGAAGTTGGAAAAGCTGATTGACATTGATGTACCCATCGCCGTCTTGTCGATTTGGTGGAAAAATCCAAAGCAAAGAGTGTTGCATTTTGAAACGACAATTATAAGCAAAGAAGGAAATTGATTAATACTTAAGTAATACTTAAGTAATTACTCTTTTTACTTTATGAATGTAGCAATTTGGTCCTTTCTCTTTTGTCTATATTAGTGTATAAAGACTTGATGCCCATTGTCACCAAAAAGGTAGAGGTTGGGGAAAGATCGTTGGATTCGTATGGCTAAATCTTTTTTAGAAAATCTGTCATGTCCTTAACAAAGAAATGGATTTTTTTCAATAGATTGTAAGAATCAATAAACTGAGAAATGTATGTGGAACAGCAGTTATATTCCCTGAAGATGGGTCTAAGAGGTGGAAACTCAGCATAATGTTCATGGATTTTTGGAATCTCATAAAATACGGCGTTCTTTGGCTTTGCTGAAAATAATGAGCTTGAGATAGGGTAATCAATGGCATTACACTTGTCTGTGCCTATTTCGACAACCACTCTGTCTTTGTCTGCAGGCTTGATCACAATGGAATGATCTTGAGAGAGGGAACTAAGGGCTGTCTCTTTTTATCAAAGAGCTATTCCAAGTGTAATTTTTTGCTTTGGTTTAGTCGTCAAAAAACACATTGTGTAGGTCCTTTGCAAATTGTTACTCGTTGAAACAGGCATTGGGATGAACAAAAAATCATACTTGAGAGGTTGGTATCTCATTTATGGTATATTAGCGTTTTGAAATGTTTACAATGAGACTTCTCTTTGTTTTTGGCATCGACTGTTGTCTGCAGAAAAGAGGCGTGTTGAAAATTTTCTGTCCTCTAGTTCTATGTTGTTAACTTCTTTGTCACAAATCTTACCGTCAGTTGAATATAGTATGTTGACAATACAACATCGCCTGCTTTCGTCCTTGCTGGTCACGAGAACTTGTTTTTTCGCTTCGTTTTACGTTATCACAAAATCAAAAGGTTGTACAGAATTATTTCAATATAATCTTTATAGTCTTCTTAGGTTTGTATTTATACTACTTTTGAGGTTCGTAAAGTTCACATTTGCACAAAGTATCCAATAGAGCATACTTTGTGACGTTGTCCTGGTGTCTTTTTTATTCTTTTTGTGCTAATAGTGTGTGTTAGGTGTTACCATACCAATTAATTAAAGTAACCCAACTATTTCGCTTTCGACAATTATCGTTTGATGAAGTGTTTTCTGTCCCACGCTAAATCTCTTTTGTTTCATGGATGTAGGAGCTTTATCATGTCATGGATAGTAAGCTTTTTCTGAGCTACGTTTGACAGTTACTTCTCCCAGCGCCAGGCTACTGAAGTGACTAGATACGGCTGCTTTATGCCTTGGCCATTTTTTCGTAAGGGTGTAGGATATATTGTTGATATGATTGCTGTGCTGTAGAAAATGGATAATTTATTTCACTTTTCTTGTTGTCTACCTTACAGACATTTAACTTTGCTTCAAACCCAAAACGAAAGCAGCCAAACGGTTGACAATCTTAATATTTCTCCGTCTTTTTACTTTAATCAAAGTTCATGTCAATATCCCATTTAAAAAATCTATCTTCTATCTCCTTTTCCATCAATTTGCCGATTTCTAATATCCTCAAGTACTAATATCTTTCTTCTTCTATTTGTTTTATAAACTCCTTTTGATGGCAGTACCAATCCAGACAAACGTTTAATTCAAGGCTAATACGCCAAATTGTTTCAGTCTATACTCCACTCTGATCTCACCTGTGAATGTACTCTTTGGATCAACAAAGTCAACGAACGGAGCGTTGATTATTTTCAAAGCGGCTGAGGTGAAAAATTATATAACATTTTGTTGTCAGTTTTTGAATTTTTTTCAGCCTTAAAATCTCAGAAATTGTTATCATTTGTACCATGCATATTACATAAATTGGTCATTAGAGACTTTGTTTAGGGCTTTTTAGCCTTTGATTAATCTTGTATTTCTATCTTGTAATTCTCCAATACGATTTCTTCATGGTGCCTTATCTTCGACAACACGAATATCTAATTCCTTTGCCCTCAAATCCTTTTAGATTGTATTCATCTATCATATTTTCGACCTCCCACACGTCCTCTTCCCGTGTATCTTACTCTGTAATGTTCCTTTAACTGCCTCACCTCTTCCCACCCTTTACATATGATCTGACCATCGTTAAGTCCAGCAAACGTCTTTCAAATGTATTTGAAACAGTTACCTTCCTTATTCAGAGCCTTGACAAACTGTTTCATCAGTCTCATTTTAGTGTGCAATGGAGGGATGGTGATTTTGCCTCTGGTAACGACAGCTTCATTGACAACGTTCTTTTCACCGACTTTCAACTCTCGAGATGGGCACTCCTTCTTTACGTAGTACTCGTTCTTCACTCTACTGTCCCGCATACACACAAAAAGGGATATTTTGTGAAAGCACTGCTGGACAAGCAGAAAATTCACCATTTTCAAGCCAACACCTATTCCCCATTTGTGATGCGAGTAGTTGATACATTCCATGACCTGTTTGATAACATCGTATTTTTCTTCCGATACTGTTGAATAATCGATGGGCACTAAAGCGTAGCTGTTGGTGTTATGAAGTAAAACACACAAGGAACAACCTCCATTCCGCGTGATTGTATTCACAGACATCCAGACAAAGAAATTGCGTTGAATCAGTACAGTATACAAGATCATCGCTCTCTTCAAAGAACTGAATAAATTTTGCATCTCTGTTTCGGTGAAATGTTACCTTTGTGTCTCGGGCTTTTCATCAAGTCACAAGTGCTCTTCATCGAGTCTTGATGTCTAAAGTTCTTAAGTCTCCTTGCTTAGACCTAAGTCACTAACCAAATCAATGAGTTTGTTTTGAGTAAATATTTGAGGAGCACATTCTCGCACAAAGTCAGGGTCGTACCCATCATGTTCATCCACGATATGTGTTAGGTTCAGCGTCTTCTGTGTGGCAATCCCTCTGAAAAACTGGGGCTGGCAACTCATCCGAATGTGGAACTGGTCGAATTGCTGACGGAAGGCTTGGGTAGGTGAGTGATTAACGTTTCTTTTGGTTCAGTCCTGCAGTGTTCAGGCAACAGGAATAGCAGTCGTTTAAATGGTTCTGTGGCTCCCGCCAAATCATCGGAATACCATGTTTCAAGGACATTAGTCTGCCAGCTCAAGGCCTCGTGTTTCCCAAGCATCTTTTGCAAACAATATGCGGAGCCCGCGTTTTAACCTGATCAGGTAATTCGAAGTGGAAGTAAACACTACATGTTAAAGTCAGATATCGGCTTCCGGTTGGTGTTTGGTGCAAATTCACATGTGTAGCAGAACTGTCTGGATTATTTACACATGCCTCGATGAAGCCATTTGATTTATGTCTGTATGAAAAACGGAAATATTGCAACACGAATAGCCACCTGAAGCACAGAAAACCAGACTTCTAAGAGAACAATCTAATCATACACAAAACCAACCAGTAAAAACTCTGACATAATGTAAAGAAAATGTCAGATCTTCAAACAAAGTAATATAATTTACTTTATATCATCATTCATTTAATAATACAATAAAATGTCCTCAGAGAACAATGAATATCATCTGTTTGAGTTTCCCGAACATTCTAAATTGTCTTGAAATATTTGGGGATAAATGCTGTGCTAAACGAAAATTTGTACGAGATGATCACTTTAGAACAATATATGAAGCTCCACCTCACTTGTGGTTTTCTTTGTTATAATACATCTCTTTACAGTTCAATAAAGTAATTTTGGATGCTCTTGTACAAGAACGTTTCCAAAAACGAAGCCACTGGGAACATATTTTAGAAGGAAAAATGGCACTTTTCTCAAATGTAAGCCATTTCTACATAGCCTAAACCGTAGCTTATCAAGCACAACTGAGGCTATTTTTGGATTCAGCACCATCAAATTTGCTTAAAGACATAAATTTGTGTATTATCTTTAATTTGTGTTTTGTTTAGTGTAGCAATTTCTTTAAAAAATATTTCCATACATTCTTTTCAGAGGGCTTCCACCCGATCGCTGGACCCCGCGCTTTTGAAAATCAAAACGAAAGTGGAGAACAACTTATACAATGGTGCAGAATAATCATTTCACTTTTTTGAACACTTGGTTAAGAAATGCCCCACGCAGAACTCTACGTGGAAATCCCCGGGCGATGGTGCACGCAACCAAATCGGTTTCGTCATGATCAATGAAAGGCATGAGAGCAATTAATATTGCAAAATCGACATAAAGAGTGACCATAATCCGATTGTAATATATACTCTTAAAAATAAAAAAAAAAATTAACCCAAGAAAAAGCTAAAATTCAATATAAGTAGTCTCAAAAGTTCCAGTTACGAAAGAAAAATACAAAAATGAAATTTTAAACAATCTATGTACAGGAACAAGATGAAATTGTGTTAGATCATCAACGTGATGAAACGTGTTAAAAATAACTATAAAAACTGCAGCTGAAAATCATATTCCAAGATAAGAAATCAAAAAGAAGTCAAAATCACGGATGCGGGAAATATTAGCACTCATAGAGAAAAGAAGATTGGTTAATGAAAATCCAATAATATATATATATATATATATATATGTCCGATAAACAAATCAAACTGCAATGTTATGAAGAAAAAGAAGGCGGGCTTGAATCCAATGTGTAGAAATGCAAGTGTTTATATATGTATATATATATACATATATATATACTTATATATATATGTCCGATATGTATATGTAGATATATATATATACATATATATATATATACTTATATATATATGTCCGATAAACAAATCAAACTGCAATGTTATGAAGAAAAAGAAGGCGGGCTTGAATCCAATGTGTAGAAATGCAAGTGTTTAAGCATTGCAACACAACTGAGATGTATAAATGGATGGGGAATAACAGGAAAGGGAAGTCTTCAATGTCTTCAACAAAATGCATATTGACAGATGGTAAAATACTTAAGAAGCAAATGAAATAGCTAACAAATAGGTATAAAACATTGAAAAACGTTTTCAAGAAGCAGACAAGATGCACAGAAAAAGAGTTACAGGGCCAGATGAAATTTCCAGAGGGATGATAAAAGCACTTTATGATGGAGTATACAAAATTTGAAGACTTACAGGAGCAATTTATGAAACAGGAAAAATTCCACTAAACTTCATTCTATTTTCATAAAACTTCCAAAGAAACCTCAAACCATGGTTGAACAACACCAAACAATATCTGATCTATCATATTTTTAACGATTACGTCGAAAATTAAAATTGGTTTCATAAAGATCGTGGCACAAGAAATGCCATTTTTGTTATGCGCATGATATCTGAATGTTTTAATGAAATGCTTTATTGTAACACCAGAAACTTAGAGGAATGTTCGTTAATTTACCAATAACAAAGATCTAAGATTTATAACAAAGGTATATTGGGATCAAAAGGCACTGTACAAGTTGAAAAACTACAAACAGAATGGTATAGCGTCAACGGAGGGGTTAGACAAGGTGATGTCACATCTCCTCATTATTTTAAGCTTTACCGAGAAACAATTTTAAGGTGTCTTGAAGATTTAGGTGATAGAATTTTGATCAACGGAAGAAAAGCAAACAACAAAAGATAGGCTGATGGTACTGTACAGTTAGCGGACTCACCAGAAGGACTGCAACGCATTCTATATCAACTCAGGGGCAATAGTAAAGAGTATGGTTTAGAAATTAATAACAAGATGCCACTCTGCAAAGGCAACAACAAAACATCAAAGAGTTAACCCCTGGCTAAATATATTATAACGATAAAAGGATATAAAAATTATTCAGTTGGTTAATATTCAACATCAGACGGAAGGTCTGACTTTTAAATAAATCGCAAAATCGTCCCTGCAATAGACACCTTCATAAAAATGAAACATATCCTTACTATTCGAAAACAAATTATGAGTAACATCCATTACTAAAAAGTTACGTATGGTTTGTTTTTTTATGAATGTGTAAGTTTGACTTCAAATTAAATAATACAGAAAAGCTACAAGCAACAGAAAGATGGCTTATGGACGCCTGTTGAAAACTCCACGGTCTGAGAGATTCTGTTCGTAAACTATCTCTATTCATCCGTATTCTGACAATGTGGTCATTTGAAATATAGTGAAACAACGGGGGGAAACCCTCTAAATTTTAGAATCCCAAAGGATTCATTTGTGTATGAGATATAATATTAAAAAATAACTTGGCTCGGAACAGTCCCCAGGTTTTCCTGGAAAGAAGTGATGAACTTACGTAATGTTTTTTGGTTGACTTCGGGATTTCCAGTGGTGCTGAGTTAAAAATGCTACCTGTCAGATCCGTCCTTGTTACAGGACCACTTTGACTTTAACAGGTCTTAGTTGCTGCAAGGAAGATTTCAATTCAGATATGCTCAGCGGCAGGGGGCGTAGAATGCAAGGCGTAGATAACAAAATTTACCTTAACTGTCAGCCGCTTGTTTTGAAGGCGGCAATTGTGAAGCAACCTGTCTTTGAGGTAGTACAAGCTGCTATACACACTTAACGAACAAAAATTCCATTGGTGAGCCAAAATTGGTGTCCTGAATTCGCTTAATGATGAAGTTCATGCTTCAGAAAAACACACATGTGTGATTAAATAACTGAATAATTTCCAAAAAACGGTACAAGGTATAAACATGCTAACAGTGTTAGTGGTTACTCCAATCCCTGATTGCTGTAAATTTCAAAAAGACAATTTTACAAATTTCTCTCACTATAAAACAAACTACCTTTGGTTTATGTTATTTCTTGATGCAATACTGATGAACCTATTATTTTCAGATAATCAGCTTAAGAAAAAGAGTTAAAACGTTCTATTTGGCAAACATGACGGGTAAGGACAAAAATAACATTGTAACAACTATCACAAGAACAACGTACTAAAATTCTAGTGTAATTCCGGAATGCTATTTGCTGGTAATATTCCAGGGGACAAGAAAAAATCCCAATCAACTTATCAGGGCACACTTCTGTCTATAAATGACTTTTAAAGTGATATATCAAATACCATTACAGTAACCCAATATTAAACGATATTTGCTTTTGTCTCGTCCAACTAATTTATTTCAATTGTACATAAGGGTTAAAGTATACTATGACAATTCTATGAAATACACTGGGTCTGCATGCCATTAATCTTTGAAACAACCGTTGGCTCAGCTATGTGCTTTTTTATCTTCGCAATGGGGACAGACTAACTACCGTAAAATCTCCGTGTATAAGCCACGCTGAAAACAGACTACATCCAAACTCTACACAACAGTACAACGGAGTCAAGATAATAGTATAAAAGTACGGCTCTTTTCTGTTGCAGTATTGTATGTCTCATACCCTAATACTACTGTTTCCTGCTTTCACCTATTAGAGACTATTAGTTGTAGGCCTGTACTTTCGATGTAATATCTTAATGTGCATTCCAAACTACATAGGTCGCTAATTTCAAAAACTGAAGTTCCATGTCTAAACCCCGCACGAGCTTATAATAATAACAAGAGAAATATTTTGACTGGGTAAACGTTGTCAATACTTCATGTACTGCTGGCAATAACGGCAAGGAAAATGAATGAAAAATTAACTTTGGGTTTGCGCTACGGTTTATAAATGGAAATTTACGGCAGATCCTTTTTAGCTTTTACCAATGCACGGTTAAAAGTATTTTCCTTTGTATATAAACACGATTACAAATAAAGTAATCATCAAAGATTTCCCTAGCGATTGCATTCGGTAGGAGATTGTATTAGATTATATTTTTCTCCTCCTTTGCCTATTTATACTAATAAGAAAGAAAATCACATCCAGGATCACTTAGCGAAAGAAGCCAGTAAAACAAGAAGGCTAGGGTTAACTATTCCGATGCATTATTCTTATCAGAGACAAAATAAGAATAACGACTGCAAGAAACAGCAACAGAAATAAACTTAAAACGTCGATAAATACTAAATTTGGTGAGATTATCAAGCAGGTTTTATCCAGCTTCTTTCATTATCGCCACAACTGACAGGATCTGAAAATAATGACAGGTCTGCTTATGCTCTCACAAATATCGTCAAGTTATACATAATACAATATTATATATTCTATCTATTGAAAATATTTGTAAACACTATACTTTTGCATATTTAACTTATATAAGTTGACAATACGAGCAACTCTGCCCTCCTTCAGAGCCTCCACCAAGTGTCAAAGAGCTTTGTTCTTTTTCCTTCGCCCAAAGTCCAGGAGTTTGAAGAATCTAAAGGAATACAAAAATAACAACAGTTAAAGCAACCTCCTATTGCTAAGAACCATTATTTTTCATATTTGTTTCATAAATTCACCAAAAGCACACACACAACTGCGCGCACGCACGCACACATACACACACTTGGTACTCATTCCTCCCGTCCACTGGACAAGCAAGAGTGCGTCAGCGGACATCATCTGCAGCAAAAACTCGTGCACAAAAAACATCCATAAAATAAACTAACCAACTTTGCAGTGTTTATTTTGCAATTTAATAAGCATGCACTCTTTAATTACCAAAATACTGCTAGTTAAATAATGTTACGACACTTTTTACTGTACAAAGGCAAACAATGCTAACCGTAATTGACTCAACAACAAAATGATAATATTTGTTACCATGATTTATCTTACGATTTAAAGTTTTTGTATAGTTTTGCGCATGTAAATACGTTAAGTGTGCGTGTTTATATACATGCCTATGAATTTCCTTTACATTAGCTTTATGGTCGAGTTTGCTGCTAGCCAACATAAATTTACGGCGTAGAAATAGCTCTTCTTGAATTTTTTTAACTCTTTGTCTCACAAAAATACTTTCGATCTAAAAAATACCAAAAAATAATTAAACAAAAGCCATTTTAAAAGTTGCTCCACCTTCATTAAAAAAGTTCTGAACCAATTTATGCGGTCAATATGCCGTTACTGCAAAGCGATCCTGCAGCAATTTTATGCTGTTCGAGTAAGGAAATTCGGTGAATATGTACATCCGTATGTTTGTTACAGTAAAATGGTAAACTTAGATTTTCAAGAAGTCTCTAACAATGCAGTTTCGGTACTTTATGAAAAGGGAGACTAATATCATATACATAAAAATATGAAGAAGTAGTGTACAAAGACTAATGGTAATAATAACTGCTAGTGGACGATACTGAAGATGACAATGACAATAACAGTACATAGCGAACTGAGGTGATAATTTGGTTTAGGTGATGACAATCACAGTAATAGTGATTATAACTAGAATGGCAATCAATTAACCTACCTTTCTATCAATACATTAATCTATCTATTTATTCATGTATCGATCAATCAATCAATCAATCAATCTATTCATCCATCTACCTTTCTATCTATCCATCTATCTATCTATCCATCTATCTATCTATCTATCTATCTATCTATCTATCTATCTATCTATCTATCTATCTATCCATCTGTCTATCTATCTATCTATCTATCTATCTATCTACCTTTCTCTCTCTCTCTNTTATCATCAAAACAAGGTAAACTATTCAATTCATAGCTCCTAAGTTGATAGTTTTTACTTCTTGCATCGGCTTATTTTCAAAAAACAAATTTCTATAATTTGCATGATTAATACAATTTTTGGTAATATTCTTTCTAATACTTTTGGCTGTTTTATTTCCTCTTTCATCATCCTTAATGTCACTATACGTTTTACTTTTTAATCCAACAAATTCAACAACTGGAACTCCACAAGCTTCATCTTCGAATTTACCAATTACTTTTTTGTTAGTATTATGAGAATATTGTGAGACCTCTCGATAGTCACTATTATTAAATTTCTGTTAAAGATTTCCAAAATCTTGATACACATCCTTAGCTTCTATTTTATAAGTTATATATATATATATATATATATATATATATATATATATATATATATATATATGCGTATGATCAACAAATAAAGCTAAATATCTAAGACATTGTCATTGAGCCACAAACGGAAGTCCTCATCAACGGCTTTTATGTCATTGTATATTGAAGTAGTACTAATAAACATAAATACTTTTGAAACTGTTATGTTACTTTTAAAACCTTATGATTACCTTGCTTCGATGAAGAGCATTGCATGTTTTCGTGCGAACTGTAATCCTTCTTGTCTTGTGACCTCCCTACCATTCTATTAAAGAAGGGAGTTACAGATAAAAAATCAACAACACACCAGCCAAAATTTCCTAAACATTATAGTAATACTATAATTTACTACAACCACAGCTATTAAGGTTCTCTTATGTATGTGAATTTTACTTTGTCTAAACCTTTTGTCCTTTTCAGCAGTTTCTTCCTTTTTTCTGTCATCAACCACCCGTCCACCGTTTTTCCAAGCAAGATCATTTCTCTCTGTCTTCTCCCAATATTTTCGTTAGTACATTTGCTGAACAAATTCTGAAAGCATTCATCTCAAAAATTTCTTGACTGCTTAGTAAAATACTCAGCTGAAATTGGACTTTTTATCAACATTTCAAAAATAAAATGTATGACATCCGATCCACACAGCAATCTTGACCTCAGAATAAATGGCAGTACCATAGAACAAGTACAAAATTTGTATATCTTGGGCATAAATTCTCTTCCATTAATGATAGATTAACATCTGTTAAACACAGAATAAGTCTAGCATGGGCAGCCTTTCACAAATCAAACTGTTATTGACATCAAAAAGAGTACCATATCACATCAAAGCCCGCAGTTATAAAATTTACATACTCCCAGTTGTACTTTATGGTCTGGAGTGCATTAACTGGACAACTTCCTTGTTGCTGAAAATAGAAACATTTCAAAATCATGTAATGAGATTCACGACTGTCAGCAGACTCACAGATCACACCCCAATTAAGAAACTCCTCAGGATCACAACACTGACACCAATCAACCCAGTAATCAAGAGCAAGGTTCTAAAACTCTTTGGGCACATCAAAACGTCTGAAACAGGATTATGTAAGATATGTCTAGAAGGGATGGTAGAAGGAAAGAGAAAACGAGGACGGCATGTAGAAGCTGGCGTGACAACATTTACGTTTGGTCACAGTTAGCTTCAGACCAACTTAATATTGTAACGAAAGACCGGAATCAATGGAAAATACATTCACATGTTAGTGCGCAATCTGGTTTAACTGGAGACAGCGTCACATGATGAAACAACGTTAAAACCTCCTTTAACGTTAAAATTATAACAGCTTTTTTGAAAAAAAGTTAAATAAGTATTTTCATACCGTTAAAAAAGTCTCACATTTACTCTTTCTTTACTGATTGCGTTATTCAGTCTCATGGTGATACATTTACTAAGAAAACAATGTCATTTGAACAACAACCTTTTACTATGAAAAACTCTATTCCTCTGATTACCCATGTTGCCCCATTGTATTGAGAAAGAAACTCGGTCTAATCTTACAGTTCTTTCAAAGAGCTGGTAGCAAAGAATATGCAAAATAACCCTTCAGGTCAAGACAATACTTAACTAGAATGGATCAAATACTGTGGTGAAGAGTTGTCACTCTTCCACTTAACAAAAATCTTTACTGCGACTGCCAACATTAATGAAATGTAACAGTACATGCACGGTGAGAGCATCTGATGCACGAAGACTACACAACAATTATCCTTCACATCCACAATTACCCTTCATATCACTTGTTTAAGTGGTTATAGAAACCCGTGGGGTTTCTATAACCACTATTTGACAGGTTTTACAAACGGTCTTTATTCCAAAGACCCGCTACGCAAATATACAACCAGAAAACATGAATGTAATGGTGAAGCCCTAAAACTTGACCTATTAGGCTTAACCTGACCTGTTCAGACACAATGAATGATCCCAAGGATGGTGGAAGTGTGACGGTACAAACAAAGGCCAAATGAGGATACAGTTGGGCTTGCAGTTGTAGCACATATAACTGAAAACGTACGAGAAGCAAGATCAGGATGGTATGAACAACAACCAAAATGAGAAGAAAATGCAGAGATTATAGAAGAAAGGAGTGTTCTTGTATGTACACTCCTTTCTCAGAACTGTACACTGAGATGGAGCGACGAAGCAAAGTGGTCCACAGATGCTGTTGCAGAGATACAGCCAAGGTGGCTGGAAGCTAAGCTTAGTGGTGGGGGCTCAGGGGGTGGGTGACCTGATGTGATGTTGACTTAAGCTAAAGAAAGCAGAAAAAGACATAAATTGTAATCTCAAACAATCCAACCTACTTAAAAACACTTTCTTTCTTACCTTGACGCAATGGCCATTCTTGAAAAACATGGAGTTAAAAGACAATTGGTACCTACGTCCGCAACGACAAAGGTTTTGCTTATGACCTAAACCCAATAACATTAGCAATTTTTGACAGGAACATTGCGCTAGTCAAACTGCTGAAGAATGTTCAGGAATATAAAATGCCATATTCTAAGCTAATGCCAATATCAGTCAATATGGCAACACTAGAAAAATTCTTATCCAGAGCACATAGCTTGAACAACAACAATAAAAAATGATTATCTTAAGCAAATTTCCCACCAATATTAAAGTTTACATAAATGAAACTGCAAAAAGCATCACTCATGATGTAATGTTTATGGGCATTGAAAATTCGTGTTAAGACACATCAAGAACTAGAGTACTATACGTCAAAAAAGCTACTACCAGGTAACAAACCCAGGTAAAAATTTTTCCAAACAACATTATCACATTATAGAGGTGAAACACTAAAGCCTAATTGACAAAAATACCCAAATTCAAAATCAGCATAAAACTGCCTAAAACTATCATCACAAAATTAGTAAGTGAAAATTTAAGTGAATTAGCCATGCAAAGCACACCTCGCCTACTTTCCAAACCTTTTACAAAAGCGTGATTAAAGTGACGAAGCGTATCTGCTTTTGTCGGGGGTGGGGAAGCAAAAATATCCCTTGCACATATGGTGGTACCCTATTGTCAAATGGCCTGGTTTGAAATGACATGAAGTTACTTCTAATCTTGTAAAGGTATATTCAGAACTCAAATATGACTAACCTTATCGATCTTATTTCCAACTAACATTTTCACAATTTCTTTTTTTGTTGTGTACATCTCCACTTCATCAAGCCAATCCCCAAGCCTATCAAACGTTGATCGATTTGTAACATCATACACTGCAGAAAAATCGAAAGAGGTTCCCATAAATTCAAAACTAACACTAAATATCGTCCATTATTTGTAATCAGGTATCCTGACAAAAATTATAAGAAAAATCTCGACCTAACTTATTTCTCTGTTTACATATTTTAGGTGCAAAATAGTTTTACAAAACTAGAACGACGTAGAACGGCGCAAAATATAATAATACTGTATGTGGGTAAAAATGGTCTAAATATGGGGGGGGGGGGCAAATTAAACTGTATAAGGTGGTTTTATCTTAAAGGTTTCTTAAGAAAGTTAACCTGGGAAAAGGAGTTTTGCTGTCCTTTTAACAATTGCAATTTGGTTTTCGTTTTCGTTATTTGTTACTTCTATTAACAANCAGAACTCAAATATGACTAACCTTATCGATCTTATTTCCAACTAACATTTTCACAATTTCTTTTTTTGTTGTGTACATCTCCACTTCATCAAGCCAATCCCCAAGCCTATCAAACGTTGATCGATTTGTAACATCATACACTGCAGAAAAATCGAAAGAGGTTCCCATAAATTCAAAATTAACACCAAATATCGTCCATTATTTGTAATCAGGTATCCTGACAAAATTATAAGAAAAATCTCGACCTAATTTATTTCTCTGTTTACATATTTTAGGTGCAAAATAGTTTTACAAAACTAGAACGACGTAGAACGGCGCAAAATATAATAATACTGTATGTGGGTAAAAATGGTCTAAATTAGGGGGGGGGGTGGGGCAAATAAACTGTTAAAGGTGGTTTTCTCTTAAACGTTTCTTCAGAAAATTTACCTGGGAAAAGGAGTTTTGCTGTCCATTTAACAATTGCAATTTTGTTTTCGATTTCGTTAATTGTTACATCTTATAACAACGATTAAACGGTACCCGGTTAAAACTCTTTTAATATTAAAATTGACTGTATTTCAACTGAGCACGTCTTAGTGTTACGACTTTCATAAATCGAAAAATATTTGCTTATCAAAGAATCTGAGTCCTCATTATTTGTCCGGTCTCTGTATTATTTCCTTTCTTACCCTGTTATTCAAAGGTATACCACTTTTTCTGGGATCTTAAATTTTCTGCTCAGCAAAAAAAAAGATGTGATGAAGCAACACCATTTTTTACTGTTTAACTAAGGTCTTGCTAAAATATTTAAGAATTACTAATTCTGTTTTCAAACACAACTGCTCTTGCTTTTGCGACGGCATCATGTTAAAATCTTCAAAATTAGAGTTCTGTGGATTTTCTGTTTAAAGGTGATTGTACAAAAAGATTTCTCATCTTTGGGAAGAATAAAGGAAATACTTGTATGGAAATAGTGACAGTTCCCTGAATTAGAAAAGGGTATCGTCTACTATATCTAATAGCTTATCCCTTACCTGAACTCGTTGTACTGGATCCACAACAGTATAATTTAGGAAATAAAGATGTGCAGATAAACAAGCGTCATTTTATCACAGAGTGAATTAAACCGTATCCACAGTGATTTTATTGTTATCAAAGTTTGATTTCTCTAGTTATAAATAACCTTGCTGTCTCATGTACAAATCTCTCTCTATTGTCTTAGTTCTATTTAAAAACTTAGGAAGGGGAAGGGGGCATGCTTTTAAGGCATGTTGTAACAAAAAATGGGAAAGGATTGTCCATTGCCTAATGCATGTCTCAGTATTATAGATCTAAATGTAGCAATTAAAGACTTTGGTGTAAGCAAAACTTTTCAAAACTAGTTGCTTTACAGTTTTACCATAGTCTTCAAGCTTTTATAAATTATTCAGCTGCAAATCATAAGAAAGTTGTTTTAGTCTTTAGTTCTTAAAAAAGTGGAACACAGGCTATAAAACACTTTCAAAATATGAAAGCAAGACATCGAAAAAAAAGTAAGATTTACCCAGTATAACTCCTTGAGCACCACGGTAATAGCTTGGTGTTAGTGTGCGGAATCGTTCCTGTCCAGCAGTATCCTAATAAACACAAAAGAAAATATGGCAAAGGTTTACAGTGACTTATGGGCTTTCTACATCATACAACTGCCGAAAAATGCAAAGAAAACGATGTAAGAAAAAAATGTAATAACAGTTAATTGGTTGCAAAGAGGTGGGTAGCAATATCCTAAATGGTGTAGTCGTGTAGTTGACAGTCTATTTTTAGGAGTTAGTTTTCAAAATACAAAGCAAGGTTTACTATAACACAAAGGTACCCAGCAGAAGTAAAAACTGTTTTGAACATACCAGAAAATAAAACAATTCAAATTATAAGTTAAAGTAAAGTTATCAGAATAAAGGGATTTCCACCACATAGCAGTAAGCTGGAGAAAGCTGCAGAAATCCATGTGAACCTTGGTAAATTCCATTAAAAGGATAATGTAAAGTCTGATAAGCACCCAGAAATGGGCAATTCCATCTAAGCCGACTTTTAAAAAATAGTAGCTGGAACTAAATTCACAGAGGAAAGATCTTGACGATGAGATCAGAGTTTAAAAACATAAAACAATTTGGGTATTGCTGCATCAGTAACATGTATCCAAATACAATGAAATACATTGAGATTAAAGTAGGCACACCTCCCAAAAGACATCAGCAATAGTCCTTACAAGTTACATTGCAGATTTATAAAAATGCAAAACAATCTTGGTTAATGGTAGGGAAAAATTAAAGAATAGAACAAGGATCCAGCTTCTTAATAGGCAGACAAGCGCCCCACTTAAGTATATTCCTGTTAAAATTCTAATGCAAATATAATACCAAACACTATCAGCACAAAAGTTCTTTTAAAAATTCAGTTTTTCTCGTATTATTCACCTGGCATATATGTACTTATATGAAATGGTGCAAATATCAAGGGGAAAAGATGACAACAACGGTACAAACAGCTTGACAAAGTAATTACCTAGCTGGTGTGGATATTGTATTGATTAATAAGAAATTTTATAAACTGGTCGTATTTTTCTGGTATTGTCAGTTTCAGAAATGTTTCAAGGAGTTGTTTTTGTTTGTAAGGGCTTTTACATTTTAATAGAATCTTTCCCTATGTTCATCACTTATATGACCCACATCTGAAGGGAAAAGGTCAAGGTGAGCGTAAAAAGTGGATTTAATATGAAGTGAAGGAAGAACCACTTTTTTTCTGATCCACTTAAAATATCCTTGCTCTTACAAAAATATCCTTACATCAATCCTTTTACTATATTCCATTTTAATAAAAACTTTTTATCAATCAAAAAAAGTTTTCCTAACTTCTGCTTTTCTATGGCAGGGCAGCAGACATTTTTCTTTTCCTTACTTCTTCTTCTCCTCCTCTTTTTCTTCTTTGGCCTTCATCTGATGTCTGTCAGGTCAACCGCTCAACACCTTTTTTTCCCACTTGACTTGGTCTTTCCATTCTCCTTCTCTCGCTCCCACTTCTTTAATGTCTCGTTCTATGATGTCCCTCAGTCTAAGCTTTTGTCGTCCTCTACTCCTCCTTCCAGTCACTGGTGCCTACCATACTGCCTTCAAAATATTGTCATTTTCTCTCCTCATTACATGTCCATGCCATCTTAACCTTGCTTCTCTTGCTTTCTCTGTTATTTTTCTTACCTTCAAAAATCTTCTTAGGTCATAATTCATCCTGTGTTTGTGCAGGGAAATTCTGGCTAGCCACCTTAGCATTCTTATCTCTGTGGCTTCTAACATTCTCTTCTCTGCCCTTTTTAAAGCTACGACTTCTAGGCCATATAGTAATACTGGATGTATCACTGATGAATATATCTTCATCTTCAGTTTCATTCTCATGTCACATACTATGCACTCACTTCTTGCTACTTCGCCTAAGCTCTTCTAACTAATGTCTTAACTTCTTCTTGACACCCTGTTGTCGTTCAATGGTTGTTCCTAAATAGCAGAATGATTCCACTTGCTTAATCTCTTCCCTATGTCTATCTCTAATGTGAAATAACTATTTTATCACTCTTTGATGACACCATTGCTTCTGTCTTTCTGCTATTCATTTTTAAACCTCTCAGTTTCATCGCTTCCTGCCACCAATGAAGATTCAATTCCAGCTCTTCTCTATTATATGTTGTTATGGCCAAGTCATCTGCATACAACAGCTCCTCTAGTAGTCCTCTACTTTTGCCCTTCGTTATGGTGTTAACTACTAGAACAAACAGGAAGGGGCTAAGTGAAGATCCCTGATGTAATCAGACTCTGATCTGACCCTTACTGTAGAGTACAAATCAACTGGTGCCTTACCTCGCTGCTTTATTTTTACCCAATATCCCATTTATTCTTTCTCATAGCTCTGCTGACCATAAAAGAAACACCAGGTAAACATATGGTATAAAGTTCCAAATGGTTGACTACTAAAATACATATGGCAGTTTATCCATGGGACTTACCAGACCTCTATTTCAAAAGTTGTTCTTTTTGCAGGTTGCCTTAGTTGACCTAATTTTTCAAATAAATTTTTGAATAAATGTAGTCACCCCAAGGGTAGTTACAGTTGGGGTTGGGCAGAGAATGATGTACATTACTTGTGTGTGTGTTATTCTAATATACAGACAGTGTCCTTTTAACAATGACCACCATTCTTGTCTTTTTCCTGGTGACAATACTACCTATTTTTGATAATGTAGGGTATGTACTACATATGCCTGTGGATGGTGATGGAATGAAGGAATATATGAAAAAATCGGATTTCAGCAAAATAAGAAAAATTATTTCAGCCTACCCAGATGGCTAATTTTGCCTTGTTTCCTTCAACACTTAATGTCTTTACTTTAAAATCAACACCTAAATAAGAAAAAGAAAAAGCTTGTAATGGCAGTAATTGTACAGTGATACATGGAAGTGTTGGAAATTTTTTAAAAAGTAAAAACCAAATTCGTTACCAGGTACACACATTTTGAGTGAAATTTGGTTTTCCAAGAAAAAAAAATCCTTAGCAAAGCATTGTATTGCTCTATACATAAATACTAAAAATAGTTTTGGGTCTATGGACTGCCATGACCTGTTGTCATTAAAATAAAGAAAATGATAAATTGGCTTTAAGTGTAATATATAAGAAGATTTGACTTAAAAAACATTTTCACCACCTTGTTTGCTGCCTTGATTATTACAAATGGGTCAAACCAGATGAACTACAGAGAACTGAATATGTCAGTTTTGCTCCTCAAGGACCACTGAAGCATATCAACAAAAATATCTCTAAAATTAAAGACCAACTCAAACAATTACACTACCACAAACAATACTACATAAAAATGAAGAAACTTGGGTCATCCAAGTATGAGATATTTCCTGCAAAATCTACCATAAAAATTAGCCTTTATGGTCAAAAAACTGATTGGCTATGCTGCACCAGTAAACCTGTGGTGAAAACTTATATTAACTGCACTACAACTAACAACTGCATTCTACATACAGGTCATCATCTCAAAAGTAAAGTACAATTATAAACCCCAGGACTTAACTACATCAATAACCAAAGAAGCAAAAAGAAATTTCAATTTGTAAAATGTGCAAACATTTTAAAATTCTAACAATGACTAGCCCAAATATTTCTCAATACAAGCTCTGACCAGTCAAACTAGCATTCTCATAAAACTGACCACTTTACAAAGTACTAACAAAAATCCAAGGTAACACATTCAAAAAGAAGACTATACAACAGACCAGGTTCCTAAAACTATTAAAAGGAGGTGCAAAGTGACAGGTAATAAGGGCTGTGGGTATGGCTGTCCACAGAGTTGGCTGGCACTAAATTAACAAAGATATTAGAAAATTGGCATTGAAAATTGACATCTGGAAGTAATCAACATGTAAAAATTTGTGACTGCACTCTTTAGATTTTTTCAAAATAGATTTAAAATAAATGTTTGCCACAAAATTGCTGCCGAAAATGCAGTACTGTGCATCAACATGTACAATAACAAAATTGATTTATGTTAAGATGTGCAAGGGTGAAGTTAAAAACAAAGGCCTTTAGATTCTCTTCGAATATTGATTTTAAAACTACCAATGTTAAATTCCAAAATATTTTGTTACATTTTTAATGGTAAGCAGTCATCTATATTATATTTGACAGCAATAAAAATCAGAGAATTACAAAGATTTCAAAACTACATTCTTAAGTTTCTTTCATCCAATGTTGCTTGTAGGATGACGTCCTGGGTATGACAATAAACTGCATCTGATTGTGGAGTTTTGATGTGGGCAAATGAAGTTTCCCTTTGCCACAACTACCTCCAGGTCACCCTTGGGCAAGGTGTTGTACCTGTTAGCTCTGGGTAGGTGGAGTTCATTAGCCTTGGTTGGCAGTCCACCTGGGAGAAGGAAAACTCTGATTTTAAACCCTAGCCCAGCCTCAGTCCTGGGTATGACTGTAAACTGCATCCTCCCTCTCTGGGCTATGAGCTGCCATAACCTGGATGGCAGAGATAAGCAGTAGACATTGTCAGAGTGATCTTCCAGTGTCTATAGCTATAGTGGTTTGATGGAAGATCCTTGCTATAGAGGACAACAGCAAGGCACATCACCCAAATGTGGGAATGGTGGAAAACTCAAGATGCCATAAAGTTCTGAGTTGGGATGGCAGCCAGGTCAAGTGATTCCATGAAAAAACATGTTCCAAATCATTTATGGCAGAATCATATACAGAAATTGTATCAGCTCTCAGTTTGTGACATGCTGATTGACATGCTGCTTCCAACCAAGCACAAGCTCTTCCAGTAAGTCTTTGAGTCACATGTTTCTGACTCAGCAATGGGAGCTGGAGCCACTACTGAGGAAATCTGGGCTAACCTCAAGACAAGTTTACTCAAGACAACTGAGGAAGTGTGTGGCATTACAAAATCCCATTGATGGTGATGAGAAACTTTATGGTGGTCAAACCATGTGGAACATACTATCACAGCTAAACAGTTACCTTTAAAGGCCTAGAAATCTGGAAATGGCACAAGAGCGGACTATGACAAGGCCAAGCATACATCAAGATAAGCAGTTGGTCATGCTTACTATGAGGCTGATAAAAAGATTTGTGCAAATGTAGATACCAATTCTTCAGATGTGTACCGACTTGCAAACCAGATGCATAAGGAGAATGTTGATGTTGTGGGTGACCAACCAGTAAAAAATGATGCAGGTGAGATGTCATTGAACTAAGACACAAAGGGGAAGGCTCGGTTAGCACAACGAAAGTCTTCTGATGTGGAATTTGACTGGGACGAGGGACATTTATCAGATGAACCACCAGTTGAAGGGCCAGCTGTTGCAATAACCGTAGATATGGTAAAAAAGGCCATCGCCCAGATGAAGTCAGTAAGGCAGTGGGACTATCAGGAATACTAGTGGAGATGATCAGAGCTGCAGGTGACACTGGTGCATTAATGATCTGTGACCTTGCATCCTGTATTGTCTGTGGCAGCAAGATTCAATCTAACTAGGAGCAGAGTTTCATTGTTTCCCTCTACAAGGGCAAGGGTGATGCTCTGGACAGGGGCAACTGCCATGGGCTCAAGCTGACAGAGCAAGTCATGAAAGTCCCAGAGAGAATCTTGGAAAGCCATATTAGGTAGCTAGTATCAATTGGTGACTCCCAATTTGGTTTTGTCCTGAGCAGAGGTACAATTGACACAATATTTGTTGTTCATCAGCTACAAGAAAAATAACTGGCAGTAAACAAATGGCTATATATGGCATTTGTGGACCTCGAGAAAGCATTCAACCATGTTCCTTGGAAGGGAATTATGCAAATGCTTGTAGCTGTGTACATGTTGGTAGCTGTTACAGCAAAGGGTTCACTGCAAACGTTGGAGTGCATCAGGGATCCATACTTACCCCCTACTCTTCATCATCATGCTTCAGGCTATTTCAAGGGAGTCTAGTGTCAGTGTGCCGTGAGAGGATTTGTGAACAGATGACCTGGTTATAATTACTGATTTTATGGATAAATGTGTCAAGAGACCCCTGACTTGGNGCATTCAACCATGTTCCTTGGAAGGTGATCTGATGGCTATTGCAAAAGCTCCATGTGGATGAGTGGATTGTGCACCCGGTACAGGGAATTATGCAAATGCTTGTAGCTGTGTACATGTTGGTAGCTGTTACAGCATAGGGTTCACTGCAAACGTTGGAGTGCATCAGGGATCCATACTTACCCCCTACTCTTCATCATCATGCTTCAGGCTATTTCAAGGGAGTCTAGTGTCAGTGTGCCGTGAGAGGATTTGTGAACAGATGACCTGGTTATAATTACTGATTTTATGGATAAATGTGTCAAGAGACTCCTGACTTGGAAAGGTTCAAAAGAAAAAGGTCTGAGAGTGAATGCAAGGAAAACCAAGGTAATGATTTGTGGGACAGGTCTCGACCAACTACATGACTCAGGCAGCTTCCCATGTGCTGTCTGTCATACAGGTGTAGACAGAAATAGTATATACTGCAATGGATGGCAGAACTGGGTGCACAAGAAATGTAGTAGGCTCAAGCATCTGACTGTGGGCCCTGACTTCAGATGTTTATGATGCCTTGGAACTGCCCGTCCACTGGATGGCAGACCACAAAGTGATGTCCAGCTAGGGATGGAG
Source organism: Morbakka virulenta (assembly GCA_003991215.1). Lineage (NCBI taxonomy): Eukaryota > Metazoa > Cnidaria > Cubozoa > Carybdeida > Carukiidae > Morbakka > Morbakka virulenta. The sequence goes on from RDPX01000150.1 coordinate 1,039,462, forward strand.
AAGCTGGAAGTTGTATCTTCATTTTGCTATCTGGGTGATATGCTTTTCTCAGCTGGAGGCTGTGATCTTGCTACAACTACATGGGAAAAGTCTGCCTGGAAGAAATTTTTTGAGCTACCACTAGTCCTTATGTCATGCCACCTGTCATACATGACTTGTGGCTGAGTGTACAGCACTTGTGAGCGGAGCACTATCCTCCATGCCAGTGAGACTTGGGCACTGACAAGGCCATACTTCCATTGTCTACAGTATAATGACAGGGCCATGATCAGACAAATCTGTGGCATAAAATCAAAAGAGATGGCTACTATACGATCAAAGGAGCCAGTGGGGTGGCTTGGCCTTGAGGACCTTGACCTCATAATATGACAAAGACGACTCTGCTGGTATGGACATGTACAAAGATCCAGCAGTGCAATTAAGTGTGCACATGATTTACAAGTTGCTGGAAAGTGAGGTGTAAGCTGTCCAAATATATCTTGGAGAGAGCTAACAAAGAGGGATTGTAAAGAGTGCAAGCTGTCAAATTCCAACCCTCATGATTATAAGAAATGGAGACGTGGTGAAATCTGCCATGTGAGCAGCTACCCAGTCATCTGGAAGGGAGCCTACAAGTGTAAGCAATATTTCTGAACCTGCATGTTAATAAAAAGAAACCAATGATGATGATGATAATGATGATTTTAATCCACCCATTACTTTCTTTCAAAAAATCTTAAAATAAAAGCCATCTTAACATTGTGTTCCACTTGAAAACAACAACATAAGCAGTTCTTTTTTTTCTAGACATGGCAACCTTCATAGTAACTTTGAAAAGTAATTTCCTGAAATGGTTTTATTACATCTCAAAATGTTCTCCATGTTTACCTTATTAAAATGTCATATACACTCTCATTGCCCACAACTCATTAATAATGAATTCACTGGCTTCTTCAGTAAATGAAACAATGAATGTTGCTAGATTAATCTATAATGCTTAACATCAATAGTCTCTACATGTCATTTATGTATGAAAATGTATAAAAGCTTTAATCAGATGTTTTGATTAAAAAGTTTTTATTTAGAACAATAAACATCATTTTAAGTCACAATTAAAATATCAACAATAAACAATGTCCTACCTATGGTTGCCCCTATATCTGGATCAAAGGTGTTGTCTGTGAATCTCAGTAAAATACTATTAAGGAAAAGCAAATTAAAAAAATTGTGAAAAAAATATGACAAATGTACTAAGGAAAGAAACAAAAAATATATACTAATTTGTTGCCAGTGTCTGAGAAAACCAATGGTACAAAAGTAATGTAGAGTTTTGTATGTTGCAAAGGTCTGCCTACCTTAGGACCTCAAATATGACAGATTTTAAGTACTTGTTGATCTTGGCTGAACCATGGGGACTTTTCATGGCTTTAATGATTATTTCTTTTGCCTTGATTGCATCAGAAAGCATTTTGGGTGAAACTTTGAATTTTTCTGTGATGTCTTTCTTTTTTATACCAGGTTGCTCTTCAACATATTTCAAAATCTCAAATTTTTCTCCATATGTTCTGGTACTCAATTGTTTGTTTCTCAGTCTTGTATGCTGCTTGAACTACAATATCTGAGGCAATGCACCAATAATTAAATTTTAACCTTTGCAAGGACAGCATTTTGATATCAAATGCTCTATTAAACTTGACGCTCCAGAAATCTGCTGAACATTTTAATATTTTAGAGCTTCTGTTACCCCTATTTGGAATCACATTTAAGCTGTTAACAGTATTCTTCTGGATGTTTTTCTCATGATGGGTATTGACATAAAAATCTCAGTTATATGCAATGGTGTAGCCAGCAGTCATATTGACCATGACCAAGAACGTTCTGATAAAAAAATTTAAATTTTTTNACTCAATTGTTTGTTTCTCAGTCTTGTATGCTGCTTGAACTACAATATCTGAGGCAATGCACCAATAATTAAATTTTAACCTTTGCAAGGACAGCATTTTGATATCAAATGCTCTATTAAACTTGACGCTCCAGAAATCTGCTGAACATTTTAATATTTTAGAGCTTCTGTTACCCCTATTTGGAATCACATTTAAGCTGTTAACAGTATTCTTCTGGATGTTTTTCTCATGATGGGTATTGACATAAAAATCTCAGTTATATGCAATGGTGTAGCCAGCAGTCATATTGACCATGACCAAGAACGTTCTGATAAAAAAATTTAAATTTTTTTTTCAATTTTCCACTGCATTAGACCAGACAAATCATTTACTTGAAACAAAGCTACTCAACATAAAACATCTCTCATGTCTTTGCGTTTGGCCATCCTCAAATTGGAGAGCATAACTTAACACAGGGTTTCCAAACAATTATTACTCTCTTCGTGCATTTTACAGTATTCATACCCACATTAAATCTGTGCTTTAAGCCCCAGCTGAAAACCAGTAAAAACCTTAGGTCATGTCAAGCTCAATTTCTTGAGCATGCTTTCTATTTGTTTAGAGTCTACTTTATCAAAATCAGCCTACAGCAGGAGCTTTTGGTACACAAACAGGGGTTCTATGCCCTGTGGGATAATTTAATAACCCCTTAACTCCATAGCAAGGCCTCTTCCCAAGGAGCACCTTTACTAACCCCCATATCACTTTTGTATATATAGCTGATAACAGGTCCAACTCTTTATGGCTGGCTATGCATCTGCTTTTACTATGCTATTTTAACAATGGACTTCAAGAAAAGCTCTTGGTTTCACAAATATCTGAGTTATACAATTGGATTTACACATAGAAAAAACCATAGAATTTACAGCAAGCTGAATGGGCCCATCCACTTTTTGTGTGACTAGGAGCAACTCTGCCTGTGATATTTTTAAATAACACAACTGGTCCTGAGCCCAGATAAAGGTGGAAGGTTGGGCATGGGGTCAGCACCCCCACCCTGCAATAACATCAAAGCTACACAAGTATTGATGAAAACAAACAAACACATTTGTCAAAGGGAAGCAGGGTCTCAATCTCAGAGACACATGCATCGCAGTGAAAGCCAAGTGGAAGCTGTGAGGTGGATTCCCCTTCTAACACCAAAGGCAAAAACTAGAATAGCCACTTGGTACATCAGGACTATGTAAGAAACAGGAAGATCTTTTCAGGCAGCATGAGAAATTAAAAGGTATAACATTGGAGTGTTGGGTCTGAGTGAAACAAAGTGGCTACAGACAGGACAGCTGAGACTTACATCTGGAGAGTAGATACTGTGCCCAGGAACACAGAGGAGGGAGTCCCTCACATTGAAGGTGTGGCTGTGATACTGGCACAGAAGGCACAGCATGGTCTCATCAGATGGGAGCCTGTAAACTCCTGTATCATTACAGCCCATTCACCACCAGGGGAAAATATCTGCCTAAACAGAATACAATGTTATGCTGCTCTAACAAATGATGAGGAAGAGGAGAAGAAAGATGAGTTTACCATCAGTTATGGGCAGTAATAGACAAGAAAAGAGGGAAGGGCATAATAGACAACACCGGGTATGAGAGCATCATGGAGACACAGGGATTAGGACAAATGAATAGAAATGGAAAGAGATTTGCAGACCACTGTGTGTTGAACCAACTGGTAATAGGAGAAAGTACTTTGTCCACATAAACGCATCCAGAAACCCACTTGGGTCTCACTGGATCATGTGACTAAACGTCAGAGCATATCTGCATAAGCCATGCAAGTTGTACATGTGTTGAGAGGTGCCAATGTGTCCTCAGACCATTATCCCTTAGNTGAGTTTACCATCAGTTATGGGCAGAAATAGACAAGAAAAGAGGGAAGGGCATAATAGACAACACCGGGTATGAGAGCATCATGGAGACACAGGGATTAGGACAAATGAATAGAAATGGAAAGAGATTTGCAGACCACTGTGTGTTGAACCAACTGGTAATAGGAGAAAGTACTTTGTCCACATAAACGCATCCAGAAACCCACTTGGGTCTCACTGGATCATGTGACTAAACGTCAGAGCATATCTGCATAAGCCATGCAAGTTGTACATGTGTTGAGAGGTGCCAATGTGTCCTCAGACCATTATCCCTTAGCAACAACATTGAGACTACATCTGAAGAAATACAAAACTAAAAGCAACACACAAGCAAAATATACTGTGGGATTGCCCAGAAGTAAGGACACTCAAGAAGCCTTCAAAGTCAGCCCAACCAACAGGTTTCAGCCATTACAAGATCTGATAGAGGACAAAGATACAAGTATAAATACACAATGGGAGTACAGGAAGAAACTATGGAGAGGTACAGAAAGAAGAAAACACAGCACAAAGAGTGGATCTCCACCGAAACAATTTGAAAACTGGAAGTGAGAGAAAAAAAGGCTGCAGTGAATATGAATATGAGAGCAACAAAGGCAAAAGTGCAGGAGGAATACACTGAGACAAACAACGAGGTGAAGAGAAGCTCAAAGAAGGATAAGTGAGACTATGTTGAGGATCTAGCTAGACAAGCAGAAGCGGTAGGGCAGGGAAATATGAAAGTTGTACCTAGCCTCTAAGAGGCTAGCTGGAAAATACCAACTGACAGCAAGCCTGTTAAGGATAAAAATGGAAACCCACTGAGGGTTTTTCTCGTCATATTTTCATTACTTTAAATATCTCGATATTTCAAATACTCAAAAAATTTTTTTTTTCAAAAGTAAATTATTCACTTTTGTCTTAAAATAACCCTCCAACGATATCTCACCTTTTAAATATGTCAGTTGGAAATAAAATTATGACCATTTATGAGTTTTTATGTATTTTTACTCTTTATTGGTTTTCTATGTAAACCGGTTGCCGCTTATTGGTTTAGTTTGGAGTCAGAAAAATTAGCGTACATTTTTTTCTACCAATCTCATAATAATTTTGTGTCATTGTAAATGACTTTTCAAGCTCCTTTTAATGGCACCACCAGTGTTAAAATTTAATTATTTTTTGCAAGATCTATTATGGAGAAAATACGAACGAATAGGTGGAAACACAACAGTGCTCACCCAAGAAATTTCTCTGCGATCCGATTTTAAGTATGGAAATCCCACAAAAAAAAGAAACTTGAGTCCTACATACGATGAATTAATCTGACCATTGATAAGACTCCAAATATTGCCACAATCTGAAATAATCGACTTTTCAAAATTGAGAAAAGTGAGCATTATTTCCCTATAAAGCCCTTTAAGGTTCGGGATAGCCCCCTCTCGTTTTCTTTCGGGGCAATATACATGCTAAATATTAGTAAATAACAGACCACTGATATTTAAAATAGTAAAAGTGTGACAATATTCTGAGCTTCGTCATTCTGTGGTAAACACTTAAACGTTGAAAATGCAGGCAAGTCGTCAAGTTGTAACTTTACCTTGATTTTCCTACTCCACTTTCTCCTATAATGAGAAGCTTTAACGTAGTTATTATATCTTGATCCATAACAACGAAGAAAAAATGTCTCTTTAAAATCCTTCGAGAAATATATTGGTTGCTTCACCACTAAAACCTGTTCCAAGCTGAGGTAACAGGTTACCTGACTGTCAGTTTATTTACGGTACTTACTCCAAACTTGTAGGAGGGCAATTCTGGCGTTCACTCGGTTCTTTGTGATGAAATATTCATTCGTAAAAACCGACGTACTTCTAACAATTCAGATTTTGTGCAAAATAATTGTTCATCGCCTCCAGTGGCACACAATCTGGGAAAACAGACCTGCCCTAACATAAAGACTATAGTTTTATGTCTTGCAAGCAGTTGTTTACATTTACTGTTGGCGGTCTCTTATTTTCTATGTAAATTATTCGGTTAGTAATAATGCAAAAAATGATTTCACTTCAATTATGTAAGCAGCTATCTGCACTTTTAAAACTGTTAAATTTAGCTCTGCGTTGAGAGCCTAAAAATTATGGTGTTACATCAATATTGTTTATTGAAATGCCATCAACATCAATCCAACATCTCCTGCCATGGCGTGAAAGGCAAAAAACTTGAGACGTGACTGTTATTCACTCCATAACGAGGCTGAATATTTTAACTGTGCAACAGTCGACATGCTGACGATGCAATTCCTTCTCAAAGATAAGTGCTGTGTTGTGCTCATTTGTGAATAGGTAGAACAAAGATGACCGGTGGTACCATTTTCGAGGTCGATTTTGTGAATTGTATAAAACAAAGGCACAAGGACTGGAGAAATAAAAGTATTATTTTTTCCTTTACTAGTCACGGTTCACAGTCATTTACTGTCTGATTATTTAAGTAATTGGACTTCGGAGCAGGATCTTGATGACTTGCTTGAATCAGCATCGTCATGTCGTATCGCGTCCATGCTTAATCCATTCTTGGGCTGCGATGTTAGCATTCCTGAGACCTCGGTTGGCATTTGGATGTTGATCATATGCCAATCCATCCAACAATAAAAAGATGCAATTTTATGACACTGAAAGCTATTGCATCATATTTCATTTTGTATTTTATTCAGTTCTTAATGCCTGAAACTTGGGGGCTAAACCAAAGAGTTCTAGGCCAAAATGGAATACAAGAAAAACAATTAGTTTTATTTGACATTTCAAAAGAAAGCAGTTCCCTCGTATTAGTGGCAACATTTAAAAACTGGTAGCACTAAAGTGGAAAAGAGCCCTGGGAGGAATGCAAAAAAATGTTTTGGCGATGCAACACAATGAGGCAGGAAAGGAGACTGAAACTGGTGCACAAGAGAAAGCGTCACAAACGATATTGCAATCGATAAATTATTTGTTGTTGGCATATTTGATAGCAGAGAAGTTGATAAGTCAGTTGCTGACAATATTATGGACAGTGCTATTAACAGTTTCTTTTGATATTTTCAATTTGGAATGAAGATTAACTTTCTTTATTGTGTTCAGTACATTAAACTGAAATAAAATAGCTTAGTTTTATTTTTCATTAACAAAATATTTCAAATGAGGATCATTTACAAAGTGAAACCACAGCTAAAATTTTTAACAGATTAGGCAATGCGCTGGTTTAATTAAGAATAAAAAAATACTGCAAGGTAGAAGGTCAGGATCCCAAGCTCTGACGGAAACATAATTTTATTCGAGATGCTAGAAATTCAAGCAAACCTAAAATTCGTGAAAATTGATGTAAAAAAAGGACATTATACTTTGGTTTTAAAAGATGCATGCTTTATTAATATTTCAGTTTACATGATTTAGAGAAGAAATACAAAATATTTTGCTTCTTGGAAGGAATTCTATTCTCAGTTATTTCCTCCAAGGGCTGCATTGCCTTTCTACAATGGCCGTCGCTCTTCATTATTAAAAAGACGGTTTTTGAGATAACCATAGAAATCATCACAATAATTTCCTATTTCTTCGTCATCAAATTCATCTTTAGATAGTATTTCATCATAGGTGAGGACTGGAACAGTCGTGATGATTTTATCATTTAAAAAAAATAATGACACAACGGCTTATACCAGAGCTGGGCAATATCACAAAAACCTTCAGTCCTCTTAATTAGCTTAAAAGAATTATCGGCAGCAGTTGATGTGTCAGGTTGATTTTCAGCGCTAAACTCTCCTTTTCAAAATCAATTCACAATGTATCCTATGACAAAGCAATAATTTCATACCTTTGGTAATGATTGACCTTCCTACAATACTTAGATAAATTTAGCGCAAAGTCCTTTTCAGTAGATTCCCCTTATAGATTGTATATCTTCCTGGCCTGTTACTTGGAGAATTAAAAAGGTATTTGGGGAAAGGAAAACCAAATTAACGCCAGTTAACTTTGTGATAGAAGGCTGCGAAAGTCAGTGCCTATTAAGAAAGCGATTTTTCTTCCATCACTTTGGGATCTCTGCTCAAGTATCTTGAATAATTCTATGACCATTTAATTCTGTTTTCATTTTTTCTAGTCACCTAATAAATTCTTGAGATTCCATGACCAGTACGCACATTTAGACTTGCTTTTGACATCCATTGGAAACTTTTACCTTCGTTTGCATTCGTTTTCATTTCTGTTAGTCGAACTTTATTTTTCTTGCTATCCGAGCATACTCATTGGAATATCTGGTGGTTTATTTGGTCGACACTAATAAAACAAGCCAGTTTCGTCCCCGTTGAATATTTTATTTTATTAAAAATTCGAGAAAAGCATCAGTAGGTAGCTTCGTGCTATGTTACAGGCATTATATTGGTCACAATAAAACATTCTCAGCAACATGTTTTCATAAATACTTCGTTTTTATCACAGGAGATTTTTTCTCCACTTTTCCCTGATGTAATTTATTTATTATTTCAAAATAATAAAACCAGACACAATGCTTTAGTTCTACCATAAAATTGCTGTTAATGCAAGGCCTATGTTGAAAAAAAATGAAACAAACAATTAAACAGTATAAGACATTGTCTCGGAAAATTGATTTAAAAGTTTAACAAAATACGGTGATAAAACGTCAAAGATTTAATCCACCAGGAAGAATTCTTTACCCTGTCCTGAAAATAAGACAGAAACTGGGCAGTCTAATCTCTACCGACATGGATATAAGAACTCTCACACCCATAAAAAGGCAGATCCAAATCCCATCTTAAGACAATAGTCACTATAGATTGGGACTTGTTAGCTTCTCTATGTTATATACGAACGGTGCCCTTCTTTGAGTAACTTGTGGTGTTCTCCGTCCCGCAGTCTCTTACATTTCGCTGAGCCTTTTAACAAAGAGTATCCAAACAGTCAAAATAACTTTTTCTCATTTCTACCTAGGATGAATATTTTATTTCCACTTTTACTGCTCTTTACTCTTTTAATGTATCCTATACCTCTAATTTTTCTGGTCGAGTTTGATTTTTGTTTGGACTTTGTTCGATAACTTTGTTTTGTACCAAGCAGAATGCTCTACGAGGAAAAATAGTTTTTCCGTGTGACTTTGCAACACTATGGTTTGAATGGTTTACAAATGTTGAGAGGAAAATAGGGAAAAGTAAAAGAGAAGATCAAAGGAACCTATCAAAGTGTTCGAGATATCAACTTTCTCCAGTACAGTGAACTGTAGGTATTGATTGTTGAATGTTTTCTCGTCAGGTTGTATACTAGTAGCAGCGTAGTGATAACGTGTCTAGGGCCGTCAGGATAGGCTGCAGAAAAAGGAGTACTTTGCCTGTTTTTTCCATAAGCTACCATCATATGAGAGAAGTCATGCTTAAAACAGCAAAGCAATTCGGTTGAGGCAACTATTAACCTAGCTCACTATTTAAAGTAAAAGTCTTTGCTCCCACATGCCCGTGGCGTTTCCACTTTAGAAGTGATAGGGGTAAAAATTAGGAATATCGTATGAACCAAATAACCAAAGCAAAAGAGAAAAAACACACACATGAATGGTAATTATGATGGTTCATCTGAAGAATGGAAACGCCAGTGTTTTATACAGTCTACCACCAACCCAAGTGCAATTCATTCGATTGGTTATTTTTATCACTTTATTTAAAAGTGAAAACATCTTTTAAGACTTGTTTAATTCGCATGGTTAAAGAAGTAAAGGTGCCTTGGAAGAATAAAAAGGAAAGGCAACATTTAAAGCCTGCAGCAACTATCAAATCACATATGACCTACAAGACTGCAGCTTATCTTCAACTGGTTTGTAATCTAATCATGTACAAGTTTTATTGAAATAAATTTAAAAAATTGATGAACTTTATTAATTTATTTAACTAACAGTTGGATCCAACAGTCCATTAAAACATGTCTTTGTGTAATCATGGATCTCCTGCAGAAGTAAGATCCTGTTGGTAACTAAATTGATGCTATACATATTGAAAGTGAGGTTAAATCAGACATGTAAATAAAACAACAACAGAAATAAGATATGGACAAAACAAGGAGTATGCGCAATGCAGCTTAATGGTTCAGTGCCAGCTCTTAAGTTATATACATGGAATTACGAATAAAAGCATAATTGGTTAAGCTTTATTGCATTAGAAGTTACCGAACCAAAAGAAAGAAAAGATGTAAGCAATGGTATAACACAATTCAAAAAGAAAGTACGGCTTAACTCATTTAAAAGATCACACTAATAAATAGTTTAATTGTGAAGGTATTCAGATAATCTCCGATGATGTAACTGGGAAAATAGGAAAGTAGTCAACATTTTATCTTCTGCACCATATGTATCAAACTCCCAGCCTTCAGGCCACATCCGACTAGATTTTCCATTTCATTTGGCCTCTAAAATCGTTTGAAAATCAGAAAATATATCAGCATGCATGACCAGGCATACAGAGAAACTAAGAGATGACACCAAGAGTCATGAACTAGCGGATCACTGCTAGACACAAGATTACACCTTTGACCAGGAAAATAAAGAGATTTTAGAAAAGGAAACCAAAGCAACATAAAGAAAAATATAAAAAAATATTCATTCCATTTAACACAGTAATCACATCAACAGTGTATCTTAAGCTCTTTCAGAAATTTGTCCCTCGGGACTAAAGAGTGATATGTAAAAAACACGAAACAGAGATATTGCCACTCCTCGAAGCAACTTGGTTCCTGTTACTACGTAGGTCTGAATTTTTGACGTATAAAAGAGCCTGTACCTAATCACTTCAGTAGCCTGGTCATCCGAGAATTGTCCTCGAAACTTAGCTCAGTAAAAGCTCATTACTCATCACATGACAAACCGTCTATATCAATAGAAAACTTGTTTTGATCCTTTCTTTCATTCAGAATCAAATAGTACAGATTCAGTTATGTGAACGCAACAGAGGAAGGTGGAGTGTTATCGTTATTTACTGAAATATTGTCTAATCGGCAGTTGCTAATATTAATAACTGGATGGATAAGTGGATCCTGACGGCGATGAAGCAAATGATTTGGATGAATTTAGAGACAAAAATGGAATGAATGCTAGAGAACAGGACGATTCGGATATAGAGGAAAAAGAGATACTAGTGGAACAACAACCTTGTCGTTATTGGAAACTTCTCACGTGAGAGAAAAAGTTCACAACATGGATGCTGTTCTGGGAATGAGCAATTTTAAGCATGTAGATTATTTGAACCGGAATGGGAGATTTACCCAGGATATGCCTGAATAACGTGGTTTAGAAAAACTCTTAATCCACAAGGATTAATTTACAGAAGCGATTTCCCTCCAGCCTGCATGTGACGTAGTGAATGAAAATTTCGCCTGTCTTGATACCAGGAGCAATACCATAAGAATCTCTTCCAAAGTCTAAATTTAAGTCTAAAACGAATCTTCTTAAAATGAGGTCTTCATTGGTTTGTTGTGTAAAATAGGTTTACTTGAGCAATATTTGCATCACACAAAACATTGATTCAAAGAGCAAGCCCATTACGTGTACAGCACCACCATGTCAAATAACAGATGCAAATTCTGCTCAAATTTTAGATTCAGATTTTATATCACTCCAGATACCCATGAAGAGAGGGAGGCGATCTACTTGAATGGTCAATTTTCTGCCATTTGAAATGTTTAGGAGTCATTCACTTCTATTTTTTCCAAGAATATCATTTCAAGTGAGTATTTGAGTATCGACTAGCCGTTGTGTGTTATCTGATATCATCCAGGCGCTATAATCCTGAAAAGCCTAATTGATATAAGTTGTACATGAAATCAATGAAAGATACCAGATTTTTTTCAAATGGCTTCTTTCTTGAAGCATAGCAACAGTAGGAACTATGGATACAAAATAACAAGGGAGATAAGCCCAACGCTGCCACGGTAACAAAGCCGTTGAGTACTACTTATCATTTTGAAGCAAACCAGAAGTAGATATTCCTGAATTTTTAAACTGTCAAGACAAAGAACTCTGATAAAAAAGTCTGATCCTGACAACAATGTGACCCTTGCCTGGAGTTACAACTGACTATGGCAAAGAAAAACCCTGCCATTTTCAATCTCTATGACCTGTGAAAAGAGGAACAGATGTTGTCGGTCAAATAAACGACTACTTCACCTTACGCACCATATTACCTTGATGGGTAATAGTCGTATTTCATTACATATTGGACGCAGTTTTCCTTTCTTCTTTAAACGGATAGTTCATTGAGCTAAACAGCCGTGGCTCTCCATGCATTTCTGTCCTGTACCAAGCAGTGAAGATGAGTAAATCTTCGTCCACCACCATATTCGCATACATTGGCACAGAACCTTGTCTCAGATCTTCCTCTACCACCTATTACAATAAACGGACCCAATAAGCAAATCTTTCCAGATGTCATCTTTTCTAAGTACATGTCCGAGGCCATTTTTTTTAGCAATGGTTACCAAAAGCCTTTCAACATTTCCGATTTTACTCAGGACATTTTCGTTGGTCATTTTGTCGGTCCAGCTAATTCTAAGTAAGCGTCGAAAGCACCACAATTCGAACAAAGTGATTTTCTTTTTGTCGATCCTTTTAATCACCCAACATTCCGACCCATATGTGGCAATTCTGAAGACTAGGGATTGCAAAAGTTTTCTTTTTTTCATTAAGTTTAATGCCCTGTCTTTCCAAATTTTAGTAAGCGAAACCATAGCATTTCTTGCAATTCAAAGACGTCTATTTCTGCAGAATCGTCGCAGTTATCAGTGACCATTGCTCCAAGATCGACGAATTTTTTAACATTTCAACAGGTTCGGCATTAACTGTTATGTGATATTTCTCATCTACCACTCGATTTATAACAATTTTTGTTACTTTTGTCTTACTAAGATTGAGATATAGTCCTGCTTGTTTACTTGCTACATGGACTCTGTCGACTAAAGTTTGTAATTCATTCATACTAGCATCAATTAACACGACGTTATCAGCATATCTTAGATTTGTTATGGGTTTGTCACCTATCTTTACTTCACCACTAAATTATCAAGAGCAATTCTCATAATTCTTTCGGTGTATAGATTAAAGATATGAGAGATAGAGTACACCCTTGATGCATACCTTGTTTGATTTTAAAGAAATCAGTCAACCCACGTGTAGTTTTCACAGTAACTTTTTGGTTGATATACAGGTTCTTCATTAGCTCAACCAAATAAGTGGAGAAGCCTATTTCAATCATTCTCTCTCAGAGTAGCTCATGAGCGACCATATCGAAGACTTTTCAAATTCAATAGAGTACAAATAAATACTGTTACCAAATTCTCTGTTCTTTTCGATTAACATCTAAAGGTTTAGGATCTGATCCCTTGTTCCTCTGCTCGGTCTGAAACCAGCCTGTTCATCACTAATTTCTTCGTTAAGCTTGTTGTGTATTCTAGCCGCAATAATGTTCAAAAGGATTTTACTACAATAAATAATGAGTGTAATTGTTCTGTTGTTGTGGCATTGCAGGGTATCACCTTTTTTCGAAATTGGCACGGAAATCGATTTTCCCCAATCATCAGGCCAGTGTCTCTTTATCCAAATCAACGTACACAGTTTGAGGAAGTAATTTACGTTGTTTTTATTTCCACCCTTAATTAATTATACTGGTATTCCATCAAAACCTAGAGTTTTTTTAGTTTTAAGCTCTTTATTGCCTTATCAACCTCTGAATACATTGGCGGTGGTTCTTCAGTATCATTTACGATTGAAGTGTAATGAGGTATGATAATATGGATGTTGTTCTTGTAGAGCTTAGAACCATACTGCATCCATCTTATTTTCACGCCTTCGCTTTCACAAAGTATTATGCCATTTTCATCTTTTATTGAGTTAAATGGATGTCTGAACTTTTTTTAACACTTTTAACACCTCGATAGAGATCTTTGTTCGAATTCGTAACGGAACTGTCTTCGATGCGTTGACACATTTCGTTTATTGCTTTATTTTTGTCCTTTCTCACCTTACGCTGAACTAACGACTTTTGCATTTTGTATTTCACTAGATCGACGTCAACTTTGAAAACCTTGGCTTTAAGTTGCCTTCATTTATACACTTCATAAAGGGTTTCATTTGAAATCCACGGTTTGTTCTTTTTTCTTACGATAGGGATTTTTTCTTTCACAACGTTTAGCAAAATCTCTTTACCTTGTTCCCACAGTTCATTAGGGGTTTTCTCTTCATTGCATTGTAAAAGGGATTTAAAACGATTGGAAATCTCAACTCAAAGGTCATCACCTATTAAATCTTAATGGTGTTGGAGGTCTTACTATTTTCTTGAGTTTAAACTTTACGTCAACTTCCATCAGCTGATGGTAGCTGTTACAGTCAGCTCCTGGTCTTGTTTTTGCGTTGTGCAGACTGCCTTTCCATTTCTCCTTAGTCATTAAATTATAAATTTGGTTACGCGTTTTCTTGTCAGGTGAGACCCACGTGTAGAGACGTCTAGGGTTGTGTTTGCTTATATAAAGTTGTTGGTTTTACAAAACTCTAAAAGCTTCTCACCTCTCTCATTTTGTTCGCCCAAACCAAACCTGCTGCAATATTCATTGTTATTAGATTGTTTGTCTACTTTCGTATTAAAGTCACCCATTAAAATTTTAACATCTCTGCTTTGTGCACTATCCATGATTTCTTGTAATATGGTGTAAAACTCTTCTATTTCTTTGTTACTTGCAGCACTTGTCGGAGCATAACATTGTAATAAACTGATATTATGTGGCTTACATTGAATTCTGACGTTAAGAATTGTCAGATACGGTGCTATATCCAAGCAATGATTTAGCTGTTTCCCTAGACAAAATAACTGCAACTTCATTACTGTATCCCTCTCCCTCCTTTTTTTCCTGAGAAAATGAGTTTTATCCTTGTGAGTTTTAAAACTACCACTATTTGACCAATTTGTTTTAGATATTCCAAGAATTTCCACCTGATTTCTTTTCATTTCATCACCGATCGTGTTTAATTTACCCAGTTCCTTCATTTTCCGTACGCTCCATGTTCCAATTCTGAAACTCGATCTCAGCTGTTTTCCAGTATTGCCAGCCTGGTCATCCACTGAGCAACGCGGTCCTTGGTAATCCACGTGACGACCGACGTGGTATGAACTTTTTCTCGACTCTTTCATTTCATGGAGAGTAGTCAGAAGGAAAGTAAAAACAAAGTAGAGCCTCCTACGTTCTTTCTTTGTTCGCAGTGCCTGCTAACTTGGCGGGTGATCTCTGTCGATTTTCTAGTAGAACTATACTCAACGCCAGACATAGAGTCAAAAACCATTTGATTGATTGCATCATTCCAGCCTTTTATGACATCCGCTGTCCTACTGGCAACAGCTTCACCGTAACCCTGGCACTGGGAGCTAATAGGGTGTTAAAAGTTAGCAATAGAAGTGAATTAGCCGTTTCTACAAGCAAAAATTTCCGACGGACTTTCTAGTGTTCTTAGATTGTAGATGGATAGGCCCCTTGGACAATCTCTGTACAAGAATTCTTGCTAATTTCCAAGCGTTATAAAGGGAAGAGACCACCATCCAGGAGTGACTTTCATGAACGAAAGAATTCCAAGAAGAAGAGAAAAAGCAACTGGAAATAGCCTCAAGGGTATTTCGAATCTTAGAGGAAAAGTATTTGCAAACATAAATGATAACATTCAATTGATACCTGCAATGGTTGTATGAAATAACAGAAAATATTTTAGCTGAAAGGCTAACTAAATAAACTTGCGCAACGAAAACGTTGGCGAGACAGCATCAGCCTTTGGACTGAACGAGACCTTGTGTCTCCGAAAACTGCTGTCAAAGACCAAAACTTATGGAAAGAGATATCACATGTTGATTCGCAATCTTCCGAAGGCGGAGAAGGCCAATTAGTCCAGTCAATGTATGGTTTGTCCCGGAACAAATCACAAATGAATTTATCTTTGGCTCATTTTTAAGGATAAGGTGTTGGTTTGAAAACGCGTTTTCTAATGTAACTCTTCTGTTACTGTAGAAGATGGGTTTATGTCGTCAGATTCCTCGGACTTGATCACTTGCAGTTGATTTTTTTTAACCATTCTTACACGGTGGTACAAGTTGAAACTTCCTTCAAACAGTGAGTTAAGCAATCCTCTGAACCATCAATTGGAAGGTTTAGAGGACAAGGTTTAAACAACTTTTGGATTATATCCTTTGATGTATGTGACCAAGAGTCAAACATCCATTGGACAATCTTTTTTTTAAGTGTGGCTTTGATATTGTAGGCTCCAATTAATAAATGAAGACTCTCTGCTAATCACTGATCATACTTTTCAGTGATGTGATCTTTGAAGGGTTTGCTCTAGCTAATATCAGATGTTTGTATGTGCTCTGTGGAACCATCTGGAATGGTAGCCATATGTACTTTAACAGAAATCCAAGCTTCTTTTACACTTTCCACCATATGACATTGGAATGAGTCACATACCAGCAATCGTTTTCTAAAAGCAAACGACACAACGACATTTCCTACGAAGTTAACGGTAAGGTCTTTATTCATACACCCGTTTACCAAAGAAGCAAGAAAACAACGACCTCAAAGTTCTTGGTTCAATAAGGTTGATTCGACTTTCGCTCCTTTTTTTTTCGCCTTCAATTTTCCACCATCTGCATCAGTCGTCAATAAGACTGTTGCACAGAGGTTTTCATGTCCTGTTGATTTTGTTCTAATTGTTCTGGCTCCTTTAGCAATTAGAGTTTTGTCTGACACAATACCTTGCCGTTTCGGCCATTGGTATCATGTTTTTAGCCTTATAACCATACTGTTTTTGAATTATTCTAATGTCAATAACATAGGACAATTTTGTCAGTCAGGATCTGTGGGTCGTGGTGAGAAACTATAGTTTTTTTTGGCGTAAAGTCAACCCATGCCTATTCATGAAACGTCGAGGTCACCCTGTGTTTGCAATGAAGAGATCTTTTTGCTTATTGGATAGTAAATTTACCCTAGATAGTCTTAGAGGTTTTTTTAACTGGATGACGGGAGGGGCTTGCTACAGTGGGTAGGAGATGGCTACATTATTTCTTCTCTTATTTTGCTTGTACATTATGACCCTAGTTTGAATTTTTCCTGAATGGCTAATTGTAGTTTTCACCATTTGTTGCATTTCTTTCAGGATGAAAAGAAATGTTATTTGACAGAGCCATTGAAAATAATACTTTTACCAGATGGTGCAATCTCTAACATAGACGATAAAGAAAATTTAGAAATTAGAAAATTTATTTTTTTCTCTGATGATAATAATGTGCCCATTCCAGAGGAATTAGGCAAACTAAACACTGAAGGTGGAGAGCCAAAAGAACCATAATGAAGGAGGGAAAGGTTTAAGTTCAAAAATGCTTTTTTGTTGGTCTTGGCTGACCCCTCTTGACGAAAGGGGGAGGACTGGAGAGGCGAATGTAGTGAAAGAAGCACGGTCCAGTACCCAAAAACAAAAGTCTTTTGTTGGCCCCACATGAAATCCACTATGAGAAAATGCAGAAAAGCTCACCTGAAAATGGGGCTGTTTGAATAGAAATTGCAAAATTGAAAGAACCCGTTTCATGGAAATTTTCAGCAGGCTCCGCCCTTCGCAACCGAAATAGAGTTTGGGACCATCCATTTCTTACGTTTGCACTGAGGGGAAGGGGATATCCTAAAAAGCGAACAAAAGCGAATAGGGCGAGTGGGGTTCACAAGGTGAGAGCGTTCTCATAAAAAAATTTTGCTTACAGTTTCACAAAGTAGTGACAAAGAAAGACAGGTATGCATGTGTAATTATTCTTATCTGTTTTTACACATTTATTGTTTGTTAATATGTCATTACTTTCGTTTGTGTTTGGCTTGTATCTAATTATAATTGCTTTCATTTCTCACAAGGGCGTCAATTTTCTAGTTTTCGAATTTAGGCACGTGAGCTTCTATAAAAGAAGAATCAATGACATAATTTTCAAGTTATTTATCGAAATGGCAACTATCAACGACAGTCAAAAAAAGAATAAGGCTTGTTCGTACGGGGGGGGGGGGTACTTGCCTGCGAACAGGTGCGAACAAGGGGGTTCGAAAAATGGTCATGCGAACGTAACAAATGAATGGTCCCTTTTGATATGCTACTGCCGTGTTAGTCCTTCAAAGAAAC
This sequence comes from Morbakka virulenta, assembly GCA_003991215.1. Lineage (NCBI taxonomy): Eukaryota > Metazoa > Cnidaria > Cubozoa > Carybdeida > Carukiidae > Morbakka > Morbakka virulenta. The sequence goes on from RDPX01000150.1 coordinate 1,057,432, forward strand.
AGTTAAAAAATCCTATTCTAATTAGTTCCGGGTTGCCCTGGATTGACCTGAACTGAATGATGATTGGCACAAGAGAAATTGAAGGAATTCTGCGGGATATCTCTGGACATTTTGACAGTGGGTGACTTATGCAAGCCAGGCCCAGGCCTGAGCCTCAGTAAACGATCGATGAAATCTGTTTTTTAAACTGTGCTCGGCCAAGACTTCTCCCAAAAAACCTCCAAAGAATACTTGTTCTTTTTCCCCAACGAGCGTCAGATGACAGGATCGGCCTCAATGGTTAAACCTGAGTTCACCAACCTTGTTATTTACTAGCCTAGCAACGACATCTTCAACTGTACACAACAGACACACTGGAGATGGAAAAGACGGAGTTTAAATATGACCACTTGGAGTTTCATAAGAAGTTCATAAAGGAAGATTTTTTAATTTGTCAAAAAAATTTCTTTTGCAAATCCAGTGTGTACTCTCTTCCACATGCGAAGGAAAAGAGCGAATGTTTTACTTGGACATTTAAACGATATTTTCTTACCTTCGTTACATTTATTCTCGTCGTATATTTTTATGGAAATGGGATACCGCAGATGTTTATGGAGAGAATTACATCTTTTCAGCCGTCAAAATATAGTGTAGATGACATTTCAATGCAGGAAGTCCGAGGACGACGAGCGCCACTGTTCTGCCCCACAAAATTGGTGGTTACCTTTGACGCTCGTATGTCACCGCCATGGATTTCCGAGATCGAATGCACCAGAGGTGAACCACTGAAGGCCCCATATGCCATGGAGGAGTCTCAATACCGAAAAGAGTACCTTGGTTTCCAAAATTCAACTGGTATTCATTATTGGCAACTCAAAAGAGAGGAAATTACTGTTGGTTGCGTGTGCTAGTGGTACTTCTGGTTTTGATTCCAAACTTGAAAGCCTTACAGAACGGAATCATGCAGCAGGATGAGATCTCCAACCAGGTTGAAGTAACTTCGTCTTGTGGAGGGTATTGCTGTGTTTTATTACTTATAATGGTATGGGACTTCTCAATTTCATTTTCTTCTCTGTGAATTCTTTTGCGATTAAATTTTGAAAATGTGTGTATTTTTTCTTTTGCTTTTGTAATTTACAGTTGAATTTCAGATGTCTTGAAACGGTAGTGTTACTGATAGCCAAATCTATCACATTTTTTATATTGGCTACATAGGTATCACATTGCGAGGAACACAGCACCTTGTTTGCCTCATCTTTTGTGATCAGAATTTATGTGTATTTTTAAGCATTTAAAACAGAATAGGGAGAGAAGTTTTGAAAGGATCAAATGAAAATAGATGTCTTCAATTCCATTTAAAAGAATCGAAGTGTCTTTTGGCCGTCTGATGGCTGAACCTGTTCTGCCGTCTTTTACCCGAAGTAAAATTTCATTGGCTGATCTGTTCAATCCACAACATTAGGGTTAGGAACAATAGAGTTTCCAGTCATTGACGGTAGAATAGGGTTCGATTGTCCACCCGTCTGACAGCTAAATAGCAAAAAGAATTTAAACCGAATGAAATAAGAATTCCTCTGAATTTTCGCTATTCGATTTAGGCTTGTTTTTCAGCAATTTCAGTGTCTTTCTCTGTGCTTATAGTCTAACACCGACCCTTAAGCGGTTTTCAGCTTCCTATTCTCATTGTGTTTTTCCTTTTTGTTTACTCAAGTGTGAAAACAGGACCACATTCATAGCAGTTTTTACAGTGTTTGTAAATTACTGATGTTTATTTTGCATATATGTATTATGTACTGTATTAGTGCCAGTTGATCTCTGCTAAGCAGATTTTGATGAGACCAATGCGACTCTCAATAGTTCACTTGTGCTGCTCAGTGTGCAACCTGTATGAGAGACTGATCATATCATTTAAGGGATTAATTATCACAACAGAAACTAATAACCCCAGAACCGACAA
>RDPX01000150.1:1061048-1071725 GCA_003991215.1 Morbakka virulenta
GATTTTACAAATCTTTATACAGAATAAAGCTACCCTGTACTAAAATTCTAAAGTTCTTTACAAATTTTTGACATTTACCCAAAAATCATTTATTTTTTATACTTAATAATGGTTCTGGTAATACTGGAAGGTCATGGTATGATTTAGCACCAAAATAAACAAACAACTTTCTAAAAATTTGAGGTGACCTTTATTTCTAGTAATCCTTCTTTGAAAAGTGGAATTTTTTGGAAATTTCTACATGTGGTGCCAGGTATAAATTTTCTCACCATAATACAAACATTTAATTTGTATATTTCTTTGATTGGTTCCGTTTGTTTGGTACTGGTATGTGATCTGCTGAACTTCAAAGTCCTGTAATACGAAGATGTGTTTGCCACTGCATTCAGTGATAGTGTACCATTGATATGGATTGAACATTTGTACATATGCTAGTGTAGATACGAGCTAAGGCATGCTAGGCTTTGTACTCTTTTGGTAGAAGTATAGGGGAGCAGGCAATAAGACATTTTTAATGGCAATAGTATGACTATTACATTTATAAATCAAATGGAACATGCAAAATAACATATACAAAGATATCACTTTCAAAGCACAAAACCTGCCTCTTGATTTGTATGACAGCACCTTTGGAAATAAATGTGTCCATCAAAAAAATTGAAATGCTGTTTAAATGAAGCAAATCAACCCCCCTTCCCATTTATTAATTTTTAAAGAATTGTTTAAAACCCTATTTTTGTCCAACTGACAAAAAAAATGTTTTTATAAGAAATCATGTCTTGCATTGCCAAGCAACAGGTGAAAACAAAGAAATTTTAGAATTGTTTGCCCTTGTTTGCCCTTGTTTGCCCTTTACAACAAACATTTTGCATCATGTTTTATAACCAGTGAGGTCAGTTGGCTTTTTTTCCCATATAAAGGACATTAAATTTGCATTCATGATACATCTGCTTTTAGCAATAGCTTTCATTTAAATTGTACAGCTTAAGACTTAAGTGTCATAAAATATTTCAGTAGCAACCATTTATTTTACTTGATAGAAGGAACTGAATTTGTTATATGATTTGAACCTGATTGTGTGAATAGAAATATAGTTTTGTTTCATGAAAACTAATTTTTAATGTATCCAGAATATATATTTGTATTGTTTGAAAGAAGTGTTCTTATGCTTTCTGTTCTTGGTATTCTTTTCCCCCCAGCTCTTTACTTATATCAAAAACCTTGTAAGTGATAATAAATTAAGGCACAACGAACTAAAATTATGCTCTCCAGAAACCATTTACAGCTCATTTAATAAAAAGGAGTTTGAAAAGCACTTTTTACAACTAATAGGCCCAACAGATAGTACTGCTTTGCTATGCTGATATGATCTGAAAAATTCTCTTGGTATCCTGAACACTGAGATTAAAAATCTGAGATTACTTCTCACAGTCCAGTAACAAGTACATAAGCTAAAAGCATATTTAAATAATATAGTATAAAGAGAACGGTTGTTCAGTGTACTGAAAATGATTATCATTTGACTGTTCTTGACTCTTATTATATTAATATGTAAATTACTTTTGTTGGGTTTTCTTTGTTAAGGCACCTGCAGTACTCAGCAGATAAACACATTATGTAAAGTCAGTCATGTTGTGTAGCATGAGGTTTTTCTTGATTAAAGCCTGATTTTAGGCCTTAAAACTGTTGTTTCATAACATTCAGGATGAAAGCATTATCTTTTAGTTTGCTTCAAAGTACACACACAGAAATAAAAAAGATAGGTGACCAGGCATAATTATTGTTGTTAAGTCAAAGAAAGAAGCTCTACTACTTAGTGTAGAAGTGCAAGGCGATGCTAATAGCCTTTTAAAGGAAAAAGTTGAGAAATGTGATGATATAGAAAGAGAAATCAGAGTAATGTTTAAAGTATCTCCAAGGGTCATGCAAGTTGTCAAAGGCTTAGTTGATACTGCCCAAACCAAGATAAAGAAGAGTTTTATGTTAAATAATTTAGATTGCCAAAAAATTTGTAAACCACTTCAACCTTGCAAATGGTGCTTCACAGCACACAAGGAAAGGCACATTGTTATTTTACAACTAGTGATTAAACCCTTCCTAGACCTGGCCTGATGGCTGATCATATGTAGGTTGACGTAGCACCAAAATGAATCTGGTATTGCAACATTAACATTCAAACTTGATATTTATTATTATTATTGTTGTTGTCTTGTCTGTTAAACACTGTTTTCAAATGCTGCCCTTTATGTAAATTGATCAATGGTTTCATGTTCTTAACATTTGATAGCAAGAATCATCCTATCTCATACTCATTTTATGTCATTTTGCTATATTCACTTAAGAGTTGATTGATGCTTTCATCTCCTTGACCACTCATCTGACATTTCCTGTCTTATTGGGTCATAAATTGTTGGCCCATTAAATTTTTATTCCCAGGCCTGTCCTCCTGCCATGATCATGGTCTGGATTTCTGGATTTCTCTCATTAGGTTCCCATTTTTGATCCACAATCATTGATTTTTACCAATCACATTTTCTGTTTGTCAGAGAAACTGGTCATACATCACTTTCTCTTTACAGCTGATTTCCTCTCCTGTTCTTTCCTCCCCATAAACCAAATCACCTTCTCAGGCTCCTCATCCTGTGTCACCTTTGGCTGAAACTATTTCTTGATGCCTTTGTGGTATCTTTAAATACAATTGTGGTGTGACTGGCATCTTCAGGACTTGTTGAGCCCCATTTCACCTTCTTTCCTTGGTATGTATTATCTGTGAACATTACTCCACTAGTGGATTCCCCTGTGCATTGTTTAAAATTTTCATTGTTCTACAATCCAACTCTTAAATCTGGGCTTTGGTCCAGTTTAGGAAAGCAGCCGAGTACCTCAATACAGGAACAGTACAGGTATTAATACCTTTGATGATGTTGCCTCCATTTGCCTTTGTCTTAAAATCTTTCATACATTTCTCTTATATTGTTGATCATTTGTCTCACCTTTTCCTTTATAATTTCGAATCCTTTCTGTTTAAACTGGTACTTTTTTGCACTGCATCTCCCTTTTCTTAACTGCTCTCCTATCAATGAAAGCACTCACTTGACCAAAATCTTTGTTCAAACCATTAACTTCCCCCTCAAGCCTAAGTTTCCACCATATTTTTTCTTTGTTTTTGCTTTAAGCATAATCATTATCATTGTCATTATTATTATTACTATTATTATTACCTCTGATTCTTCTTTGATGCTCTACCATTTCCCATTAGTGCCAGTTCCAATCCAGGTTCTTGGACTCTAATGTTAGTCTTTCATAGAATGTGGGCTGATCCTAGAAGAGATATCTCATGTAATTCTGCTATGTTGACCGTTCTCAGGACTTTGTTCACTTTTGATTTTTTTTCTTTATAACTCCTAGTGCCCCAATGACAAGAAATGCATTTTGTGTCTTCATTACCTACATTTTTGTAATTTCAATTTCAAAATCGTTGTACTAGGAGGATGTTTCTGCTGCTTTTGGGGATGTATTTTGATCAGGCAGAGCTTCCATATTTAACAGCATGCTTATTTTTTCTTGCTTAGCCTTAGTTATGGTGTCAGGTTTATTTGCTTTATGGGTCATATTGGTGTGGATTTGCATATCCCAAAGAAATGTATCTTTCTCATTTTCCTTAACTGTTTCTGGTTAGTGTGCATACCACTTGTCAGTTGTTTTGATGTTACAATATTTAAGGATTGTCTAGTGCATGGAACCTGGAACCTTGTTATACCTTTTCATGAATTCTGCCTTAGCTAACTCTGGGCATCCAAATAGTACATGGTTGATGCTTTCATTATGCCAACCACACAATCAGCAGAGTGGGATAGTTCTGTCTTTGATGGTTATATGGTGGTATAATCAGGTGACTAAACTTTGGTCATTAGCTGCTATTACAAGTCTTGATTAGGTTATGATTAATTTTCAGCTTTCAGTCCTGTTTATTTCAGGCAATTGTTTCTTTGTTTGTAGTCCACACCCTCTTCCTTGCTTCTACGCATGCATTCCTTTGCTTTCAAATTTCTTTCTGATGTATTCTTGTACTTTAGACTTGGCATGTTGTTTTATTCTCAAGAAGAGTTGCTGACTGGTACTTTTCCACTATCTCTTTAACATGTAGTTTTTTCTTATTTTTTTGTTCCTTCTTGAATTTAAGGGTGTATGTCTTTACTTTTTTTTCTTTTTATGTCTTTTTGCCTTTACTCTCTTGTTGATGTACTGGCTTTAGGAGGGAATCATCAGATTTTTCCAGATATATTGCCAAAAGCCATTTGGTAGTGTCATGTAAGTTGTTTCTATTTGTATCAAGCTTCTACCACCAGGTGATCTTGTTAGATACATTTGGTTTAAATCTGACTTGGGATGATGCATTCATTCTTTGGTAAGGGGTTTCTCGTTTTTTCTGTGCAGATTCATTATCTCTTCAGCTGTCCAATTTTTTATATTAAAGGTTTATTTTAGATTGGGTTTATTTTGAACATATTCAGGCATTTAATAATCCAAGAGTGATACACTATTGAATGATTTCTTATAAGCAATCCATGTTGAGGGCAAGTTTTTTTCTTTTACAATTTCCCATGATTATTTTCTTTGGTTGGTCTTTACATACGTAACTTACTCTCGAATCCTTTTTGTTCACTTGGTAACAGCTTATTTTCTTCAAGAAATGTATTGGTTCTTTCAGCTAGGATATATGTTAAAATCTTGCGCATTGTTGGAAAGCAAGTAATTGGTTGATAGTGTATGGTTTTTTTTACATCTTCAACCTTCGGTAGTTGATGGTCAAGGTGTCAGTCAGTCATATCAGGTTCTCTTTCAGGGTTTTTTAGAATATCGTAGGCTTTTGCTAATTCATCATGGGCACTGGTGAGCTGCTCCGTCATTCCTGGTGTAGGTATCTGTATCTGTGTCTGTATAAATACGTTGAAGGGCCTTGCGACATTAACTCAATGGGAGAGAGCGCAGGATAAATTAGTCCTGTTTATGAACAGCTGCTCTGAAGCAGCCTACTGTTTGCACATGCACGACACTGTCATCCAGGTGGTTCCAGTCTACAATAGTTTTTGGAAAAAAAGATTGTTTATATAAATCAGTTTTACATGTGATGTTCTTGTAGCACCTGGTGTTATTTGTAACTTGTTTTTCAACAAAGTTTGTGCTATGGCAGTCCTTGAATTTTGTTGATGTAATTCTCCGTCGGTTTGTACGTTCTGGAGTCAGGAAATCATGGGGTTGTAGTGCTGGCACCAGCCCCTCGACCACTTTGTAGAAAAGTATCAGTCTGTTTGCCTTCCTCCGATCTTGAAGAGGTGGTAATTGAAGATGGTGTAGCATCCTTGTGATACATCCAGTGTCTCTAGATGAGTAGTCTCCCTTGATGAATCGAGCAGACTGACGTTGTACTTTTTCCAGCTTGTTGATGTCTTTTAGTAGGTGAGGGTCCCATACTACAGAGCTGTATTCTAGTGTAGATCTTACAAGGCTAAGGTAGGCTGCCTTTCTGCATTGCTCCGGACAGTGTTTAAGATTTCTTCTGAGAAAGCCGAGTGTCGAATTTGCTTTTTTGGTTATCTTTGTAATGTGGCTGCTCCATTTTAGGTCTTCCTGTATGGTGACTCCAAGGTAAGGGTTTTCTGTTACCTGTTTCAGTATGTGGTCGTTAAGTTGGTAGAAACTGGATGATTTCTGGTTGATGGACATTATATAACATTTCTTTTCGTTGAATTTCATACCCCATTTAGACGCCCACTCTTCTAGGTTGTTTAAATCATCTTGCAGTATATGGTGGTCTGTTCGGTTCCTGATTGGTCTGTATAGAAGACAGTCATCCGCGAAGAGGCGTACTGTTGATCTAACAGATCCCGGAAGATCGTTGATATGACAAAGAAACAGGATCGGGCCGAGCACTGTGCCTTGCGGTACTCCGGATTCTACTGTTACTGCGTCTGATTCCTCTCCGTTTACGACTACTTTCATCTCTCTGTTGGTAAGGAAGTCTTTGAGCCACCGATTTATGTTGCCATTTATCCCATACTGGTCCAATTTGTGTAGGAGCTTCATGTGTGGAACCGTATCAAAAGCCTTACTGAAGTCTAAGATGGCCATATCGACTTGTGTTCCTACATCATATTTGGATAAGAGGTCGTGTACAGTTGTTATTAGTTGAGTTTCGCAAGAATATCCGCTACGAAAACCGTGATTTAAGGAGGTGAGGATCTTATTACCTTCTAGGTGGTCCATGATGTGTTTACAGATGATATGCTCAAGTAATTTACAGGTAACGCAGGTGAGAGATACAGGGCGGTAGTTCTCAGCTAAATGAACATCTCCTTTTTTGAATACAGGTGCTATGTTCGCATTTCGCCAGTCTGTTGGTAGTGTACCAGCATCGATAGATCGTTGGAAAATGGTCGATAGCCCGGGTGCTAGTTGTACTGCACAGGTCTTTAAGATCTGGTTTGGTATCCTGTCTGGTCCTTGTGCTTTGGATAAATTGATCTTCAGTAAAAGTTTTTCCACTCCCTCTGGTGTTACCGTTAGTTGGGGTATGGGTTTAGTAGCTTTGGTCTTTGACTCAATGTTGATCTGGTCACTGCGATCCTGTGTGAAGACAGACTTGAACTGGTTGACTAGAATTTGTGCTTTATCTTTGTTGTCATTCGTGAGTTGGCCTGATTTCTTAAGAGGTGCAATACCAACAAAGTCTTGTCTGCATGTTTTGACAAAGTTCCAGAATGGTTTGGTGTTGTTTTCGTTTAGGCCTTTCTGTATAGTGTTATTGATATAATCAATTATCGCCTTCTTGAATGCTCTTTTACAATCCCTCTGGTAGTTTTTAAATGCTTCCCATTGCTGTGTCTTTTTCGCATGTTTATAAAGCCTCGCTTTACGTTTTGTCATTCGTCTTAAGCTCTTGTTAAACCATGGTACGCTGTGCCGATCTTAAGGTCATTTGCTGGATTTCATAATTGCAAGTACAGTTTCTTCTTTTGTGATGCCTATCCACTCCTGTTCTTTTTCTTCATTTACTTTTTCTTGGACTTTTTCTCCATGAGGCATCATTATTGTGGGTTTTGTTTTCTTCCCTTATTTTACTCCAGGAATTTTCGACTTCCTGTTTCTACGGTGGTTCAATAAACCTCGATTGATTTCTTTCCAAGTTGTCGGTATAATATGTGTCTTCTTTACAGGTCTTGTTTTCTAATCTGCGAATTCTTCGTGTTGTCGCTTGCATTTGTTGTTTAATGACTTCCTTTATTTCTGTAAGGCTTCGGTTCCTTTTGATGTTTCTGACCTTTACATTCCTTGACGCGGGAAATTTTTTTCTATATCAGCGATTATGGTTAGTTCCCTTATTTTGTTTCGATATCTCTGTTTGCAACTTCGAAGCATGTTGTTTTCTTTTCCTGTTGGTAATCTTTTGAGGTCTGACACCGAGTTCTTTAATGATAGCAGTTGGAGCTGCATAAGTCAATTGGCTGAGTTCAGTTAGGCTATAGCCGTCATTAGAGAGTGTGATCTATATGATTTCTTTATTAGGTCGTTGGATATTTTACTTTTTGTCAATTTTTTTTCAGCAGCGCAGTCCGTTCAGACGTTTCTTCTTCTTGAAATATTTCACACTTTGGATGTTATCTTTCAACCCATTATTTATGTCTTCGTTCGTTTTTGTATTTTCGGTTATTCCTTAAATACCCAAGTTAGGCTCCTCGTTCTCAGGGCGTAGTTCTTGTTCTGTTTCCGGTGTTCTTAGGTTCTCCCTGACTTTGACTTCAATTTCCATTAATTCATCTTCAGTTAGTCATTGATTTCTTTAAACATAATTCCTGACAGTAACTCGGCCATGGCCGGTCCCAAGTCCAAGGATGAGAAAGGAGGAGGGTTGGGCAAGGGGCCCATCACCCCTTCCCATAAAACAACCACCGATTACGGAAACTTGGACAGCAAACAAAACTACCTATGGTCACAGAAGCATGTCGTGTGAAATCCTTGAAGATAATGATCTCAGATGGGAAGACACGCACATGACGGCTGGGGGCAAAAGCATACAGGAAGTCTCCAACCTCAGAACGACATGCATGAGATCACTTCTTATACCAAAACGTTACATCCATGTAGGATGTTGGAACTTAAGAACCATGTACGCCACCGGAAAAACTGCAATAATAGCAAGGGAAATGAGGAAATACCATCTACAGATACTAGGCATAAGCGAAGCAAGATGGACTGGTTTCGTGGAAGTGAAGAGCGCTGGAGAGTCTGTACTGTATTCTGGGTCAGATGAACAACATCATGGAGGTGTAGGAATCATCTTGAACCCTGAAACTAGGAAATGAGTAATCGAGTGGAATCCAGTGAATGAAAGATTGTCAGTGCTAGATTCAACTCAAAAAATGTAAAAACCACCAGCATTCAGATCTGCAGATGAAGAGGAGAAGGATGATTTTTACGAACAACCGCAGAAAGAGATTGAGTCAACACCGAAGCATGACATGCTGATCGTTATGGGAGACGCAAATGCCAAAGTGGGTTGTAACAACATAAACCATGAAAAGGTTTTAGGGAAAGAAAGCTTAGGCATCATGAATGAGAATGGTGAAAGACTTATTGAGTTATGTCAAGAAAACCATCTATTGATTGGAGGCACATGCTTCAAACACAAAAACATTCACAAATACACATGGACCTCACCAAACAACAGAGACCAAAACCAAATTGATTACTTCATCATCAATGGCAGATACAGGAGGTCTCTCGCTGATGTACGAGCCATGAGGGGTGCAGATGCTGGAGCTGCCCATAACCTTGTGGTCGGCAAAGTGAAGCTTAGGCTTTTAAGACACAAACTGAAGAACACCAGCAGAAGGGCAACATTCAACACTGCACTTTTGAAACAAAAAGACATCCAAAAACAATTCACAGTAGAGTTGAAAAACAGGTTTGAAGCACTGGGAGGAAGCATGTAAACAGCCATTGAAGAGGCAAAGATACAAAAAGAATGGGAAGATTTCACCACAATCTACACAGAGACAGCCGAAAACATCCTGGGTAGGAAAAGGAAGGAGCATAAAGAGTGGATAAGCAGTGAAACTTGGAAAGCTATAGACGAAAGGAAGAAAATGAAAAATGAAATAAACTGTGCAAGATCCGAGGAATTCGTGCTATCAAAAAACAAAAGTATAGTGAGATGGACAAGAGTGTAAAGGAAAAGGTCAGAGAAGATAAACGTCAGGTGATAAAATGGGCTCGCTGAAGAAGGGAAGCATGCAGCAAAAAACAATGACAGGGGAACCCTGTGCAGGGTTACGAAGCTATAGTGCAACACGAAAAGGCAATCAGCAACTGGTGTGAGAGACAAAACTGGTAAACTACTCATTGAAGATGGTCAGATACTTCAATGATGGAAAGAACACTTCGAAGAAGTATTAAACGTTGATAACGAATGTGACAAAAATGTCGAGGAAGATGAGTTTGAGATCGGTAACGTTGAAACCATCGAAGAAATCAACACAGGACTCTTCACAGAAGAGGAAGTGAAGATAGCAGTAAAAAAGTCGAAGAGCAATAAAGCAGCAGGAGTTGATAACATCAGCGTAGAAATGTTAAAAGCTGAAAGCAAGATCACATACAAGAGATTACTACACTTGTTCGAGAAAGTGAGAGAGAACATCAATATGCCAAGTGACTGGAAGAAATCAATTTAGCTAAAGTACCAAAGAGAAGTGACCTTACCTGACCTTACTAAATGCGACAATAGTAGAGGAAAATTCCTGCTCTCCATACCTGGGAAAGTCTTCTGCAGAGTTGTTTTAAAAAGAATCAGAAAAGGAGCAGAAGAAAAACTGAGGAACGAGTAGGTAGCATATAGAAAAGGACAAGGGACAGCTGAGCAGATTTTCGTACTTCGAAATATTGTCGAACAGTGCACTGAGTGACAAGCATCACTGTACATTAACTTTGTTGACTTCCGTAAAGGTTTGGATAGCATCGACAGAGAGAAACTCTGGAAGATTCTGAAGTTTTATGGAGTTTCAGTTCTCTTCATAGAGATGATAAGGGAAATGTACAGAGGAAGTAGTAGTTTAGTCATTAACAACGCGCAGACGTCAAGAGTTGTTCTCTGTAACAACTGGAGTTCGACAAGGCTGTGTGGTGTCAGGCTTCTTCATTATTGCTATAGATTGGATCATGAGGAAAACAACAAAGGCAAGGAAAACAGGAATAAGATGGACGTTTACCACCCAGCTTGAAGACTTAGACTACGCAGACGATATCTCCCTCCTATCCAGCAAGCACCAACATATGCAGGGGAAAACTGAAAAGCTATGAAAATATGCTGAAAACATCGGTCTCAAAATCAACACAGACAAGACCAAGGTGTTGAGACTTAATCACAAGGAAAACCGCCCAATCGAGATCAACGGCAGAAGTGTTGAAGACGTGGACACCTTCACATACCTCGGTGCCATAATAAACAAAACAGGAGGATCCACTGAAGATATCACACAGGCTGAGTTTAGCAAGAAATGCGTTCGCCATGCTTAACCCACTCTGGAAGTCAAACTAATACAGTAGTAACATTAAGCTTCGAGTGTATAACAGCAACGTAATGTCCGTGCTACTCTATGGAGGAGAGATGTGGAAATTAAA
>RDPX01000150.1:1075131-1153212 GCA_003991215.1 Morbakka virulenta
GTAGGAAAGAACAGAAGGTGCAGGAGATGGATTGGACAGACTCTGAGAAAGCCACAAAATGATAGCAGTACAGTATCCTTAACATGGACACCAGAGGGAAAAAGAAAGAGAGGACGCCCGCGAACAACATGGCAGAGGAGTGCGGAAGCAGAAAGAAATGACCTGGGATGGCAAACATGGAACGAAGTTGGGAACATAGCCAAAGACAGAGAGAGATGCCGGAGGATGCTGTCAAGCCTTATGAGCCGCCCATGGCTCGAAGAGGATTAGTAAGTAAGTACATCAGACTGTAGTAATAATACTTTCAGTTGATTAAACAAAGCTTTTGTCGGAAAAAGTAATCATATTTTTTTCTATTTAAAAAAAATAACAACAACGTTTGGTAACAAATCAACATTGATAGTTTGAAAAGTGCATTCGAAAAAACATATTATCTGTTTTAACAACAATATCTTAATAGCCATTTTAAAGCCATTACGAAAACATTTCTAGAACCGTATAAAGTAAATCCTGGCGTTAGAATTGTATTTCTTGAATCTTCTTGTTCTCGACATCGGTACCTGTCAATAAACAAGTTGATTGACCTTGAAGGTTTCAAATCGCTTTTGATAGCAGTTGATCTTATAAAGATGGAGTTGGGAATTGATACAAAAAAGTATTAAATACTTGTGAATATGGGGTTAGGTGAATAAACAACTTGATTAAGACAGCTTATCTAGTAACGTTGCAACCGTACAGCTAATGACCAAAACCTACCGATACTCAATCACGAAGATTCTTAAGCAACTTGAATAAATGGCGTCTGCAATAATTATTGCCTTATAACAAGGTTTCCTTTTCAAAGTCCAGTGGGCTTCTTCTCGACCGAATATTCAAATTCAAGTACAAATCAACTTAGTTAGAGCCAGTAACAATCATTGATGATACTCCTTCCACCTCTTCAAATTGTAACTGAACACTCTGCATATGAATCTTTAATCTTCACTATCTCAAAGTACGAGATACACTCAAACAACCAAGCAACAGGCACGGTTGCAAGGATGGGTGAGTCCATTATCTTTGGTTGCTTTTTACTATTTTGGTCGTATAGAATATACTGTGTGCAGACAGCAAGTCCAGAGCTCAGTTTTGCATGAAATGCGATCGATTGCTTATTTTGTTGTTTCCCAAGTAATTTTGATTCTGGAGAAGATATTGGAAGCATTAAAAAGTCATCGTCAACTTTGGGTTCCCTTGTTAGTATATTGCCACCACTGTTCTTTATAAGTTTAAGGATTTCATCTTTTGTAGGCGAAGCAAATGTCCCGTACAAATAAAATGAACAGCTGTCAAACAGACGTGGGTACTGAAACAGAGAAAGTAGACAGTCAAGTATTACTTTAAAGAATTATATCAACTAGTGACCCTGAATAAAATATACTGCTAAGGCAAATATGTAAATGAAGTCATCGCGAGTAATCTAATGTTTAGCAAGGCAAATGTTTAATATAATAATTCAAAATTATTTAAGGAAAATATAAATACTAATTCTCGAGGAGCCGTGGCTTAATGGTTAGTGCACTGCACAGTAACCAAGAGTTCCGGGTTCGGTTCCCCGAGCTGTCGAGGAGAATTTGGAACTTGGCGAAAAGAAAAAGCCATCGGTTGGCGTCAGGAAGGGCATCCGGCCAAGAAATTCCTCACTGCCAAATCAAAGTCCCTGTGAAGGGCACCGTCTGAGCCCCAATTGCTGGGGAGACTGGGGAGAAATGACGTTAAAACTAAAAAAAAAAACAAAAAAAAAACCAACTAATTCTCCAGATGTCTATTGCTCGTTACTGTAAAAGTGACCAGGCACGACTTTTTGACGAACAGGATATTAAGTCAATAAACAAACATCTCAGAATTCGACATTGCATACTTTAGTTATAATAAGACGGTGAAGGCTTAATCAGGCAATAAAGATTATGAGGCTTTGTCCTCTCATATAGACATATCAATAACTTCGAGAGACTACTTCTCCTGAAAAGAAATTTTGAACAAAAGTAAATGAGATCAGAATAAAATTTATTCTTCTTGGTACTAGTATTTGAGATGACAATTTTATCAAATATAATATGTTTTGATTTCTTCCCTCTTAAATCAGGAAAATCTAGCTCACGATTACAAAGTTTCATCTGGGAAAACCAGTTGTATAAGGGTTCTCTTCTAAGAAAAATTGTGGCCAACTGCTGTTTTAAATTATCCCAGTCAAAATAATTAACAATCTGTTGCTTTTTAACAAGATTCTCACAGTATACTATAAGAATAAATAAGCCAAAGTTTTGACGAGCTAAAAAATTCACAAGGTAGAAAAAAGCGACAGAAAAGCTGGATGCTACTACTAGAGTAGGCAATTAAACAATGTTATAACTAAACGACAGCAAACAGGGAAAAAGCGCATTATCTTAAAGTACAGACTAGTGATATATTCAGTAACACATAGAATGACCTGCTTCCTTACCTGGTTTTCCGCATTCAAACGAGCTTTTCTTGGTATGTTGTTCTGGTTTTCTTCAGTTCCTGAAACTTCAAACTCTTCCTCACTTGCCCAATCTTTAAGCTTCAGACTCTGCTTGATCCCTTCAAAAACAACATAAAATACAATAGGCATTTGTATGCTTCGTTGGAAATATTCAGATAAAGTGATTTGTTAAAAAAATATCTCATTTTCATTAATTATACAAGAAAATACACACACATATAAAAATTGAACATAAAACTTTGACATATAAAAAGAATTGATTAATAGATTAATATAAGAACTTAATGTTATTGGGCTAAAATTTCCAATAGAAATGTTTAACGATGGTTAACATGAGCTAGGTAGAATATTCTAAATTTTAATACATAAAAGTTTGAACCAATTAAAAGAAATCAGACACACCAACTTAGAGATGGCACCCCCCGATATCCTTGGCACATTTTTTGTAACAATAAGTTTATTTATTCAAACTGTTTCTGCAGCTTTGTTGTCCAGTGCTGCATTATCCTATCAATGTAATATCTCGACTGAGCAGTCTCCGACAATCAACTTCAGGTCATGTATTTGTGGTAGTTTAGAGCAGGGAAAAGCCTCTTTCTTTTCAGTCGGTGCGTAGGACTTCTAGGGAGCTGTGTCAATGATGCACATGACATGGTTGATAGCGGCTGCTTCCAATGCTTGCGAATTCTAAACCTTTTGGTGCTGGAAGTTAGCTGGCATGCCAAGCATATAAGGGAACATCGACCATTTTTGCCTCTTTATCTTCCAAAAGAGAGGCTCTTCTTTCCTCAGGGCATACCATTTTGTTGTAAATTGTTTTGGATCAGGTGTCTTTGGTAGTCACGGCTACTTTTTTCTTCTTTTGTATTGGCTTCACTCTTTTTATTGTACCAGTAATGGCATGTACTAAATGCCCCATTAGTGCACCTTACCAGAATCAGCTTCTTTTCTGAAACTGGAGTGGCGAAATTATTAAAACTGTTTAAGCTGCTGGTAGTCACATACGGTAAGTGAGAAAATTCTAGAATTTGGGATGTGAGCTACAGTAGGGGCGTAAGAATTCACCAGTTTTAAATCATCTTTGCTCACACCTCAAAATGCTTATGATAAAAATGGACAGAAACCCAATAAACATGTTTATTTTGTTCGACTCCTTTAATTTCTCTCTACCCCCAGCTACATGCTTTGTGAAAGCCGACTTGTTGATTCAAGCATCTAAGCGTCATATTTTCACAGTTCCCAAACACCTGATGGCATTATGCATTTTATGGTTCTCAACCAATACAACCACCCTCAAATCCTCCATAAAAGAAAACAAAAAACCCAACGGTACTTACAAATATACTACAAATTTACCAAATCAAAAACCAATAGAAAAAAAGAAAACCATCGAATAACTACCGATCGACGTTATACCAACAACTCGTGTTACAGAAGTCACCAGCTGTCATCAGTTTAACTGTCTCAACATGACAGTAGTAAATTGTTGAATGCAGTCATCCTTTAGTCTCTCTCATGACCAAACGTATATTACTTATGCTCTTGTTTTATCAAACTCTTATAGCAGCATAGTATCAAGTTCTTTTAATAGCAATATAATTCAGTTTCACATTACCCTCATTAAGTAATGTTAATAAAAAATTCTCTAAAAAATGGAAATACAACGTCAAAAGTGCATACATGGTTACGTCTTATGTATTTATATATGTATGTGTACAATTAAATCCTCTAAATAAGGTAAAAATCAAGATGACCATCATTTATCATGGTAGATCAAACGTGGATACAAGAACCAATTCATGTATACATATACATATACATGAGTTAACAATAAATAAAATGTAATTAACAGATGCCAAGACTTCTATAAAATATATTTTTGAAGATATTAGCCAAAAAAAGCGCTCACCATTAAAATGTCTAGGCATGACAAAAAACCCCAGGTTATTCAAAGTATCAATATTTCAAAGGAAATAATTACTTACAGGCAAAAGAGACAATCCAATTTCCATTAAGTACTGCCATTAAATATTTAATTGTCCTGGAACAGCAGTTTTTTTCATTCACTTTTGTAACTAAATGAGTCACTACAGACAGGCAATGGAAAAAATTTAGTCAATATTCAATACTTTGCTCTCTCTTAAAAATGTAAAATAAGTTGTTGGAAAACTTCCCAGTAACAAGTAAGATGTACTACATTTGAAAATACTTTATTTTTTATAATTCTATTAAGGAATAGGACAAGACTGCCTATAGGAAGGGAATAACCATGTTTGTTTTATGCTGTTTTATTTGGTTTATTCACACGTACAAATAATTGCGCTAATCAAAAATAGAATTTCCTATTAATTGAGGTACAGCAAAAAGATCAATAAGCTATCGCTAAAATAATATTATGACCAAACCTACTGTATATATTTAGGCCAAACAATTTGTTGTAGATTTGTAAAGACAATTGAAATAAAAAGTTAGTTAAATTGATGAGGTTTTCTTTGTTCCCAGTCATAAGATGGTAGACAAACTTCTTCATTGGAATGATCAATCTTTAGAAATGATGGCGAATATTTTGTGAACAGAAAACCATTCTGTGTCATCACAAGAATCCTATATCTGACAAATTGAAGATGGCGATGACGATAATAGTGTACTGTTTGTCATCACAAAGCAGGAATCAAAGTATATCCTGAGGGGGTAATTATCATCTTGTGAAATAATAGGTCTAACTACTTGAAGAATCATTTGTGGTCTTTTTTTAAAAATATGCGACCTTGTCATCTGTTTGACCTTTGACATAATTTATTTTATCATACTCTCCGCGTTACCTCAGTTTTAAATGTCTGCACAGACTAATTGAATGACGCGCAATTGATGTCCTATCATCATTTGGGAACAACATTTCTTCGAAACTTCGCTTCTTTTTGAACAAGCTATTTCCAAATGAGTTAATCCTTCAAGTTCGGCCTGAAGATCAACGGTGTCCGAACATTGACAAAAGCTTTCCCATGACGCAACAGAATGCGAAGTGGTAAATGTAATGAACAAGAAGACATTTGCCAGGTCCTGATCAACATCCATATATCACTCGTGACAGTCAGAAAGGAGATATTTGCACAAAAATATCAAAATACTCAACAAAAAGTGACTAAACATTAAATTAAACAGCTAATCTCTATTCAATTTTATTTAATTTTCCGTTTGTACATAAGTTAAGCATCATTTTTATTTCATTTAATACAGCATCACTTGGAAAGTTGGTGTGACGCAATACCAACGTTGTGTTACTTTAAAGTGAATGTACTGACTAATGTGACCTAAAACTTTTGATGGAAAACTTCATTTCAATTTTTTTAACAGAAAACAAAATAGCAAATAAAGGCATCAAGAAAATAACCTTCGATGTCACTTTTCAAAATCGCTGTTTTATCCACAGGCGCGCTGGAGAATAAATACCTCTTCCATAGGCTAGTCTTTTCGTGCTTTTAAATGTATTTAGTCTTGGAGACCCTTTTATTAGTCAGGTATCACGTCGGGTAGAGTCGTTATGGAAGTCTTTAAATTATTAATAACTCAAGAACTACACAAATTTGGTGGCTCAATATTTCCAAATATTAATAAATGTGAATAACTTTTTAAGCCAGCGTGAGTTAATATATATTCTGTAGGATGCACCACTTTTAAGGGGGATCATATGAAAAGCATATTTATATATCCCAGAATGCAGGAGGTATTAGCCTATTTGGCCTACTCATACGAGTAAAGTCAACAATATTTTAGTATTCAGATTTTTTTTCGCTTTTACTCTCCTCGTTTATTCCAACTCCATATCATTTTACATTAAATATGGTCATTATATTTTCGAAAAGTTTTCTTAGTTTTTCCTATTTCATACTTATGATCAGCAAAGCTATACAACGATGCCACCAAGACTTTGCTGAAGGCAATGAGATATCTGCCTATATAATCCTATCAGGACGTTGCAACAAATCCACTGCGATATGCAATATTCCAGCTGCGATAACTGATTCAAATCAACGAGAAAACAGAATTAAAAAAATTACCTTCTTCATTCAAGTTATCTACGATTACAGCATCCAAGAGTTTTCCACACCGATTTAACTCTCCCTATTAAAAACAAGGAATAGTTTTATGTGCACAAAAAATGTTAATTCATCAAATGTCTTTGGCACATACCTATGCATTGGTAGCACTTTAGAATTAACTATTCAAAAACGGCATACCATTTAATGCATGCTTTAAACTCCAATTAACAGACTAAGTATCCCCATGATAGACAGCAACCGCCATCGTCTTCCCTTCTACTTCTGTTCCGCCATGCCTAGGGTCTTTGACACCATCTTTTTTGTCAGATCCGGTGTCGTCAGATAAACTTTAATTAATAAACTTAACATTATCATGATAAACAATACCGTTACCCTCTTACCTCCTACCTCTTTTTTCACATGCTCGACGCGCAATAAACAGCTGAAAACTAGAGGTGCTTATTTGAGACATGGAACAAGTTATTTTACCTCCTTTCTGGTAGACATCTTCCAACATAACAAAATAATAATAAAAAAAGTTTAATTGTTACGGGTTACTTTCTGAGAGCTTTGAACCTTAATCATTGGGAAAAGGCGCTTTACTCCGACTCCTGCGTGAAAGTAAACAGAGCACGAAACCTATTGGGAATAAAGTTTGTCTATGGAAATAAAAGTGGCCCTGCTGCTTTTATGCGTTAAGCAATTTAATACCATCAAAGCTTAACAGAGGAATACGCCCTATGCGTAACCATTACTGGCTTAGCGGTGGTTTCATAGAAAGCGTTATTAGATGTCACAAAGCAGGTCCCACTTCAAGGTTATAGGAGTGACAGGAATGAAAAACATCTGTGGCTTCAAATTTTTACAAATGTTTTTTTATTTCACATATTGCTTTTGTTATGAGGAACAAAATTACTTTAATTCTATCAGTGTTTAAACTGTTTTCATATTCAAAAATTGTTCATATTGTCACTGACAACAATCCGACAATTCTGCTTACGATAGCTTTCAGTATCTTACTTTTGACCACAAATTAGCAGCCATGTTTTCCAGAGAACATTGCTGTTCTGGGCACGTCAAGAACCAAATCAATATTTTTTCAAATGTAGTGCCCGATAACTGGTATTTACAATTTTATCGTGTGTATGTAAAGGCCGAGGGTGGGTGGTGGGTGGGGGATAAAACATCACAACGACGTATACGTGCTTGTGTGTACCAGTGCCTCTTTACACAAACAGGCTAATTTGTTTTGATTTGAGGTAAGCTTTATTTACAAGGAAAGCATTCATTTCAACTTTTGACATGTTAAATCATGATCTTTAATAGTTGACTTTATTAAACAACTAAACAAACCTGCATTCTAAAACCATGACCAGTGAATTCGTATTTTATTCAACATTAACAAGTAAACATCCAACAAAATTACAATTACCTTTTCCTTTTCCGACAAGCCAGTCGACAGTATTACTTTGTTTCGATTGCCCTAATTTAGTAAAAATATAAATTATTGATTAACTTTATCACATTGCTTATTGTTATGCTAATAAAGCATAGGACAAAAAATCCAAAACAAAACACAAAGTAAATGCCAAATTAACCACTTAACATTAACAGAGACACAAAAGTGGAAGTCCTGTTCTTTAAGCAGCTGCCAATACAACTGTTGGAAATCAATTCGATTATCAATTACGTTCCCACCCACACAATAAAACAGCCGACACCACCAAGAAACCATGCAAAAGTCATCAAGTCACCGGATCAAAGTGTAATAAGCAAAGACATAGCTAATAGCATATAGCATATATTAGCATATAGCTTTATCTAATATCACGACAACTGGATTCGTAACGAGACCTTGCTCCTCCACAATATTCTATCAAGGTTGCAATTTCAAAATTAAACTGCTAGCTTTGTCAGTAGTATAAGAACAAATTCTTTAGTTGGTGCTTGAAAATATTTTTTTTAAAATTTCAACCGACCTAAAGAGTTTCATGTGGATAAAGCATTTTTAATGACCCAGGGTAGAGCAAACGTCCCAACCCAATAAATACTTTAATAAACGAAAAAGAAAAAAAAAGCCAAACCCAAATAAAAACAAAACAAAATTCGATTTAAGGACGCAGTACTTTTTGGAGCCGTCAAACGACAATTTTAGAGCCTCGTGCTGTTGTTATTTAATAAACATTATCTAAAACTGCTGAATCGTGTGAACAATGTAATAGCAATTTAGAGTTTTTTCAACAGCTGACAGCGGGACTGAGAAATAAGGAGCATTAAGTTGTCCGGCAACCAGAAATGGATACTTGAGAAACATTGTCATGATGTGCACCTAAGGGTAACAACCAATGGATAGTACGAACGAAAAAAACACACTTATTTCCTCCACTGAGGCGTACGAATGACTTCTTATATCTCATTTTCATTGTCTGTACTTTGCAAACAAAAAAAGTTGTATATGGTCTTCAATTGTTGTAAACACAAAAAATATAAGCTTTTCACTGATACTCACTCAGTTTTCTCACTTCTAGCGTCTTGGTTAAGCCAAGGGAAAACCTTTTGATCGAAAAGCGCGTTATTTTAATAGAGGTATTCATGTCTTATACCGCAAATCAGCTAACATACTATAAGTATAGTTAGTATATACACCTGTTTGCTGCTGGGGAAAAAAAGCGCTAAGTAATAATGTACAACAACCTCTACACTAACTGAATCTTATAAATATATCAAAATTCTATTAGTTCCATTAGGAGTATTAAATAAACTCCACATGTCATCTTAAAGTCAAAGAACTTACCGCGCAATGAGTTCGGTTGCTTGGTTCAAGTGAGCTATTCAAAGCTGCATCATCAATTATGTCAGCCAATGATGTGAGCAGGTTTTTCATTTCAGTTGTTTTAGCAAAGTCACCTGGAAGAAAGCCTTGTCTATTTCTAAAAAACAAACAGAATATTTACATTACATATAACGTGATTTGAAAACAACGAAACTGTGGAAACAAACATCTTCTTCTGGCGGAAATATACATCCAGTTTGAATAGTTTTTGTTTTTTGACTCTTGTATGTATACGCTCAGTTAAATGACTCCTATTTGCCCCCGAAAGTCGTAGGGCAAGTCATAGGTGATCCTGTTAATCCTGAGAAGGAAACTAACTGCTATAACACACAAAGCCAGATGTACTCTTAAGTTTTGTTGTTGGTTTTTCTGCTTTCCGCTGATGCAAGGATGGAAGCCACTTCAGTGCGAAGGGTTACTTTTCTTATTTGGTTTTTTACCTCCGACTTTTTTGTCTTCATTTGTTGCATTCTTCCTTCTCACAATTCTATCTCCGAAAACATGTAAGGATTGAGTAGTTTACCACCTGTACAGGAGAAACAAATTAGGCACAGTATGTCAAAAGACATGAATGGGGTTCGAACTGGAAACCTTTCGGATGGTAAACCGTTACTTTTGCCACTCGGCCGCTGCTACTTAAGTTGAGTAAAAGGATAAACCACTAGCTTTCAGATGTCTCGATTCTTGTTGTCTTCAGTTCAACAGTAAACAGACCAAGGTCCACATATAAATTCAGAAAAGCTAAGTAGGAAAATTTTAACCTTGACCATGATACAGAGGTTGATAAAATAGATCTTCTCCTTGAGAGCAAAGAGATTTTCCAACCACTTGTTTAAAATGTGTGAAAGAAGAACATTTCTTGAAGATGTCGGAGCGTTTACCTACCTTGGCTTACTGACCAAAGCAAATACCTATACTAGCATTATCTCCATGCTTATAATAAAGAACCTTTAGTATAAGATATCATAGAGCTTGGCGAAGCTCTTTTTAGTTTAATAAGTAAAGAAAACCAGTAATGGTGACAAGAAGTGATAACAGGTATTGACATGACCTATGATAGTAAGAAAGCTTGGACAAGTATGCAAAAACTTAACTCAGATAATAAAAACACCCTTAATAATTACCACAGTTACACCAAATGAAGTAGCCAACCAACTGTTCCTTAGTGACAAAAATGAAAATATAAAAAGAGAGTCTAAACAATGAAAGAATAATAACAATTGGGAGTGGTGAAAAATTCTTTTCTTTTTTGTTGGGAGAACTCAGGGGGTCAAACTTTTAGGGCAGGTTAAGGAACAGGTCTTGATGGTATATATATATACAGAAATGATACTTCACTATGAGAAGAAATGCTCGCCAATGGCTATTAAATCTGCTCAAAACCAGTAGAATTACCTCTAATTTTCCAAGATATGAAGAAAAGCAATGCTAGTGCCGCTCCTGAAGCCAAACAATGACCCAGAATCTCAGAGTACCAACAGTCCAATCTTCCTGAAGTCCACATCTACATACTTTATGAGCACTTTATCATGACCCGCATATCCTCCACTGTGAACGACGAAGAACTTTCCTCTGACCAAGCTGGCTTCAGACCAGACCGTTTATGCTGTGGTTAGGTTCTCAATCTTACACAGTGTATTGAAGATGGTCACGAAAATAAGGCTACAACTGGAACTGAATTTCTCGATCTAATTGCACCTTAGTTACTGTGAAACCAGCGGCTTCAGTTTTCAAGTTATCCAAAAACATAAAGAACAACACAATTATCCTTTCCCCTATGGGTCAGTTTTGGCATCAATGCTACTTAACATCACACCAGTTATCAGCCTCAATTAAAAATAACATAAGTTTTTTTTATGGTGACGAGTTAAGTTTAGTCACGCAATCCAAGTCATTTAAATAAAGTCATCGAATGAGGGATAGCAAGTGCTTTGCAGTTCACTTCGTCATATAACAGAAAAAGGTTTCCAAATGCAAACTAATGAATGATTTAAGTCTGCACATTCCATCTAAATAAAAGTCAACCACAGAAAACCCTTAAAATCAAATAAGAATGCAAGCCCTTAAATCAAGACAGTTCCCTGTATATTTAGCTGTAACACTTGATAGAACACTTTCTTTCAAAGAAAAAAAGGCTTAAGGAAAACCTATCGAGTAGAAACAACCTGATCAGAAAGCTTGAAATTCTAGCTGGGAAAGAGACCCTGTCTGACCCCGATCTTGCCATGCTTGCTGAGGTGGATGTGGGGCTGAATCACGCCTGTCGCACCATCGAATGTAACCTGAGGCCAACTCCACTCTCATCAGTTTATTGCGTCCGGAGCACGGCTATACATCAGATTAAAACAGGAAATGTCGAACAGGATAAATAAATGACTAACAACAGACATAAAATGTATGGTCATCATGTGATCGAATCGAGATTGAAATCTTGCAAAAGCTTTGCAAAGGTCTCTGGTCTGCAGGGTCTTTAACAATTACAGAACTGATTGGAAAAGTTGAATGAGAATGCCCAGGCTTTACCATATGTCTTTCCCACTCCCCCCTAAGACCCTTCAAAGTGGAACGTTTTTCAGTGGAAAAAAATTGGCGCCCTTAAACCGAACCTTAATAAACCTTGGATCTTATACTTCGAGATTGCAAACTATCGTCAAGTCGCCCCACGGAGATTTTAAGCAAATAATACCGCCCTCCAGTGGACATGATTGACAAGAGATGGTGATAATATAACCTCAAAAAAATTAGTATTTTTTAAATTGCTATTGGAATTTCAAGTATGTTATTTTAAGTATGTGATAAAATTTTATGAAACTATATCATTATTACTTCATCGTCGTCTTCATCATCATTATCATCATCATCATCATCATCATCATCATTACCACCATCATCATCATCACCACCACCATCAAGTTTGCCTTTTAGGAATATCGAGAGTGCTGATTTTCTGTTGGTTAATAATTAAGTTGTACTCATCACTCGCGATACTTGAGTATTCGTGGGTTTGGAAATAGTCTGGCAAGTTTTTGGCATTTTTTGTTGATCGCGATACCAGCTTTTAAATTTTCCGCCTAATTCTCATCTTCATCTTGACTTATTTAAGCTCTCCGTAGCTGCCAAATGACAAATGACAAATGACAATTTGAAAAGCAATCGCACAAATAATTGTTATAAGGTAGGTAGGTACATCATTTTTTTATGTTTGGTTGACATGGCCAGGAGGTCAAATCTTACTTTTGTTGCAATTCATTAATGACAAACCAATAAAGAAAAAACACTTGTTCACTGTAAATAGTATGAGAATTATTTCATTAAGTTTCGACTTTTTGTACACATAACATAGGAATATGCACGATTGGTGAGCTGGTAGGGATTCGAGAAGAGGCCCTTGAGCTCACGAGAAGATTTTGTCTGGTGAGTGCAGCTCCGGTTAAAAGATTACTTAAGTAATTTAGCTGGTTCATACCGGCTAACAAATTCGGTAGGTAAGTAAGGTATTAAACGCAAGATTCATTTGTTCCAAAAGAAAACCGTAAGAATACCACACAACACCAAATGGCAAAACAACAAGAAATAGGTACAGGTAAAACTGAATCATTATAACTTTTGTTTGGTTTACCTTATATTAAAAAAGTAAAATGTTAAGTCCGCTGACGAAACATGTTGTTCATGAAAACTTACCTTGTAGAGGTAGACGCTCCCCGTCTCAGTAGTACTTTCACAACATCAAACCTGTGGTTAGCAACAGCATCATGAAGTGGTGTGTCATGATCACACCCTGGCATGTTTACCAGTGCACCATAATCGAGAAGAAGTTCCACAATCTTTGTAAAACCATGATTACTTGCTTCGTGCTAAAGTAATAAATAGAACGTCTTATCAATTTTAGTAAATACATATATTTTAGTTGACGAAAACCAACAAAAGAAAGGCCTGATCTTCCCTTTCTTTAAACTGCGGCCCCTCTTTCTCTAAACAAGGTACTGAGTTCCCTGGGACGACACACGAAATATATCACAAATCAATATAATCTTTGATCACAAATAAATAACATATTTCAATCTTCCTCTCTCCTTGAATTGAAAGAGATAAAAATAAGAGACAAAAGTGATCTGATTAGTACAGTGTACTTATATTAAAAGTAAACGCCTTCATAAAGCAGTGAATCCTGAGTATTTGTTTAAATGTCCTTTCAATGCGTTCAAATAGGTCTTTAGTAAACGCAAAGAATAAGAGTACCGCAGCTGAGTGTAAGCAAAGTTGTTACCAGTATGCCCATTTTTGTGACGGGTCATTTTTACTGTGCAAATAGAAAGTGGAAAATTCCACCAAAACCTCAGCATTTTCTTAAATCTAAAATTCCAATATCTACAGATTTACAGATGTCGGTGTTTGCTGACTATTAACAGTAACCCTGCTTCATAGTCGTTATGATTATTCCTAAATGAAAAAAAGTTCGTATTCCTATCGTTGAACACCCCAGTTGTTATGTCATTTGCGCCAGCTACACTTTTTTTTCTGTTACCTCGTAGATATATCTCTTTATGTACCTTGGTAAATAAAAAAAATGAAGAGAAAAGGCAATAATAAAAGTTGTATTGGTTTGTATAAGCTAGGGTAGATAATGGTGGTAGCATTAGTCTCTACTGGAAGTATACCTTGTTAGCTCGTTTCAATGAACTCTTCAAGTGCTTTAAATGGTTGAATATTCCTATTGTGATGCTCATATATCGAAAAACGTCCCTGGACTTTATCCGTACACAAAAATCGATAGTGTAGTTGCTCAGGTCCCGGTTGCATTGAACAATTATGTTTTAGATATTATAAGTTTTTAATATCCATTAAAACCCCAACCTGGTTTCTGAATCAATTCCTGAGTGTACGTCTCTTTATATTGAGCGGTTGATCAAGCGCCATCGCTAAGAATCAATTGTTGATGTAACAGTAATAGCAATCAAACCCTTATGTCTTGTCAAAGGCCTATACTCTGTGATATAGTTTTAAATGACAATCATCCAATCAATGCACCACAGGGTATAATAGAAAATAATAATCTGATATAGTACGGAGTACTGAAAAAAAAGAGAGAATGAATGAACTCCCTAGCTTTAATGTCCTGTTTTTCTACATTAGCTTTGACGGCGGTCTTCAAATAAGATCGGGCTTCTTTCAGGGATCTTCGGAGCTATTGTCTAAAAACTATGTTGGACCCTTTGTTTCCATTTACAGTAGTTTTTTAACATAGGCAGATAAAGGAAAACCAGCTGTTTATTAAAGACACACTTAGAGCTGCTGAAAATACTTTTTTTAAGCAATAGGACCCTACAAATTTTGCGAAAAGTAATGAGACATTCGTGAAGGTACTGGTTAAAATGTTATATTACTAAAAAATGTCTTCGAGTGTATTAGGAATTTTTGGTCGGACACAGTACCATTTCTGATCATTCATCAAATTATCGATACCAAATGAAAAGAATAACATAGAAATGCCTTTAAAAGAAATGTGTAGACATAACAATTATTACAAAGACGAATAAAGGAGTTAAAACTGAATTCAGCAAGCACCAAACTATTAGGGAAAAAGTCACTTGACAAAATTTATGTCAACAGTTTTGGAATAGAAAAGGGGAATGATTATATAGGAGAAAAAAGAACAAATTGCGATTGATGTAAGAAAATTTAACAATAAGTGCAATGCTTGGGAAGTTATTATAGATTCGTATACACAGATGTTAAGAAATAGCATCTTTGATGGCCATAAGGATTGAGGTGAAAATAAACCCAACAAATGTTATAAATGAAAATGAAGGAAAAACTATTTGCTATGGTATATTACAAAATTTTCATTGATAAAGTGAAGAAGCAAGCTGTATTTGGCAAGAAAAGTACTCTTGACGTAATAAGAACCTTGTTATTCCATCGTATGACAACTGGCCCTGAGTACACTGTAAATACTTTAGATTGCTTAGAGAGGACGCCCGTCGAATCGGTGTAGTTTTTGTTCTGTTTTGTACCTATTGTAAAATGTTGTGGATAACACTGAGCAAGCCAAGAACGGAAAAACATCAAGAAGAAATGCTTATATATAAGCAAATTACTGCAAATGAGAAACGTATGATGAGCCTTTCCTGGCCTCAATCAGTGGCTGCATCAAAGTAGTTAAAAATAGTCAACCATGGCATTCATTACATGAAGAGAATTTTTTCAAAATTCTGTGTTTATATCCTGGGCTAATAGATGCTACTGCCATGTGCCCAACTGAAACTTGTTTTACTTTTCCAATGACAACTTTCCTACATTTCTGATTATTATAGCCTCTGGCCTTTAACTTTCTCTAAGCAAACACTATCAACGGGTTCGGCTAATGAATCGATAAAGGAAGTCTATTGACAAGTTCTGGAAATGAATGTAACGTGAAAAATGTCATTTTTGTTTCAAATCCTATAACGAAAGTTCTTGTTGAGGTACAAATGTCCTCTCGCTCAAAAAGGCACTCTGGTGCACCCTTTCTAGTTTCTACAATCTAATCGTTCAGGCATACGTCAAATTTGGTTGCAGAACAAAACAAGATAAACTGTTCAGCTGTAGCAGTGTCCTGTTAAGTAACAAATAACAGATATTTCCTTACCAGAGGAGTCCATCCTGCAAAGTCTTTTGTATTTGAGTTTGCACCGTCTTTAAGCAAGCTCTCAACTTTTTTAGTATCTCCCTGTATTTTTAAGTAGAAAAGGAATGTATGAGTAAAATAGCCCAAATACCATAAGCCTGAAGACTACACACTTTTAAAAAATCCGACAAAAACATGTACGCCGACATTACCGAACTCTGGAGCTTGACATTCGCAGTGTGGACAACTGGATTTCAACATTTTGGAAGGAGTGGTGTACCCGGTCCTTGGCACTTTTCCACCATTATTGATTTCTTGCTCTACGGTTTGTTGGTTCTTCTTCTTTTACACCATAATTTTAGTACGCTCGGTCCAACTTTTTCAAAACAGAAATTCACCAGCATACAAGCTTTCTTTCGTTACAAGAAATCATTACCTTGTCTATCCAGATTTAGAGCATATTTTCCTTTTCAGTGCGATTAAACATTAGTCATGCATGCTTACCCACAATTTTTCTTTTATCTTTAACGCTTACTTAACCTGTACACATTCCAGACCATCTTCTTGTTTTTTGGAAACTCACACATTTTCTTACTAAAGCCAGAATCGCATTACTATATTCAATTGCAAGTCGTAAAGAAATCACGGTAAAAAGACTAGGGACGAACTGAAACAACATGTATATTAAATCATCATTATAGACAAGGAAACTATTTTGGAATACCTCAGGGTAGGAAAAAGACTTTCTGCCTTTCCGATTTAGATATACATTCACTATTGAAGAAACAATATAGGCCAATAATGTATGCAATACAATACTGTTATCAACTTAAATGTGTTAGGCTCAGGTACTGTGAAACAATTCCAACCCTGTGGCAGCCCACTCTTTCCCTCTCTAGGTGCCATAACCATTCCGGACGTACGCAATCATGGCTTTCCACATCTTTCTGTCCTTTGTTGTTCGTAGCAGACCTTGTTCACCCATTCTTCCTTTATTTCCATCTGTTGTTTTTTGCATTATCCAACTACTTACACTTTTCTAGTAGGTTGTCGTCTTCCTCTGCTTCTCGTTCGTAAAACGCATCCAGTCAGAGTCAGATTTTCTAGACTTTTCTTTCTCGTTATGTGTCCTAGAAATTTGAGCTATCTTTTCTGATGATCTTCAATAGGCTTTTCTTAAAACATCATTTGTCACGTGCTCTTTCCATGATTTTCTCAAGATTCGCTGCACATTTTAAATCCTTCCAACCTTCTCTCCATTGGTGGTTCTATTGTCCTACCATTCACTGCCGTATAAAAGCTCATATTTCACGTAACAGTCCAACAATATACTTCAACACTCTTTTATTGGTCTAGACCGACAGTCTGAAATGTTTCAGAATCTTTCCTCATTTTTCAAATGCGTCTTTTGCGATTCCAACATGCCTCCTGATTTGTGTCACACTTTCCATTTTTCCAAATCAAGCTTCCCAACTAATTAAATTCAACCACTTGTTTTACCTCAATACCTCAAATGTGTAACTCGCATCTAGGACTCTCCATTTTGCTTCTCACTAAGCATTCCGGCTTTTTGCAGTTGATCGTCAATTCCTTCTTTCTTTCTCCTACTACTTTGTCCAATAGTTCTTGGAGCTTATCTTCCGATTCTGACAAGAGTACAGTCTGATCTGCATTACTTAAGATTATAATTATTTATGTTGTGACCATCAATCACAAAACCTTGCAAACTAGCCAATTCTTTTAAGATCGTTTCACTATATAGACTAAACAAGCCGGGTGAAAACACGCATCTCTGTCGTACTCCTTTCTCCATTTTGATAAAGTCAGTCATCTCATTACCAATCTTTATACTAACAGTCTGCTCCCTGAACCAGTTCCCAATTAAATGAATATCTTTTTCATCCAGGTTTAAGCTTTACAGAATCTCTAAAGTTCTTTGTGCTTCACTCTATCAAAAGACTTGGTAAAGCCAATGAAACACATAAAAGTTTGCTTTTCAATTGCTCTTTCAGACAACATTCTTACCAAGTAAACTGCATTGCTGGCAGCCAAGTAAAATTAATAAAACCTGATGACTTTTTTGGCAACAAAGGATGTACAAACCCTATACTGAAAATTTCTAAAATTCGAAAAAACGCAAGCAGTAAAATGACATTTGAATTTTCATACCTTAATGCAAGCAATGTGTAAAGGTGTTTCACCTCTCTTGTTCTTTTTCTCTAATTTTTTTGCTTTTTCTGGATTTTGTTTAATGTTAACAGGTGAACTTTTGTTTTCCTTTTCATCTGCTTCAGGCAAGAACACATTTGGAAATAAATACGTTAAACTTCTGACAATATTCAATTAAAAATCGGATTATAAATACATCCAAAAAATGCTGGAATTATTCTTCGTTAACAACAAAAATTACAACGTAAAACGTTCCATCAAAGAATCATCTGTCAAGGGAAAATGCTTTGCGTATCACAATTAGTACCAAAATGAAGGTTGATCCTGTTTAAAACAAGTTACATTTTTATTCGTAATTGTTGCAAGAAAGCTATTGTTTATTAAACTATTTAACTGATGTTTGTCATCAAAAATCAAGTGACGGACATTCTCTTCTCGTCCTCATGTTTTTCCCCGGTGGAATACAGGTATCATTTTATGCATTTAGCCATTCCACAATTTTACGTTTTAATGAAAGCTAGCACCAAAACTATTGTAAAACAAGCTGCAGCAAGTAAATTTAATTACTTTACTTATTTTATTATATAAAATAATATATTAGATAATTTATTAATATATTATATTAATAAATATAATAAATAAAAATAAGAAATAAGAAATAATAATAAATATAATAATTCTAATAAATATAACAAATATTTTTTTAATTAATACTTTATTAGCAAGTAAATGACGTCAGTGTTTAATCTTTTATCTCTGCCCTATTCTTAAATAAATAAATTGTTCCGGTAGTATCATCAAAAAACTAACCTATGGTACAGCTTGCCCTTCAGTTAAGAAATATATGTTAACTTTATATAAATTTGGAAAGCAAACATTACCAGGAGCCTCGCTATCCTCACTAATCTATGATGGAAATTACTACGGGTAAACTTTTTAATAACCACTTAATATATTAGCTGGGTTTCGGTAATGATTTTTAGTTTTAAAATCATTAAAACTTAAATTTATAGCCAAATTTTAAGTCATTTTTTCCTAAAAAGATGGATGATGGGAATGTGGGGTTCAAAGAAATCCACACAAACTTTTTGCATGCCAAGTAAAACTGGTACAAGTGAATTGTTTTTGCACACAAACAAAATAACTTCGGATGCGTTACGCCTTTTCTTACAATCTTATCTTTAACACAAGCTTTTATAATAATATTTTATACGTTATAACGGATGGGTATGGTTAATTGTTACATTGCCATAAGGGAGACAGAAAGAGAGGAGAGAAGAAGGGGTAGGAAGAGAGTGAGGGAGAGAGTGAGGAAGAGAGTGAGGAAGAGAGTGAGTGAGAGAGAGAGAAAAAGAGAGAGAGAGAGAGAGAGAGAGAGAGAGAGAGAGAGAGAGAGAGAGAGAGAGAGAGAAAGAGAAATGTAGAATGAAGAATAATGAGGATGAGGATGAAAAGACACGTGAGAATGTATGGAAACAGTAAGACAACGACAGAAGAAAAGAGAATGGTTGCTGGCTCAATCATATCACATTCCCAAACAAATGGAAAGATATGAGTACAGTTTATCTTTACTTTGCTTGAAATCCTATATTAATATTATTAATATAATAAATATATAAAGCAATAAATAATAAATAAAAAAATTAATAAATTAGATTAGTTAATATGATTTTTTAAGCTTTTGAAGAAAGTTGGAAAAGATGGAACCAACCTTTTCTACTGAAATGGGTACAAGCCCTAATTCGGGAAATGTTACAAAAAGAGTTATTTTCATAAAAAGTAACTCCACTTTTACTTACCCACTGTCTTCTCTGACTTTCCTGACCAAGCTTTTCCTTTTGTGGCTACCCTAAGATTTGATCTTTTAACAGTTTGTTGATGGGCTGCTGGCTCTTCAGCACTGCTCCTTTTTGCTGCACGTTTTTTGTCCTTCTTAAGTAAATGGGGATTACTTTGCTTGATTTTATCCTTTTCTTTTTTGCTTTCAATGTTGGACTCGTGCCTTTTTTTGCATTTAGCAACATCTCCATTCTGACCTGTCTCTTTCTCAAACTCTTCTTGGTGTTTAAAACGAGTTGCTGCTGTAAATCGTTTATCAACTCTGGACTGGTCTGTCTTTTTACCATATGTATGTACAGGACCTTTTGGTTGTGGGGCAATCCAAGAAGATAGACTGCTTGCAATGACCTTGTCATCTTTTTTGGGATCAAAGGAATTCAGATCACTACAATACTCAGCTGCCTCACCATTTACAGTTCCATCCTCTCCACTCTTTTCTTGTTCATGATTATAAGCATTCTGTTCATCTTCTTGGGTAAGGTCCTTGGGTTCCAGAATTTCAACAGGGTCTACATGTTCAAAAAAATTGCAATTTGAAATTAAACTTAAAATTGAAATGTTAAATTCCCAAACTTTTATCCAATGTTTAAGAATTTAACAAGTACATGAAAAAAATTATATAGTGTGTTTTATAGCTGTCATATCAGGTTATCAAGGGTGTGCATGCAAATGTACATGATCAACAGCCAAATGCAGTGTACTTAGTATTTTTGAGCTACTTCCAACAATCAACTGTGTGTGGTACAAAGCACCAAACTTAGAAACACCTGTATGATTATTAAAGAGATTGTCACCCATTTTTCTTGATTCTTTGCTTGCCTTAATTGCTGAAAAAGCTTAGTACTGTCACTTTGATTGCAATTTAAACAATAGTTAATTGATACTTCCTCAGAAGTGTTAGGTCAAGAAAACATTTATGACAATGACATGGCAGATGGTGAAGAAGTTTGGGCTCTAATGGTGGGAGACTTTTTTAATGAATACAAACTGATTATGGCAGATGTTTACTTACTTGCTGATGTCTGGGATATAAGCTTTTCTAGATCAAAGCAAAATGCTACAGTATTTGCCAACTGTCTGTTGACTTTGAGATCAGTAACCCATGCAAATGATCCACAGGATGGGCATTTTGAATCCACATTCACAGCATTTACAGCACATTCTCTGTGTAAGATACAATAAAAAATTATAGAACTAAAGTATTCAATTTTCTCTTATATTTAAGTTAAGGCTTATAAACAAAATAATTACTGAAAACTATGAACAAGGCCAAAAATTAATAAATCAGCTGATGTCCAAGTTTGCCACTCCAATGCCACTCATTCAATGCCAATCGTCCATTGCCATTTGTCCAATACAGAAGTTTCTTTGATGAAAAGTCCATTAAAACAACAGTGAAATCTCAGTAAACAGAACCACATGAGAACAGGATATGGACCTGCTTTAGTATCAATACTGTCTGTCAGTGTTTCATCTACTACAGCCCTGTAATCTCCCTATGAGCATACATTATCCTGGAGCCATTTCGATTGTCTTGACCTGGCTGGAGTTCCATGGTGATATATACCACAGTTCTGTTTGTGTTTCTACTTGTCCTACTTTCCTCCACATCTAGTCTACACCAATCTGTTTCATCTTGCATTGTGTTACCACTTGGTTTCAACCTGTACTTAGTATTACTAGTGTGACTTGTCAAGATGGCTGCTAACTGATATAAAATAAACTCTTTTCTATTTTGTGTTCGATAAATATCTCCCTTAATATTATCACATTGTATTCAGAAGTGAAAAAAGAGTATTGGCGATTAAAGTGTGACATTAGTTGTTGAAATGAAGCCTAGTTTGAATAATATGACATGGTATTAGATTTATCAGGACTACAGAAACTACAGAGATCTGGTTAGCAGTCAGGAAATAGTATTTGGTCAGTGTTGATAATACTAATATTATGATTAATGTTTTGATATTATGTTGTTATGTGGTTGATTCATTCTTGTTTAACAGAAAAAGATAGACTGCCTGCTTCATGTTAAATGGATTTACTGTGCCAATTTCTTATCCCTGTAACTTAATAATGAAGCATAATTGGCAAAATCTGCTGAGTGCTCATTGAAAGCACTAATACGTCCAACCAAAGCCATGTTCTCTACTACAAACAATGAAAATTAATTCAAAGATCCTTTGGACAATGTTATGTCCCTAAAATCTGTTGGAAAAACATTCATGGCAGAAAGTCTACAAACAGGTGACACAAGTTAGTAAATTATTGATCAGATTCTTGTACTGTCATGTCAACTCCCTACATCTTCTGGTATCCACAAGATTAATACAGTATATAAAGGATTACAGAATTACATAACATGACATGTATAAAATGACTTTTGTACCACTTACATACCAGTTACAAGATGCTTGGCATAAACATGTAAAGATGCTGGAAAGAGCACACATGATAATGTTGAGGTTGATCTATTACATAAAGTGGTAGGGAACTCTAAAAGAATATTCTTAATATTACAAAGTTTCCAGGTCTAGATACCACCCATACAAGTTAGAAGGCTTAAATGAGAGGCCATATTGAATGTAAAGTTGAGTTATGAAGTTATGGAAGATGGATGTTGAAGGTAAGGGAGGTAGGGGTAGACCACAAAAGATCTGGTGTGACATAGTGATGGGAAACTTAAGAAAAACAGGCCTGAATTTCGAGGATGCTTATGAAAGGAATGCTGGCATAGAAGCCTGCTGTGAAACCTTACAAAGGAAGGTTAGTGGTACACAAATAAACATGTTGGTGGTGGTGCTAGAAAATGCTGTAAAATAATTATATTTAGACTAATCACAAGCATAAACTTTAAGAGATGGAAGATTTATATTTCATATTAAATGCAATATGTTCCTGCTACCTTTATCCTTACTTCTTCTTATTTTTTACCAGACTTCTATTTATTAAAAATACATCTTCACCCTGGATAATAGTCAGAAAATAAGTTGTGACAGGTAGAGTCTTATTTCAATAACAATGTATGTCTTATGGTGATTTAAACATTTTTAGCAGGATTTCAAGAGACCAAAACAAAATAATGTTTCAACATCACAATATGCATGCTCATTCTTTTTTTCTATTTGAAAAATACAATCAACTTAATTGGATTGATATTCATTTTCTGGCTTGTGTACATAGGAGATAATAAACAGAAGATCAATCATATATGGCATATATGTGAAATTTTAGCCTGACAATAGTCAGGCATTATTGTGGCCATAGCTTAATGTGCTTCTGTATTGTTAAACTATGTTGTATCATACAAAACATCAATAAAGATCTATGTAGCTCTTATGTAGCTCTGTTCTAAATGCTATACTACATTACAAAATGCACTAATGAAATTGATTAAACACAATTAAAAATCTCTATAAAAGTTTCCTGTGACAATGCCATATTTGGTTCAATTTGGACTTAACAGTAACCTAGTCTTACCTGCAAAAGTAATGATCACATTGTTCAAAAGAATATAATTCACTTTTCAGTTCTCTGCTACAACCATAAAAAAAAGTTAGTGTGAGAAATGTCAATATGCAAGAAATTTACTGCTATTATTATTGTCATAAAAGTAGAAAACACAGGAACAATATCTACCACTTTCAATGGTAAGAAAAAATACACATATATACAATGGGCATATATATGTTCTTAAGATTTGGTGTGGGCATGTGTTAAAAGCACACAGATGCCCTAGCATCATATATTGCTTCTCCCAGTCAAATCACTCCCATGTGCACATCATGAGTTTTGCTATGCAAATGGAGCTCTAGTGAATGATTAGTGTTCAGTGCTTAAAGACTGGACTACCACTGCCTTGTGGGTTAAGGTTTTTGAATCAAGTGGGAAGAGGTTGGAAACCCTGACAGAAACCTCCAGAGGAGCTTAGACCCTGCTGACTGTTGTATTTATGACCTGCCAGCATGTGGACTATGCTCTGGTGCCCAGTGACTTAAGTCACAGTCATGGGTAAATGTCATTAGGGGGTAGAAGGAGCGTGTTTAAGCCATGGTGAAAGCAACCTTTCTAGAAGTGTAAAACTCTTATGAAAAAGCTGCAGCCAAAGCAACTACTGGTTATCTTACTTTAACTTGTCATTGGGTTATTGTGCTATTGCTGTAGAGTGGCATTTGTGTTGTAGAATACTTGTCACTATGATCTAACAATGTACAAATGCTATTTGAGATCTTTTTTCTTTCAATTCCAATTTAAAGTCCTAGGCAATGGCAGAGTGGCAACATGTATAGACCTGAACAGCTAGGGGTACACAGTAACAATTCTGCACATAGGCAACAGGAACTCAATCTTAACATTGCTGTTGTTTCTCCACATGACAGAGGCCAACTCTGGTGAGGGTTACCTATGACTGAACAGCCCTGTCTAGGGAAAGTTCTGCTCATCCAGTGTCTTGGTCAAGTGATAAAAAAGCTGCACCAAAAACTGTCTTTCATACTGTCACTGGTTAGTTTCCTGCAATTAACAGTGGATCAATTAAGCAGGAAAAAACTAAAGTTTATCATTAAAAAGAAGTAAAACTCAGTCTATGCTGTTAGAATGTATGTACTCTTCTTGGCAAAGCACCATCTAATCAGGAAGGGTGTATTCCAGTATTTGTCACTGCAGAACTATGAGACTTAATATAGAAATTGCT
Organism: Morbakka virulenta; assembly: GCA_003991215.1. Classification (NCBI taxonomy): domain Eukaryota; kingdom Metazoa; phylum Cnidaria; class Cubozoa; order Carybdeida; family Carukiidae; genus Morbakka; species Morbakka virulenta. The sequence continues at coordinate 1,099,813 of RDPX01000150.1, forward strand.
GTTGTATCAGAAACCAATCTCTCTGGAGAAGATCACATGACAGAGGTATCATCAAGCTACACTCTGTTCTGAGTAGGTAAACCCTAGGGTGAATGTAGAGATGGTGGGGTTGGTTCATAATTAAAACATCTTTGGTTGTAGCTGTAAAATTTCCTTCCAGTATCTCTCATTGCATCACGAGACTTTAGTTTCTCTCTCACACAACAGATTTATCACTATTCTTTTGGTCTATGCACCAACCCTTCAAGTAAATGAAGATGACAAATCATGTTTCAATTTAGTCTCTTTTTTTTAATATTGCTTCTATTCTAATTAATAAAAAATAGTGATTCTCAGTAATTTTAATGCCTGTGTTGGGGAAGATTATGAGACATGGAGTGCTCTTGGCTGTTATGGAATTGGTTCTCTTAATGGTAATGGCCTCAAGCTCCGAGAGCTGTGCTCAGAATTGGATCTTACAATCTGCAATACTTTTTTTCACCATAAACTAAAGCACAAAGATACTTGAACACATTCACGACCAAGGCATGGTCACTTTACTGACTTCATCATAACTCAAAAATGCAACCTTCATGATGAATATACTGTTGGTGTCAGGTCCCAGGCTAAATGTGACATTGATCATAAATGGTAAGAGGCAAGTCTGTGAGAAAGTTTGTAACAGTGGCATTAAGGTGCCTAATCATATTAATGTCACCAAGTTAAATTTGCTTGAAATTGAAAAGAGGGTGTAGGTAAAAATTTGATATTCTTGCATTTGCTGGAAAACAGAAGAATTTCAAAACTCAGGTTTATTCTGCTGGGGGCTGAAGTTCTTGGCTTCAAAAAGAAAAAGTAAAGTGACTGGCTTTGTGTCAATAATCTTAAAAATTAATCAAATGCTGATGAACAAACAAGCTATCTATAAATCTTTACTTTGTCAAAATAATTCTGGATAATAAATGGATAATTTACAACAATACAGAGGCCAAAGCCACATTGGTACTAGAGCTAAGAAAAATGAAAAGCCAATAATGGATAAATATGGCAGAGCACATTCAAAGGGCATTTGATACAAAAAATTTAAAGATATTTTTTGGACTCTTGTCTCAAAAATTTGGTCCCCCTGCTTCTTCAATTTCTTCATTGATGTTGAAAGATGGTTCTTCTGTAATTAAGGATCCAGAGAACATTTTACATAATTGTCTCACAATCAAAAAAGAAGAAGAGCTAGAGCAGTGGCGAGAGGCGTTAGAAGTGAGAGGAATGAAGGTTAGCAGGAAGAAGACTGAGTATCTGTGCACGGCCGATGAAGGCAATGAGACCATCAAACTACAGGGTGAGGACGTTCCAGCATTCAAGTACCTCAGCTCAACTGTGCAAGCAGATGGCAGAAGCGAGAAGAATACCGAGAAGCGTATTCAAAGCAGCTGGGACAGCTGGAGGAAGATTACCGGGGTTCTATGCAACAGGAAAGTACTGGAGAAAGTCAAGGGAAAGATGAACAGAACGATAGTACGACCAGCATNTCTCACAATCAAAAAAGAAGAAGAGCTAGAGCAGTGGCGAGAGGCGTTAGAAGTGAGAGGAATGAAGGTTAGCAGGAAGAAGACTGAGTATCTGTGCACGGCCGATGAAGGCAATGAGACCATCAAACTACAGGGTGAGGACGTTCCAGCATTCAAGTACCTCAGCTCAACTGTGCAAGCAGATGGCAGAAGCGAGAAGAATACCGAGAAGCGTATTCAAAGCAGCTGGGACAGCTGGAGGAAGATTACCGGGGTTCTATGCAACAGGAAAGTACTGGAGAAAGTCAAGGGAAAGATGTACAGAACGATAGTACGACCAGCATTGCTCTATGGGATGGAAGCAGTGGCTATGACGAAGACCCAGGAAAGGAAGATGGAGGTGGCAGAGATGAAGATGCTGTGATTCTTGTTGGGAGTGACAAGATTGGACTGTATCAGAAATGAGGTGATTAGATCAAGGTTGGTAGTAACAGAGTTGCGCAAAAAGTTAAGGGAAGCGAGACTGCATTGGTTGGGTCACTTGTGCCGAAGGGAAGACAGTTATGTTGGCAAATGGATGGACAGTCTAGTGGTTGGAAAGAGGAAACGGGGAAGACAGAAAAGGCATTGGCGTGACAACATCCAGGACGATCTGAAAGAGATTGGTGTGACTGAAGAGGACATGCAAGACAGAAGGGAATGGCAAATGCAAATCCGCACCGGCGACCCCATCTAAATGGGATTCAAGCCAGTGGAAGAAGAAGTCTCACAATCACTCAACTGTGGGTATTGATGTAATTCAGAGCCTCCTTCAATGTGAAGTCAAACTCTGAATGGATTATTTGCCCAGTCAGAATGGGGTTCAGTCAGCTACGATGCAAAAGGGAAAGCACCTGGCTTAATTGTCCTAATGCTAATCTGGAGTCAAAAAGTGGCTTCAGGTCTGGTAGAGGGTCTATAGATATTATTTTTTTCATACTGGCAAATCCAGAAGAAATGCATTGAACAAATGCCACTGTATTAACTGTTTGTAGACCTGTCCAAGGCTTTTGACAGTGTCAACAGTGATACTTTCTGGTTAATTTTAGACAAAGTTGGGTACCCTCCAACATTTTTAAGAATATTAAAGGAACTGAATAGGGGCATGAAAGTTATCAGTTGTATTAAACAAGGCAATATTCTTGTGTGCACACTTTTCTCTAATTTTTTGCCTCTCTGCTTTTCTCTTGCTTTTCAAGATTGCAATAAGGGTGTCATGTTATGGTTTAGAATAACAGGTTGCAGTTTTAATCTCAGATGGTTTAATGCTAAGACCAAAGTATATCATATCTTAGAGACCTACTGTGTGTAGATGATGAAGTTATCTTGTCACACACAAAAAGCATAACTAACAAAAAAGCCAATGGTATCAGTGGTATGACAATTGACATCTTTCAAAACCATGACAGGAGAAAACAAATTTAACATCCAGAAAACTTGAAAAAACAGGCACATACTCATGGAAGCAAAGATATTTTACCACATAAAGCTGTCTTAAGTATTAAAATGATACTGACTACCATTAAAGCAACTATAGCAATTTGTGCCCTTTTAGACCTGATTATAACCTTAAGGTAATCCGTGACTTAAAACCCTAAATATTTATTTCATCTCATACCAAAACAGTCAAAACCATGCCCAACTGATAAATCAAAATCTGAATTAAATAGTTCAACTAAGTTAGTTTTACCGGGAAACCGACTTTAATTTTGAATAATCTTTAGGAATATAATATTACATATTGCGTTTTGGTTTAATATGTGCCGGTGATCACTAGTCAGTTAATAGTTACGGGAACATAAGCGAAAGAAAATAAATTATTGGTCGATCTGTCTATCTAATCTAGTCCCTTTCCTCGTTATTTATAATATTCCCAACTAATATGGCCACAGTAAAACTGCTGTATGTGTAATGTGCTACAGAATGTCCATAGTTACTATCATACAAGTGTAAGATCTTTACAATTTGATTTAGCTGGAGACTTGCAATACTGTCGAGTTGCGGTGCACATGGTCATTAAAACTCTTGTCTTAGCCTTTGCTCTAGTGTATTGATGTAGGTCTGAAGCTTAGGTCTATACCTATACACTAGATACGTAGATACCACTGATAACTTATTATAACTTATTATCATTGGGGTATGTATGTATGTATGTATTTATTCGCCACTAACAAAAAAATACAAATGTTCAAAGGTAAATGGTAAAAACCTAATACATGATGTTATCAAAAATACTTAAAAAATAAGACTAAACAGAAACAAAAAAGAACGAAACAAACAGGCGGGACGGTAATCTAGAGAAACGGTGGCAGGGGTAGCATAATACAGATCATGAAGACCTTATTTTCATTATGGCCCCGTATCTGGTACCATCCCCATGTTTATCAGCATTAAAGTGATTAAAAAGGATGGTTATATTCTGTTATATTCTGTTATGGTTATATCTGTCTCAAGTTTTTAAAAAAAATCATGTTTATCAATGTGGGCGATTCAATACCAACTAGGCTTCAGCGTTCCATTAATTTGGTTATGGAAGGGTAGCTCGATACGAAAGGGTCCGTGAACTTCTGTACGGTACACGACGGGAAAGTACCGTAAAAGATAACAAAACACCGGGGGTGATAAAATATAAGGACTTCGGATAACTCTTGAAGAACTTACCATTTCTTGCATACCAGTAATTCCTTCAATTTTTGGAGAGCTCCTTCAGTATTTTTCCACAGAGTATCAGCCATTTTGTTTTTTGAGCTTCAGTCACAAATCGATTTGCTTTTCCCGCCAAATATGATTTGCATTGAAAACGGGGTTTTGAACCGAGCAAATGCAATTATTTCCCATTTCCCAACAGCACTTTCAGTGGACACAAAGACAAATGTTTGACAGCATCCGGGTGCAACTCTAACAAGTCTTGTCAGTAAGCTTTTTCAACCTCAAAAATTAGGAAAAGTGAAAAAAAACGGTGCATGATGCCATTGTACTTTCGCGGGAGAGAGGAGTGAATCGACTTGGTCAGGTTATGTCGAATTGGGGGTTATTCGCTCACCACCACGGCACCAAGCAATTATGTATGTGGCCTGCCCCGAGTTGATTCACTTTCTTTTTAGAATTGCTTAAAAGAGTATTTCAAAACCTTAGAAAAGGGATCCTATATCAAAATCCACACAAGCAGACAGGCATGTAGCCAGGATCTTATTTTCAGGGCGGGGGCAAGGAGAGCAGAAATTTGCCCAGGATAAGCAACAATGACTTATTTGACTAATGCCTGTTCACTCCGGCATGGAGCATAGGCCGCGAACAATCTCCCTCCATCTACGTCTGTCCTGGGCTGCGGTCATGATGGTGTGCCAACTATGTCCGCTGTCTTTCATCTCCTGTTCTAGACTTCTACGCAAGGTGGATCTTGATGTCTTGTTGGGCCCCGCCGGTCCCATCTACAATGCTTCCCAGATGAGTAAATGATCTAACCTCTTCTATATCCCCGCTTGTTAACCTAATGCTGTCGTACTTCTTTGCATTTATCCTCATGACCTTTGTCTTGTTCTTGTTTATTCGCAGTCCAACTTTTGATGTATTGGCTTCCAAGGTTGAAGTCTTGTCTTGCATCTGTTGATGTGTTTGTGATAGTAGAGCAATGTCATCCGCAAAATCTAGGTCGTCTAGCTGACGCCAAAGGGTCCACTGAATCCCATTCCTTTTGTCTTTTGTTGATTCCTTCATTATCCAGTCAATTGCCAAAAGGAAGAGGACTGGGGAGAGGAGACATCCCTGTCTAACTCCAGTCTTGATGCTGAATTTCTCTGTTGCAGTACCTCTATGAAGGATCTGACATGCCATACCCTCGTAGGTGTTCCTTATGATAGTTACGTATTTCTGTGGAATACCATAATGCGCCATTAACCCCCATAGTGTCTGTCTGTCTAAACTATCAAAAGCCTTTTCGAAGTCTATAAAATTCAAATACAGTGAGCTGTTCCACTCAAGAGACTGCTCTATGATGATCCTAAGTGTGGCGATCAAGTCAGTGCAAGACCTTTCGTGACTCTCCATGACTGCTGTGTAGCCGTGGTTGTCCTGTCCAATCTTTGCGTTGAAATCCCCCATAAGGATAACCATCTCTCTCTCATGGACACCATTTACCACTGTTTGAAGCCTGTCATAAAATTCCTCCTTGACATCTACATCTGCATTATTTGTTGGGGTATAACACGTTATGGTTTTAAGTGTAATTCTCTTGTTTGATGTCCTGAATTTAGCAGCTAGCATCCTTGAGTTGATTGGCTCCCATCTTATAAGGGCTTGTGCTGCTTCTCTTGACAACATGATTCCGACCCCTTCCGTGTGTGGTGCATTTTCTTCTTCATGACCTGCACAGAGCAAAGTCTTCCCTATGCTCAGTCTGGTTTCCCCAGAGTTTGTCCACCTGGTCTCACATAGACCTGGCACTTGCAATTTATAGCTCCCCATCTCCTTTGCTACATTCCCACTCTTTCCTCCTTCGTACATAGTTCGCACATTCCATGTTCCGAATCTGATTGGCTTCCTTGTCGAAAGGAGATTCCATCTTCTAGCTTCCCTAAGGCTTTCACTAGCTGACATCATATTTTCTCTTGGAGGAGCTCCTCGACGACGGTTGCCGGTTGTGTTGTTGGTTGTTTGCGTTTCTGTAATCCGTTTTATCCACTGATGGGGGATTGGCCCACCAGCTTCACCAGAGCCCTGTTAGCCAGCATTACCTGTTTCCACCTCCCACGACGGGGACGTAGGGTTGGACTCTGGGAGGCATAAGCAAAAATAACAACATTTAATAAACTGCCTTTTCCACTAGTTGTCCACGTAAAAATAAAATTTCTGCAACACTACTCTCCACTCCGAGATCACACTAAGCCTTAGTGACCACTAAGCCAACATCAGATTTATGAAAACTAATATTATCTGGAGGAGAATTTCAACTCCAGCACAGAGCAGATAAATCCTCCTTTGGTTATCACAGCATATTTTTATTCCTTTGTTTACGAAAAGATGAATTATTGATACATCCTTAAATTGCTGTGATGATGTGCCTTATTACCATACATTTGAAATTAATGAAGTTAATTTTTTGTTTTAGTGATTACTTACACTTTTGTATATTTACGTGGGGATACTATCATCTCAGATGTTAGTATCTCCATATAAGAATATACAAACAGGTACCAAATAGGAAGTCTGTACCTGTTTCACAGCTTCTCCTGCTGACAACATAAATGGGGCGATGAGATAGTGATTGCATTTCTGGTTTCGTTACAAAACAGGTATTGACATCCGATTTTCTATTCAGGATAGCAGGAGAATTCTTTCCCCAACACCTATGATTGCCATTTTTGTCCTTTGCCACTTCGGCTATCTCCTTCTTCAGACAGAATCGACCTTCAATCATTGGAAACTAACGCCACATGCACTCGTTAAACCTTATAAGACAACCGGTTTTGCTGAATTGTTTTTAGTTAATTTTGTTCTGGAATATTTAAATGTTGGCAAATTTTATTCTTTGTGAAGGTTTATCAAACATCCACATCTTTATCAAACCCTATACATATTACTATCTAACAGTGGTAGGATTTCATGTGATTTATCTTAAAAAAATCTTAATATTTTCGACAGAGATATTCAAGTAGACAAGTTGTAAATTACATCTCAATGGGTGCTTTTTCGGAAAAGTGATGTTTTCTATGGATATTACTATTTCAACATTGAAATTGAGTGATTGATGTAAGATTGTATCTGAGCTCGTTTTCACTATTAATATTCAGGGACCAGTAAAACTACTTTCTAAGATATTTGCAATGTATTTACTGTCTCGTCACATTTCACGAACTGTTTTTATGAGCACTTGTGTTTAATCTACTAACCGGTGTGCAAGAGGCACTTGAGAGATTTAAGGTTGCAAATTTATGTTCTAAATATTTAGTTATAATTGATGTTTATTAAATTACATGAATTGTTTTAAGTTATGATATGTAATATGAAATCTAATCGTCTAAAAACTTCACCAACAAACAATATATGTGTTTGAATATTCCCTCATGAGCACAGCATTAAGCCCCTCTTCAATCCCCTCCTTTTCTGAGAAAATGAATCGTACAATAGATCACTGGTTCCATCTATTTTAACTAAAATTAATTCACAGGTATAAGGATTTGAAAAAATTGTAAGAAAGAAATGACGGGTTTACGGATTTACAATATAGTATGCTTTAATGAAGTAGAGGAGAAATGGATACTCATCGATTTGTTTTAGTGGCACCATCAGACATTGCAAAAGCAAAGGATTCAATGGAAGCCACAAGCTTTGTCAAATGCAACCATTGTATGACACTGGTGGTATTAACTGGATCACTGAAAAAATCCTAAAAATTGTCCTCGAATTAATTTGGATAAATCAAAGTTGCCAAGTACGCCTTAACTTGAAATCTTAACTTTCGTGAAAAAGCATTATTGCTAGTTTCTCACAATGTTATACTGTTATCTAACAGTAGTCCCAGTCACAAGAAACACCAAAAAGTACCCACCTGCCTAAAAACGTTTAGTGATGAAACTCTCGCCCCATTTAAAACATAACCAGTAATTTAATACATTTCTGATAAAAATCAGATTATGTTGGAAAATTGTAGGCATCAAAAGCACGTAAACAATACCTTTTAATTATAATTCTCAACTTAATTTTCTTTGGAGCATTACACTAGTGGATCCAAAGATTATTCTAAACACCAAAATAAGCGGACTTTGCTGGATAAGACATAAAATTGTACTTTGCGATTCCTTTAGGCAAAGATAGCATCCCAACAGCCTCCTTGGTCAGGCCCAAGGTGAAGTCATGGTAGGTAGGTGGTTCAAGAAGAGGAAGCAAATTACTCATCTTTCAACTTATGGGTCTGATCTATAGATGTCGGATCGATGATCCTATAGTAAACTGACAAAGACCAAGGTCAACAGTCTTGTGAAGAGGCTGCTCCTGCATAAGACACTCAAAGGCGTCACTGCAGTATTCATTTCTCGTTGTCTATCACATCACGAGTTCACAATCAACAGGAAATCACCAGGGCGTAAACAGTAATAGAGGTAAAAACTGATGAAAATACAAATTTACCGTATGATGGATACTTTACATAAAGGTGAAAACAATAGTTTTCACCTTTATGTTTTCACTGATAGTTTTAGGTACGTTGATAATACTGTCATTCTTGCCAGATCAGAAGAACAGGTCCAAAAGCTAACAAGCGCTGTCGTGGAAGAATGTAAGAGAGTCGAACTCAAGATAAACAAACAAAGTATTGTACATTGATTGTTTCCAAAAAGAAAAAAATCGCTAGTGTTGAATAAAAATTTAAGCGAAAACTGGGAACCATGTGGAAAGTTGACCACATCAGATGATAAATCAGATAATGGCATCATCCGGAGAATTGACAAGTCAAAAAACAATGTCAAAGTCTGATACCTTATGACGATGAAGTCAAGAAAAACCATCAATTAAACAAGGACACTACCACTACGTATTCCCTTAATTAACAGGAATTTTCTGTTAAATATGGTATGTAGTAAACACATCACACCAGCTAAAGATTCTTAAGCAGTTTACAACGAAACCAAGGCAGATGTTTGAAAACAAAGAGAAGGATCAAGAGGAATAGCTTATTAGCCTTTTTATTTCATTGCTCGTCATTCGTTTTGAGCTACGTTTCAAGAGACACTTTTCCTAGCGTCAGGCTACTGTTTTATACTGTTACAATGTGGACCACAGTGTAGACAGGTAGAGCTCCAAGTAAAGAAAGCTTGGTCATTGAGGCCATTCAGGCCACTGGAGAACCAGTACAAATTGAAATAACCAAGCAATTTAACAACATATTAAAAACAGTAAAGGCCCCAGATTCTAAAAAACGTAGGTCTTATACACAAAAAGGACCTCGAGAACTACCGATCAATTAGTCCACTGTCACAATTTTGCAAGCTATTCAGAAAAGTAGTGAAAAACAAAGTAAGTAGAATACTAGAACAGATCCAAATGTCAGAGCAGATAGCGTATCGAGAAGACTACTCTACCATAGACCTTGTACATTCAAATCTTCAACTGCGGCAGAAAAGAAGTAGATATGAAATACAAGTAGACTTTGCGTTTGCAGATTATTTTTTATTGCCACTCTCTGTCATTGGTTAAAAAATGGGCGTTAGACTTTTCCCATGCTACCAATCACGCACTTAAGTAATATTTCACTTTGACGGTATTAATTTTGGTTGGAGTGAAAGAAAAAACACAGCAGCACATAAAAATCAGGTGGAGAGAATATGTGTAGGCCTTACATGCCACTAGGCACGAATTGGCTAGATAACAGTTGCGGTAACCAATTTCCCTTTACTGCTTTTCTTTCTTTTTTTTTTTTCATTGACACCCTGAGAGTTTTTCATCCAAGTCGACTTTAAATCAGTGGAAACCGCTGAAGACTTTCAATACAACAACCTTGGGTTCAATAAAATAGTGGATCTCAGTATATCGGAAAATCGAAGAAAAATTTTTTTTCCACTTGTCGGGGTTTTTTTCGGGTCATTTTGGATATTTTTGTCGGACCTAAGTGACACTATTTTACATGCACAAAGAAGTTAATAACCTTGCCGGTAACCAGACTAAAAATAGAGCCACGAAATGACAATACGATTTAACCTACTCTTCCATTTGAGTAACATTTACTTATTTTTGTATTTCTATGTAATTGCATTTATTTGTGCACTTAAAGTGTGTAGGACTCGATTATCTAACCACTAAATCTACAGTTTTTGTCACAGCACCAAAAATGTCGGGAATATAATTCTTTTAAACTCCGGAAAAGAGATTTATTGATAAATAAATTAATGACGCGCCAAAGTTTAGGATAGGAAGCTTAATTATTTCCTCAATTAACTTCACAATTTCTTTTTGTGCTTTCCTTTTACAGTATAAAAAAACCCTTTTTAGTCACAATTACCTTTCTAATTTTAGACATTTTTTTCTTATATAAGTAACGAACATTTATTATTTTCCTGTGCACCGCCATATATAGGGACCCCTCTAGACTGTTACCTTTTTGCTCCAACCGAGTATTCTCCGTGTTCAGTGTTGGAAAAGGTAGAAAGGGTTTGTTTTGGTACATTAATTTTTTTTTCTATTTCTTCAATTATCGGCCACCTTTCTGGAGTGAGAATTGCATGCCTTAACAGACTACGCTATCAATTAAAAAATTTCCCACCCTCTTAATTTACTGCGTTGCATGATACTTGATAGAAAGTGTTAAAATAAAGGAAGAACTTAGAGTTACTTGTATTATGTTGCTTACTTCATACGCAAGTAACATTTGCTATTTGTTTTACACCTTACTGTTTTCATGCATCCTCAGGAAGCGTCTTTACCTTTTTATTCTCCATTCCATATATATATATATATATATATATATATATATATTTATATATCCCCCTCTCTCTCCATCAATCAATCAATCAATCGATCTATCTATCTATCTATAAATATATATTTGTACATACATACATACGATATTTGATAGGAAGATAAGAGGTGAAATAAGGAAAGAATTCGCAGTTACTTAGCAGAATCAAACATGACATTAAGGTATTAGAACCATTCATAGAGAGCGTACAAGATAGAAATTGCTGTAAAAAGAAGATAATAAACCCTGATCTACTATCCTAGTCGGTTACGATAGTAGCATCAGAAGTACTAGTAGAGGTAATAAAGTAAAGGTATTAGTAAAAAAAAATGGGAAGAAGAAGAAAAGGAAACTTAATATTACAGCTTTTGGATATTCAAGAGGTACCTTTTTGGTAAATTTCCTATTAAAAACCCCTTAAGGATTCAACAACCCTAAAGAAATAGGAATTTGGCACTCAATAACTTTTACGTTACTGGTATTTCATCAGTAAGTGCAAACCACAAGCATTTGAAAGTAATTTTTTAGAATTCCTTGTTGTTAATGGATATTGGTATTGGATCAGATATAGGTGTTGGCCATACATTTTTTAGTGAGAAGCAAATTAAAGTTTAATTATTCTTTTTATATAAAATAAAAAACAAAAGGTAATATCGTTATGTAATGAACTGGATCTATATCATTCACCTGCTTTTTAGACTAGAATTAAATAATGCATTACAGTAGGAAAAAAGCGACAAAAAAGAGATAATAAAATATCCCTACTCCCTTTCCTGTATTCCACTTAATACTCCTAAGATACACAATTTTCAATCTACCTTTATTTTGCTGATTAAAAGAGTGAGTTAATTATAGTGATACTTTAATTACATCATCAGCTCATATATCAAAATAGAGAAAGCATTACAATTTCTAGTTGATAATTAAGCAGTACTTTTAAAATGTATACTTGGTTACTTTAGGTACCGGCACAAAGGAACGATTCAAAGTTGACTCAAATGTCATCAAGCGACATTTTTTTGTTGCTATAAATTTAACGACCAATAACTTTCTGTTTGTACAGCTGAGAAGAGAGACAATTATAGACAAAACTCTTAAAGCCGGTTGACTTTGAGCGTAAGACCACCGAAGATATAGAATGCGAGAGGTCTCATAAATTCTATGTTCACAACCACTCATCCCAAAATCTAACCAATTTTCATTGGTTACAAGTAACATCAGTCTTGCGAGCTAAAAGTACTTATTTTTCCTCTCGTGCTTTATCGCATGACATCAGCGACCAGTTTATCTAATCTTTTCTGCTTTCTCTACTACTCATAACTTTCGGCACTGGTTTTCCGCTCCATTCTCAGTCTCTGAAGAAATGTGATTCTCTGTCTTTCTCTTACTCTTTTCCCTTCTATCTTGCCCGGAAGTATTAAGATTTCTATTCAGTATTCACTCATGCAGTGCCCAAGGAACTGTATCTGTTCTTTTCTTTTTATTTTTAGCAGTTTTCTTTTACTTCTAACTAAAAGCTCTTCATTCGTTGTATGACGTGCCCAACTTAATATCAATATTCTCCACAGGAGCCACATATTTGGTGTATTGATTCGCGTTTACATTCCTTTAGCTATAGTCCATGACTCACTACTATATTTCCGAACTGGGTGCGCATAACAGTTAAGCACTCTCAATTGTACTAGTATGGTGACCTTCTGATTTCACAGAAATGTTTTTATTTTTGAAAAGTGGCTTTGCCCATTGCGATTCTTCCTTTGATCTTTCTATCGAACCTTTCAATGATTTGATGAAATCAAGCATTCTAAATAATCAAAATGATTCACTTGGCTTATTTTTGCATCCCAACCCCAGTTTTACATGCTGGTGCATCCATCTTTTTGTGATCCTAATACACTTCTTCTTCTTAATGTTCACACAAAAACTTTTTTTGCACTCCCTAAAACTATCTTATCTACTAATTACGGAACTTCTTCACTGATGTTACTAACAGAACCGTATCAACTGCATATCCGACAACAAGCTCTGGCATATTTCCTATCTCATGAAAAATATTCTCACTCCAGAGGTTAAACAGGTCAAGTGACATCACACAACTTTACCTTACCTCTTTCTTTATTTTTACATCTCAACTCACCTGGCCACCATTTTAATAGTTGCTTTTTCGTTATAAAACAGGTTCCTTATAATTTTTTTTTCATTATTCTCTAGCATTTTAAATAATTTTCATGCTTGACATTACCAAAAGCTGTACTGTAGTGTATAAAACAAAAGAAGGGATTTCTTTGGATTTTAATAGCTTTCTTTGCTTTCGCTAACGTTCTGTCCCCCACAAACCCATACCTTGCTTTTGATATTTCAGGTATAATTTTGTTTCGTGTTCTAACCATCATTAACCCTTAATAATATTTTTAAACTCATGATGTTAAGTGACTCACGTTTTGTCACCTCTGGATGTTTTACATCCAGATTCATAAATCCCGTTTTGTATTTCTGTTAGTTTAACAATATCAAAATCATTTATGCTTTTAATCATTTTCACACCTATTTCATCTGGACCCATTGCTTTGCGACTTTTTATTTTAATATCTGCTGTTTATACTTCAAATGGTCCCTTGTACTTCAGATGGTCCCTTGCTATTGGATCAACACGTTGCCGTCGTGCAAGGGCTTGCGTGTTACTTTGACTCTGGAGATGATACCAGCTTGGATTCAATTGTGCTGGAACAGCAACAGACGAGGAACCAGACGAAGGATGATCCAATCCGGCGTTCAGACAAGACTTACCTTCTCCTGAACCCACACTTCCATTCATGAATAGTGCAAGGAAAGATTATATACATACTGGAGCAGTCGTCGCCCAGGATAACAAGGACCGCGTTTCTGCTGTACCAAGCCCGGCAGGCTCGAAAAATAAGCTGGACTTTGACACCATACATGAGAACATCAACCTTGGAACAAGACTAAGAATCATGTCACTGAATGTGGAGGGTATCTCAATGCAAAAATGCGACTACCTTGCAAGAATTCTAAAAGACCAAGACATTGATATTCTCCTCCTGTAAGAGAACCATTTAGAATAAACAGTCAGCTTCTTCAAGGTCTAACATCACTGGCTATACACAAAAAACCAAGCAATGCCATCCAAAATACAGAATAAGTACCTATGCCAGAACACCAGAATTATTCTTGACTTAGGTGGTACAACAGAGGACAATGGCACACAGCGGATTACCATCAAAGTGGGCAACACTGAATTAACCAACATTTATAAACCTCCAACAATCAGCTGGACACAAACCCCAAAACATCAACTCCAACACCCAGCTCTAATTAGCGGTGATTTCAACAGCCATCACAATAACTAGGGTTAAAAGGAAGCCAACAATCCAGGACAGGAACTAAACGAGTCGGCAATTGATCGGATGTTTTCCTTCTCTATACTCCAAGTACCCGAGGCACATTTAAATCTGCAGGCTGAAAAAAAATATATTTCAGACCTCGCATTTGTCACAAAGGACGAGAACCTTATGCCCCTTGCAGCAACTCATGAAGTACAAGCTGACTTTACAAACAGCCAACATAGACCTATTGTAGTAACAACAGGTATTATTATACAAAGCTAATTAGGAACAATATACATCATATATAGACAGAATATGCCAAAGAAGCCATCCTCCTTAGACAACATCACAAGATTCTTCAAGCTTATACTAAAAAACTCAAAAAAGAATATACCAAGAGGAGTTAGAAAATGGCACATACCATGTTGGTCAGAAGCCAGTGAACATTTACTCAAAGAATATAAAAGAACTCAAGATCATGGAGTAGCAGAACAACTACTAGATACATTTTTAGAAGGTAGAGGACAAAGGTGGATTGATACAGTTGAGAACTTAGACATGAGGCAGTCTAGCCGGGGAAAACTGTAGCTGATCAATCTAGCTATAGACCCATCTCTTTGCTTTGTTACCTCTATAAACTACTTGAAAAGACCATTCTCACTCGAATAACACCAGCTTTGAGCCTAACTATCCCAGTGGAGCAAGCAGAATTCCAACAGAATAGGTGCACTACAGAACAGGTCCTTGCCCTCACTTCCCATATAGAAGCAGGCTTTGAGCGAAAAAAACAACAGGCACAATACTAATTGACCTTTCGGCTGCATATGCCATAGTGTGGACAGACAGGCTCATGCTGAAACTGGTCAAAACAATACGCTGCAGGAAAACTCTGAAACTGCTTGCACAAATGACCGGACCTAGAAAATTCCACGTTATACAAAGTTAAAAGGATAAAGAATGGAGTACCACAGGGATCAGTTCTGGCTCCAGCACTCTTCAATATATATGATATATATATATATATATATGACATGCCTAAAAGAACATCTATGAAACTGGGGTATGCTGATGATTGGGCTCTGACTCACCAATCAACATCATGGGAAGGACTAGAAAGAACACTAAGCGAAGATGTATCTGCAATGAAGAAGTACTTTGACAACTGGTACCTCAGAATGAATACCACAAAAACAGTCTCTACAGTATTCCATCTCCACAATAGAGAAGCCAAAAGAAAGCTGAAGATAAAAATTGATGGAATAACCTTACCAGCTGATGAAAACCCAAAATATCTTGGGGTGACCCTCGACAGACAACTGACATACAAAAGACATCTCGAGGGCATTGCAAGAAAAATTGGCAAAAGAAATTTCATTCTGAGGAAACTGGCGGGTACCACTTGGGGAGCATCACAGACCCTACTTCTCACATCATCCCCAGCTTTGTGCTACAGTGTGGCAGAATATTGTGCACCTGCATGGATGAGAAGTGCCCACACTAACCTTATCGATGTGAAACTTGGGCACTCGATGCAAATTGTTACAGTCTACATCAACACAGTGGCTACCGGTCATGAGTGCAATAGCACCACCCCACATCAGAAGGGAAGAAATGACTCAAAAATGAATTGAAAGAGCACAGGCAGAAGAAAAAACACCACTACAAGAAATATTCAAACAAGCTCCATCGACTTCAAGGCTGAAATCTAGATCACCTTTCTATCTCTTCAAAAATGAAAACTACAATAACCAGGGGAAATGGAGGGAAGAGTGGAATGGCAGGATACCAACAGGAGGTGTACTTATCTGTGACTCCTGTGAACAGCTGCCTGGTCTTCATGACCAAAGAAGAAAATACTGGACAGCTGCAAACAGAGTAAAATGTAGAGTAACACGAACAGCTGCTAATATGCATAGATAAGGACTCAAAGATTCACCAACATGCCATAAGTGTCGTGGTTTACCCCAAGACACTGACCACTTTGTACTATATTGCCCAAAAACAAAGCTGGAAGGAGGATATGATGCCATCAACAAATGTGATGAAGCCTTCCAGACCTGGATTGACATAATAGACTTAGAAGTGCAGCCCAACGATACTACTACTACTTCAGATGGTAAAATCTCTGGACCTAACATGCATTTTTAGCTGGCTTGCCCCCTCTTCCATCAAGAAATAAGTCATAATCCATCATGAAATGTGTTGTGCTCACCACATTGTTATTGTACTTTATCTGCAATAATCCTTCCATCCTTTGCCTTCAAACACCCACTTGCTGTGCGGTACTGTTTCTTGACGATATAATTGATCTTTGTATACATTTCCTTTGGATTACTTGCTTTGTATTTGTCAATGTCTACGCATTTGTTGTCTATCCGTGTCTTTTTTTGCTTCCAAATTTTTTCCTTTTATCACTGTTTATTTCACAGCATTTCTTTTCATCTTTGTCTTTGTACATTCTTTATTGCATTAACTGAAGAATTTCCTCTATCATCATTTTTCGTGCTGGTTCTCTTTCCTTGATAGAATCACATCAATTGTTGTTCCAACATTTGCTTCTTTAAATATTCCCCACTTGGATTTCTCAAATCGATCCTTCACTTTTAATAAGTAATCTTCTTCAGTTATTTATTATTTGTAAGTGCTGCTTATTCTAGAGATTGATGCTGTTTGTGCTTTTTTTTCGAGCTTTTAACTGCGTCTTCAGAGGTAGTATGACAGGTCACTATCGATGCACTTTCCTGGATAAACTATTTTACCCCATTTCTTTATTTTTTCTTGGTAGCGATGTGATCTCCTAAGCTCTTTCATGTATATTTTCTTCTTGCTGGTTGTTAGAACCAGGTATTTGTTATCATGAGTTCTTATGAACGGTACCATTTTATCAATCTTCTTTTTCTTTAATGTTATTCTTAGTAGTTTATTCTAAGTGGAGTATAGAAGTGACCGAGTAGTTAAATCAGCCGATTACCATGCAAGATGTTCTCGGTTCCAACCGGCCCACGTGCCTGGAAGTACTGCGTCCAATTTCTTTCTCGGCTATAAGTACCATACTACTGAGTCTGTACACATTTTCTGAGAATAAGATGGGAGAGGGAAGAAGTCAATAAATTTGAAAGATTGTAAAGTACAAAGAAAAAAAATCAAATAGGAAAAGTAACCTTCTGCACTAGAGCGACGTCAACCATTGCTTAGGGCTAAAGTCCTAAACAAAAAACAAGGTATGCGGACCTACGTCACCATAAGGGCGTCCAAGAAGGCAACCTCTACGTGGTGACGCCTCGATGCTGACTAGTCAGGTTTTTCTGACTGGTTGGTAACGAATAGCCTTCGTTTCAAGCTGTTCTTCCGTCCCATGGAAGAAATCGATCTCGTCTTTCCTTTGATTTTGAATCTGGTTCGTCGTCGATTTGGAGATTTTTTTTAGAACTTGTGCCGCCCCCGGTGGTTTTAAAAGGAGCAGCTAAGTACACACGTCACCATATACTCTTTTGCTCTCCTAACTTTGCATTGAAATCTCATATTACCAGTAATACTTCGCCAGATTTCCACTGTTTCGTGGCTGTCTTCTTAAAATCTGTCAAGATCAGAGTCTTCACAGTCAGCTGTTGGTGCATACACCTATATTTACTACTATATCGAAAGGGTTTGCATTCAGTTTGAGGACCAACAGTATGTCGGATAGACACTAATAGCCTGCTAAGCATTTTGAGGTATTTTCATCCAAAATAATTGCTACTACTCTTTCATATTGAAATGCTCCAGAAAGTATTACTCTCTTTGCCTTCGATATAAATATTCGGCTTCTTTCCACCTAATCTCATTAATATCTAGGGTGTTTATTCCCAATCTGGCCTTTCTTGTTTTACGTTACCTATTAATCTAAATAAAATATTAGTCATTTACGTACCTGAAAACTAAATAGAAAATTTGAAAAATAATACCTAAGATATCGTGATTTTATATAACCATTCATATACTAGCAACCGAAGAAACTTTATCCCATTTTGAAACCTAAGGAAAACAACAACAGCAGAATTTCTTGAAATATTTCTAAATTTGTTTAACTTCATCGTTCAAATGACAATGTCAGGAAAATAGAAAAGAAAAACAATTACATATCCAACATACTGAAAAATAGACTGTGGAAACAATACTCAAAATCCACAAGTGGTTAAATACCAACAACAACGGCATAATTTTTTTAATAAACAACGTAAAATAAGTTTTTACACAATAATATATATAAAGATATTTTTATAATACATCTTGGTTTCTGGTCTCAGCATTATTCCCTCCAAAGGATTAATAGCTAACTCCAAAAAGAGATTTATTGAAAATTTGGGTTTTGAAAGCTTATCGTCGGTTTATTAAACAGATATTTGATGCATGAATTTTACTAATTTTCTTCAGCACGTTGTTCACTTGTTGACCACATCAACGAGTTTCTGTCTGCAAGAGATATTTATTATCTGTGCAAAAAACTGGTTCTTCGATATGACCGTAATCCATATAAACCGCAGGTTTGGACAGCGCCAGATGCTGTTGGAAGAAAAAATTGTGGAACTGTAGTTTCCAAAATACACACCTCTATATCTATTATATCTATCGGTCTATCTATCCATCTATCTATCTATCTATCTATCTATCTATCTATCTATCTATCTACCTATCTATCTATCTATCTATCTATTTATCTATCTGTCTATCTGTCTATAGATAGATAGATGGATGGATCTATCGATCGATCCATCCATTCATCCTCAGATTTTCTTCTAGTGATTATTTCATTGTCGTTGTAGATAAGATGGCGTGAACCAGTAGTTCTATTAGCTCTACCGATGGTAGTATTACTTTTGGCAGGTCCAAACAAGTAGAGGAAATCTGAGGGATCAGATCTGATTGACATACATTTTTAATATATGAAAAGAAAAAGTGCAAAATCATTGATTAGAATAAAACTCTTTTTTCACGTCTGTCCGTGTATTCAGTTGTGTGGTACACCTGGACATTGTACTTTGGCAGTAAAATCCATCATTGTTGGAAAAGTGATGGGCTTCTGTGTTTTTAGAATATTGTTAAGGTCCGATGTCAAATATTTTTCTTCACAAAAAACTTTCTATCATAAATTACTTTTCTTTGGGTAAATCCAGGTTGCATTTGGAATAAGTTTGATGTATTTGGGATACCTTTCTAATACCGATGCTAATTCAGATTATCGCAACCATCGACGGCCACAATTTCTAGTTAATTCAATGACATTTAAAAAAAATATTTAGCGTGTTCTTTAGTTAATGGAATGCTATGGGAAAATTGATGTTTTCATCCTGAACATACATTTTCAAATTTCCCTTCCAGCCCCCGTTTACTTCCTCAAAAAATTATATTCTTTGGGTTTTTTCACGATGAGATTTCTGCATTTTGATGGACTGAAAATATATGTTAAGCCAATCAGAAACCTCAATTCTCTTTTCCCTTCCAACCCCCGTTCACTTTCTCAAAAAATTATATTCTTTGGGTTTTTTCACGATGAGATTTCTGCATTTTGATGGACTGAAAATATATGTTAAGCCAATCAGAAACCTCAATTCTCTTTTCCCTTCCAACCCCCGTTTACTTTCTCAAAAAATTATATTCTTTGGGTTTTTTCACGATGAGATTTCTGCATTTTGATGGACTGAAAATATATGTTAAGCCAATCAGAAACCTCAATTCTCTTTTCCCTTCCAACCCCCGTTTACTTTCTCAAAAAATTATATTCTTTGGGTTTTTTCACGATGAGATTTCTGCATTTTGATGGACTGAAAATATATGTTAAGCCAATCAGAAACCTCAATTCTCTTTTCCCTTCCAACCCCCGTTTACTTTCTCAAAAAATTATATTCTTTGGGTTTTTTCACGATGAGATTTCTGCATTTTGATGGACTGAAAATATATGTTAAGCCAATCAGAAACCTCAATTCTCTTTTCCCTTCCAACCCCCGTTTACTTTCTCAAAAAATTATATTCTTTGGGTTTTTTCACGATGAGATTTCTGCATTTTGATGGACTGAAAATATATGTTAAGCCAATCAGAAACCTCAATTCTCTTTTCCCTTCCAACCCCCGTTTACTTTCTCAAAAAATTATATTCTTTGGGTTTTTTCACGATGAGATTTCTGCATTTTGATGGACTGAAAATATATGTTAAGCCAATCAGAAACCTCAATTCTCTTTTCCCTTCCAACCCCCGTTTACTTTCTCAAAAAATTATATTCTTTGGGTTTTTTCACGATGAGATTTCTGCATTTTGATGGACTGAAAATATATGTTAAGCCAATCAGAAACCTCAATTCTCTTTTCCCTTCCAACCCCCGTTTACTTTCTCAAAAAATTATATTCTTTGGGTTTTTTCACGATGAGATTTCTGCATTTTGATGGACTGAAAATATATGTTAAGCCAATCAGAAACCTCAATTCTCTTTTCCCTTCCAACCCCCGTTTACTTTCTCAAAAAATTATATTCTTTGGGTTTTTTCACGATGAGATTTCTGCATTTTGATGGACTGAAAATATATGTTAAGCCAATCAGAAACCTCAATTCTCTTTTCCCTTCCAACCCCCGTTTACTTTCTCAAAAAATTATATTCTTTGGGTTTTTTCACGATGAGATTTCTGCATTTTGATGGACTGAAAATATATGTTAAGCCAATCAGAAACCTCAATTCTCTTTTCCCTTCCAACCCCCGTTTACTTTCTCAAAAAATTATATTCTTTGGGTTTTTTCACGATGAGATTTC
Source organism: Morbakka virulenta (assembly GCA_003991215.1). Lineage (NCBI taxonomy): Eukaryota > Metazoa > Cnidaria > Cubozoa > Carybdeida > Carukiidae > Morbakka > Morbakka virulenta. The sequence goes on from RDPX01000150.1 coordinate 1,120,910, forward strand.
TGCATTTTGATGGACTGAAAATATATGTTAAGCCAATCAGAAACCTCAATTCTCTTTTCCCTTCCAACCCCCGTTTACTTTCTCAAAAAATTATATTCTTTGGGTTTTTTCACGATGAGATTTCTGCATTTTGATGGACTGAAAATATATGTTAAGCCAATCAGAAACCTCAATTCTCTTTTCCCTTCCAACCCCCGTTTACTTTCTCAAAAAATTATATTCTTTGGGTTTTTTCACGATGAGATTTCTGCATTTTGATGGACTGAAAATATATGTTAAGCCAATCAGAAACCTCAATTCTCTTTTCCCTTCCAACCCCCGTTTACTTTCTCAAAAAATTATATTCTTTGGGTTTTTTCACGATGAGATTTCTGCATTTTGATGGACTGAAAATATATGTTAAGCCAATCAGAAACCTCAATTCTCTTTTCCCTTCCAACCCCCGTTCACTTTCTCAAAAAATTATATTCTTTGGGTTTTTTCACGATGAGATTTCTGCATTTTGATGGACTGAAAATATATGTTAAGCCAATCAGAAACCTCAATTCTCTTTTCCCTTCCAACCCCCGTTCACTTTCTCAAAAAATTATATTCTTTGGGTTTTTTCACGATGAGATTTCTGCATTTTGATGGACTGAAAATATATGTTAAGCCAATCAGAAACCTCAATTCTCTTTTCCCTTCCAACCCCCGTTCACTTTCTCAAAAAATTATATTCTTTGGGTTTTTTCACGATGAGATTTCTGCATTTTGATGGACTGAAAATATATGTTAAGCCAATCAAAAACCTCAATTCTCTTTTCTCTTCCATGAAGCTGTATCACTTTTCATGTTTTAAAAAAAGGCGGGAGAGACAGTTGGTCCATGCTTTGTTCAAGGCAAAGCGAAAAAGAGAATTAGTTAAATAATTTAAACATTGCGTCCATTGTTGTGGTTTTGGCTGGGGCGACCGTGAGCGACAGATAACTTTGAAATTGATTCCTTACAATAGGAATTTCCCCAGAATATGATCATCACGAGAAGTCATTGAGACAAAGTAGAAAAGCTTAGAAATTGGCTGCTTGCGGTGATGTAGTGATAAGAAACACGAATAAAAAAACTAGAACAAAGGTAGTTTGATAATTCAATTTGCTTTTATGAAACGACAAAAGGCACAACGCATATTAACGACATTGAAAAAACGAGAATTAAAACACATTTTGATCTGGAATAGGTCAGTCTTACCTTGATTCTTAAAGTATTCTTAAATTTTAGGATATCTGATTCTGAGGTCTTACATAAAATCCATATTTATGAAACAATTCTGTAAAATGATCAGCATTCAGGTTGAAAAGTTGGCAGTAATCATATAAATGATGCATCACAGAACATTAAATGGAAATAATTTTTATTAGAAAAGAATTTTTCTTTTGTAAGAAAAATTGATTAATAAGGTTTCATAGATGCACAGGATATGTTGTTGTGAATGAGGCTAAGAATTCCTGAAAATGAAGAATTGAATTAATGCTCGCGTTTTGGCACAAAGAATCCACAACAAAATATCACGAGGTAAAAAGCAGAAATAACTCGCAAGAATCTTGTAAATTAACACCAACAAAACTTAAACATGAAATACTATAAACCAAAATCACAAATCACTTTTTTTCCAGGTCTTTGCAAATCACAAATTGTCTCCAGTTTGTTTCAATAGTGAAGTCAAAGCTAAGTTTTTCACTTCGCAAGTAGAGGTTCTCATATCAATTTCAATTTCAATTTCTATCCTCACTATTTCAAACTGAATTAACATCATAAAGATAATAATTTTACAATAATGTCAGGAAAAATTTTAGTTTCTTGGTTTATATTGATCGTGTTGTTTGAATCAGGAAGCCTGTTATATACATTTTTTGAACTTTAACTAAACAGATTTTAGCCTCTAGGTTAGGTGAATATCATTTTGGTATTTATGTAGTTATTCTTAGATCAGCACAAGTCGTCTGCAAAATATCCCTGGAAGTGTCTTACTGCCTGCGTTTTTGAACAGTTCCTTTCGTGGTACAAATTTTGAAAAATGACTGAAAAAGCAATCATTTTATTTACGGTGAAGCATTACGTTCTGGGCTTTGAAAGTTTTGCTTTTGAAGCGTACATATTTCCTTCCGTTCAGATTAATTTTAAGTTCACTCTATTAACTTGTACGTACGTGCCTTCTTGAGTTTCCCAAAAAATAGCTCCAAGTTAACATTTGATTCAGTTCTACTATTTTTTATGCTATTCTGATTTAAATAAAAACACATGAAAGTGATTTAAATTGAAAAAATGTATTCTTTATTTAATCAAACTATTGGGACAACAGAAGTGGAAAGGAAGGCGTTTCCATATAAACGCGGGGTGTCGAAAAACGCACCCTCGCCTATGCGGCTTTTCTGCCTCACCTTCCTGTATTCGAGCGGCTGCAATGGTAATGAAAGGTCAGTATATTTCCTGAATCCACCTCGGTTACTGTTGATTACAANTTTCCTTCCGTTCAGATTAATTTTAAGTTCACTCTATTAACTTGTACGTACGTGCCTTCTTGAGTTTCCCAAAAAATAGCTCCAAGTTAACATTTGATTCAGTTCTACTATTTTTTATGCTATTCTGATTTAAATAAAAACACATGAAAGTGATTTAAATTGAAAAAATGTATTCTTTATTTAATCAAACTATTGGGACAACAGAAGTGGAAAGGAAGGCGTTTCCATATAAACGGGGGGTGTCGAAAAACGCACCCTCGCCTATGCGGCTTTTCTGCCTCACCTTCCTGTATTCGAGCGGCTGCAATGGTAATGAAAGGTCAGTATTCATATATGTATATATATATATATATATATATATATATATATATATATATACACACATATAGATAAGGCAATTGATTGATGTGTCCCTGGCGATGACAGGAAAGGAAATTGTGCTGCGAAATTAGGCTGTTTCAGAAAGGCGGGCACAAAAAAGTCATGACTATTGAGCCACGTTTGTCATTAGGATGGAGGCGAGGGGGGGTTAAGATGGAGCTCTATCGTGTGCAGGGAGTACCAAGATGGCTTTGTCAATGAATACAAAGGGAAGTGAGGTAAGCATGATCCAGGTGTGGGATGTCTCGCCCCTTTGACTGTCGTGCGAAAAAGAGTACATTTGTAGTATTGCCATCATAATATCACTATCTTTGTTTTTAAGTTTCAGTTGCTTTTGTCGTCCTTAATATTTAATCCCTGAAACAGATCTAGGTTTCCTTGCCCGACCAAGGCAAATGCCAGAAGATTATTTCAGGCGTCGTAAGTTTACGATATTTATAATTGAATTCGTAAATACTACAGTAGGGAATGCACAATTGATATAGTGAAATGCAATCTTTCTTGATAGAAATAAATTCCTGAATAGAGGATATCCCGTCCTGTTAGTCAACAACGTGATTATCATTTCAAAAAACAACACCAAAATACATGGATAGGACAGTTCTTGTTTCATAACAACAAGGCAAAACCGTGGGAAGATTATTTAACTTCAGAGCAAAGAGTGGTTAACGTTCAAACGGACTTTGTGCAAGGTAACATAACAACTTAACTTTTCTCATTATTATTTAAAGCAGGAGATTTAACTTGAATTCTAACTGATATATCTGATTTTTTAAGAGTACATTTTTTAGTAATCACGAGAACTTGATATCAAAGGCCTTATTAAACAAAAATGTCGGCCAGATATGTAAAAGGTGGAAGGTGGGAGTGATGGTGTAGCTATATTACAGTAACACCCGATGTCAGGATTTGGAGGGGGAACCCACCATGAACCATAACGAAGTGTAGCAGTGACACCCGTACGAGATCTATCTAAGGTAGCAAAGGGCTTCCTTACAAACACTGCCATCTGAATTTTCATCCAGCGCTTTGCAATAAAAGGGACATAGCTTTCAAGGAGCCTGAAGCCCGTTGAATGCCGTTTTAATTATAAGACTATTATGCATAAGAGAATGATGGTTTTCAAGGGAAAAAGAGGAAATTAAGAGATTCCTAAAAAGCTCATTTGGCTAGAAACTCGTTAGCCTACTGGACTCATTTGAGTTGCTCTCCGTCCACCTCTCATGTTCAGAAAGTGGAGTGTTACTCATAATTCTTTAACACGTTAAGCAAACTCTCTTTTTCAGTGTGTGCACGTCTTTCCCGCTAAAATAGACGTGTTCGGCAACTCTGTGTATTTAAATTGTCATTTTAACGTAGCATAAAGCAGAGGCGATCCGAACTCACGACAGTACGTACGTAAAGCAAGGAATCAAATCGATTCATTTGGGCATTGAAAGCAATAGGTTTAATTCATGATTTTAAGATAAATAAATTTCACGTTTTTGTTGGCGTTGGTGAAAAAGTACCACTAAAGTCAATATGAAGATAAGACTCCTAATTAGGAGAGATGATATACCGGTAAGCCAACATTTTTCGGCTTGTATGTTTCAGTCACTTCTAGGCTTTTGTCAGTAAAGAATCTAGCACGACTTGATGGTTATCCCTACATACGTCAGACAGAGTTACTTATCTGAAATGACTCATATAAAACTTGAGATATTTGAGAAAAGTCACATAAATTATATTTACAAAAGAATTAATAATTTATAGCGTTTTGCATCTTACTACTATTTTCTTATCCATAAATCTATATAAACCTCACACTTTGGCACTACGGATATCTGGTAATGCAATTTATAGAAACCTTTTGATCCCAATATATCATATAGATGCTTTAAGATAAATCATTAAAAGAAACTTACGCCAAGATAAATGGTATAAAAATTGGATGTTCCTACGATCCGAACATTTAACATGTGCGTAAAACATTAAAAAACTAGCTATTTCCAATTAATGGTTAGGAAACGAAACTCAAAGAAAATATCTTATAAATAAAATAGTTACTTGGAATCAAATTTCACTAAGTAGTACTCTCAGTTTGAAAGGTAAATACCGACAAATTCACCAACGACTATCCTTTTCTATTCTTGTCTTGTCGAAACGTCCAATCTTTCCTATCACTCTAGAAAGAAGTGACAATTTGTTGTTTGGCCTTTACTTCATGGAAAGCTGTAATGTCTAATTTACGGGGTCAACTCTTGATCAAACTTAACATTTCTATCAGGGTTAATCGGTAGTGTCAAGGTCATATCTGTCCAAGCTGAATTCATACATTTTTGTACCTCTCTGGCATTATAACAGACATTAAAATTGGGTCCTTTTTTGTGATTCTTTCACTCTTTTTGAAGCCTTCTTATTACTACTATTCTGGCTTGAAGTTTTTTAAAGCTAGCTAAAAGTCAGGCTGAGCAATATGCATAGCTTATGCTCATTTGAGGGAAAATTGAGCCTTACTATGCTTATACACGTTATGGTCATGAAAGAAACATGTGCTTTTTTTTGTGCAAAGGTGAATTCAAAACACGTTACCATAACCATACTAAATCCTTGAGAACTCAATGTTACCGAAATGAAACCGAACTTTCCAAATATGTTGGGGTCTTGAAAGATAGCAGCATTCATTACAACATCACTTGGAGCAATCGAGCTTTATTTTACAAAAACGGGTCAAACAAAAACAGCTGTACCCTGCGCTTAAAAGAAAAGACCATTGTGATAAGGGCCAACCCAAGAAGACTACTTGATAAGAGAACTGAAATGATATTCAAATCCCGCCATGAAAACAAATTTTTTATCATCTAACTTAAAACTGCACCATTCCGTGCAATTTTTTGTGTTCATATTTAAATACCTGTATGTTCTTTTTCTATTTTAATGATGGAGAACCATACAAGGTATAGATCCGCCAAATGTTTGGAACTAAGAAAAGAAGAAAAAAAGGTGAGGGGAAGAGTGAAGACAAGAGATAAGCGTTATGTCAAAAGAGTTTACCTTGGAATTAAAAACATTAAATCATGGAGGAAAGCACTAAGAAGCCAAAGTTTTCCATGGTACAAAGTGTCAACCTTGTTAGAAGCAGACTTTCCAATAGATTGAATATAAGAACCCCAAGAGAGAGCTGGAAAAAAAGAAAATCCAAGCGGCCTTTTGGTGAAAATTCCTCAAGAGGAGAAGCAATCTCATCAAGCTTAATATCTGAATGACTTTCCATGAATATTGAAGAAAGATAAGGACTCAGGTTTCACTGAATCACATGAATTGGGCTTTTGCCACATTGAAGAAAACAAACCACCTTCTTCCCCATCTTCCGACAGCCTGAAGGTCAAACTCCCAAATCTTCCGCAAGTTTGACTTTTTCCTGGTGGGTAGCCTTGTGTCCAATCCCAAAGTGCATGGTAGTATCATAAGTATAGATATGGAAAAACTGAATGAAATTACTAGGAAAATCAGTGACATGAAAAAAGAAGCTGGTTTGATCAAGGATAGAACCTTGAAGAACTCATGCATTATTTAACTATGTATTAATTGTAATTCCTGCCAGTGTGTCACGCATTCTGAGATCTGACAAAAATAATTGAATGCTACCACATACCCTTCTACAAACCTCGTAACTAGGAAACTTTACAAGCAAGCCAGCGTGACACACTTTATCAAATGCCTTGGAAATATCCAGAGCTATAGCATATAAATCTTGTGATTACAGACAAAAGGTCACCAGTGGAGCAAGGTATTTTTTCAAATTGTCGAATTTAATTTTTGTTTTGAGGTCCTGATGAGTGGAAACAAGAAACTTTTATGTTACTGTATTCTAATTTGTTTTCGATTTTTTATGATATATATGAACACAAGCTTGTATTTTTAATGGAGTACTTAATATTTCGCATCAGAGCGAGGACAGTAAACTTGAGGAATACATTTCCTCTGCAATTACATGCGATCATCAGAAATACAGTCTAATGTTTGCTAAATGCATGGAACTTTTGGCAAGATACTTAAAAATTAACAAACCCTATTTAACTGAAAATAAGTATAAAAAATAATGATGCACCAAACCAATTTTATTTTTTATTTAAATAGAAATGTCAGAAAACAAAAATGATACCCAAAAAGGATGAGAGGAATGAGTCATCTAAAAAAACCTATAAATAAAGCAAAGCAGTTCAAGTAGAATATTTAGTTATACGTCCACTTGCACAACATTGACACTCCGGGGAGCGAAATATTTATTTTGCTTTTCCAGAACATATGACGTATTCTACCCGTCTGAATTAACCTACCAACTATCTATCACTATCAGTGGTAGATTTACATATTTCACATCTGACTTTTTTGCAACAACAGCTAGCCTATTTATTATTATTTTAGTGAGCCTAGTCTCAAGTAACAAGTCGTTTAGGTAATACATCTCTTAAATGTAGTACTCGGAAGTTCAGAACAAATTGCTCTGTATTCCTCAGAGTTGGAAAGGACTGATAGCTAAGGCCCTGCCTATATGGGGTCGCCTTCTTAGAATGCCATGCATAGCAAGATTTTTTTGAAAAGGCTTATGTTTATAAGTTGGCTTGCAAAACAACTCTGTTGTCATGGCTCCCCTTCTCCGAAGGTGATCTGAATGTCTCCTGTACACCAATGGTAGTGCTCACTATTTTTTTTTTTAAGTTCCAGCTTTTTGAATTGGCTTAAAATACTTAAGAAAATTATTTTTTCTTGAAACGAAAGAAATTGCCATGAGATCTTTGGATTTAAAGACTGCTCTGTACCGATGGGGATCAACCATTTTGGTAGCGTTTGAAAGTGACGGAAGTATTGACTAGAAACCTTACAGTTAAAACTCAAGAGAGACGTGAAGGATATTAAATCCTTGAAAGAAGTACTTATTCCAGGAGACAAGGTGACAAATATGTATGATATGACGTTAGATTGCTTCCAAAAATTAGTTTCCAAAGTATTGCCAAGACATACAGAAAAAACAAATCTGACACCAAACGCATGATTGATATGAAATCGAAAGCTGCAAAAAAGTCAGCAAAAATCGAATACAAGATGGGATGCTGTATCAAATAGCTGACTTTTCTCACCCAGTAAGATGATAAAGAAAACTTTCAGATGAAACTTCCTTGCAGTCTTATAAATATTGTGAAAAAACAAAAATCTGCATGATATTCTATCATTTTCTGAATACAGTCAACAGAAATCAGACAGCTGTTATCTAAAACGCCAATGGGACAAAATTGAATAAGATGCTAGAATATATCATCAGGACATTCAAAGAAGAAAATTTAAACAATGCAATTCAGACTAACGGTGATAGTAAACCACCCTACGTAAAACCACATTCAAAACATCCACTCAACATCTTAAAAGCATTCTCCAATTCTATAATCAATGATTAAAAGACTGCTCGTGCGATAAAGAAAAGTTTGACAAAGTTATTAAATTTTCAATCATTGTTTAAAGACGCCATCTAAAAGACAACGGTAAAAACAAGATATAGAATAGTAATTTCCCCTTAAAACATGGATGTCAACACAAACGTTGAAAACAACTTTTGCTTCTTGTAAGGGAACATTTAACATAAAACCCACCAGCTTCATAGGATCCTCAACACCAACACAACCAAACTTCTTTATTCATGCATTCCCAAGACAAGCAACATTATTATTTAATTTTGAATTTCCCATTGTAAATGTTCTATTTATATTTGTTTTCATGACGGCCTCTTGATAGCAGCTCAGTATACTTATTGATAAGTCCCCTGGGTTCAGCACAAATACTACAAATTTCTTCAGGAGGCAAGGGTCACAATCTCTTGTACATTGGTCTGAAAATAGTCTGGCCGCTATGCTCCATGACCGGTCGAATGGTTATTGATTTACCTTTCAAGTACTATATCAATTTAGACAGTTGGGTTTCCTATGTTTAAAAGACTTTGGATGAATATTGTAACTTTTCTCTCATCTTACACTCACCCAGCATACTCCAAGCTAAACAGACTTTTCCAGTTCACTTTAAGTTCTGCTTTATATCCAATGCATGCTGTAAGACATTGCCCTTTAATTAGGCAATTCGACTTTGATCATCACTTGTAAGAAAGGTGTTGTTCTTCGCCTCTTTTACTAAACAGTTGTGAGTTGTATTGGGTTATAAGTTTATATATTCAGTAATCAAATATGCTTATCAGTTTCCAAAGTAAATTTTGCCATAACTTGAATGATTTTACGACCTGAAAGTCAGGAAGACAAGGTCGTTAAAAAGTTGTAATCTTTTTGTTTGTACAAACAAATAAATAGATAAATAAATAAACATATCCCTCCCCCCCCCCTCTCTTCTCTCTCTCTCTCTCTCTCTCTCTCTCTCTCTCTCTCTCTCTCTTTCTCTCCCTCTCTCCCTAATTATGTTACTGTAATTCGTCTTACAATTTCCTTATAAACACTTAATTTGAAATAACAGTATTTCCAAAAGAAACCCCAAACGAATACAAGAATTATATTTTGTAATTGGACATTTGGGACACAACTAAGGACTAAAATCCAAAATAAGTAGCAATGCATATCCAAGTTAAAAAATATCTTTGATGACACCTCCCAGGTGTGAACATACTACAAAAATTAGCAGTACGAAGTAAGTAGTTTGCACTTCGAATGAAAGCAAAGAAAATGACATATTTAAAAGAAAGGTGTAGATAATTTAAAGTGGTATTTAAACTTTAACACAGTGTTACTCTTCTACCTTTGATTTAAGCTGAAAATAGTATAAAATAACATCTGTTGGTTACTAATGAAGTGATAAGCGTGTAACATTGAGAGTACAGTGAAGTTCACTTAATAAATTTCATTAAAATTGATACAACGAATTTTCTATTACAAAGAACATATTTTTTTTCCTGCCTATTCTCTTATTTGTTTCTATCACATCTACAGCGAGTTCCATTTATAATGAATTTAGAAAGAACTTCCTTTCCTGGTATCAGAGCTTCACTATATTTGTTAATACTAACTTCCTTTTAAAATTAACAAAGGACACTAGCATATTGTCAGATGCTCATTCAACTGACAGGTGAAAGAGAGTAGAGATTTCCGAATGAGGAGACGCTACAATACTTAGTAATTAACACAGATATTCTTCATCTGTGTTAATTATTATATTCTTTCACACGCACCAATTCTGTTTGATTCACCTAAATGTGTGATCTATGACACTACAAAGTTTGGTCTCATCTTCACGAACATAAACCTATCATTGACCAACTGAGCAATCGCAAGACCAACTGGTTAACATGAGACTAAATAAACCCAAAGCTGAGCAAGAAACAAAGGAAAGATCTTGTGATCGTCACAGTTAAACACACTTTTAGATGTTGATAACGTCAAGTCCTGGCAAAAACATACTACAGGAAACCTTAAACCAATTTGAACAAAATCTAATTAAGAAACTAACTAGTAGTTAGTGTTGGATCTTTGCAATGAAAATAATTGGAACACGTCAGTATTTATATTAACTCATTAACTATCTAACTGACAATTAAAAAACCAATCATTAGTTAATAATAAAGCCAATCAACTATGTAGTGCTGAAGTCAAATCGGTGATTGTGTGTGTAACGTATTTTGTAAAAGAAATGCTATTTACTAGCATTTTGGTTCTAGTTTTACTTTGGATTTTCTTCAACTGTTTAGTTGTGATGGCCATTGGTATGTATGAAAATATAAGGCCAGCATAACTGAGAGATGAAGATATTACTTCCACTTCTTGCGAAACATAAAGATGTTATAATTTAATAAAGAAATTAGGTAGATAAAATAGAGGACGGAATTAATTAAACGATTTTCATGTTTTTATCCCTTTCTCCCCTTCCCTGGTCCAACTTTTCAATTCTTTCCACCGGCTCTTAAATGCATATTTTTTGAAGACAAAATACATTGAGATTTTTTAAGATTGACTTAAAACAACACATATTTGGCAAAAATAACCTGTGTGGAGCAATAACATCTATAGAAGAAGAGCTTATTAAAGGAAAAAAGCAACAAGCTGGGGATAGAGGACTTGATAAAGTGTTTAAGGAGGATGAAAGGACCATTGGCAAATTTGTGCATGAGAACCTGGTAAACCTGTCTGAGAGAGCTCTTTGGAATGGGTAGATTAGTGTTCTCGGCAAAGGTTTGACATTTTTAACCGATTCTACTGACATCTGGGCGGCAAAATTGAGAAGGATATTGAAGACTTTACATGTAAAATGGAGGTTAGGTGTTTATTCAAGAAGATGAAAAGTGACTTTAATAAAATCAACTAATGTAGAGCTTTATCTGCATGGAATGAACCTTAAAACGGTACATTGCTCGAATCTCATTTATTTCTTTTTGAAAACTCCAATCACTGAAGAGTTTATGCTGATAGAATGATGTGGTGGAGAATTTGGCAGGAAATGACATTTTCTTGGTCGGTCAAAAAGTCTGCATGATGAGTTTGCTAAGTTTTGGAGTTGGGTTTGTCAGCTTTTGCTGATGAGAGCATTTTTTTCGATGATAGTGTTGAAGCTTATTCTAGTAGGGAAATATTGCTGTTTAAGAAGCCCAACTTTCCCCCTCACAATGAAAAAGCTTCTAATAATCTGCTATACACTATTTGGTATTGTCCAGAAGCACTAATACTATCAAATATTGGTTGTCCTGAGTTCCTCTCCAAGTACCATTGGGATGTTGAGCCAACCAATACCTTGTCAGGTACGATTATTTCTTTTTGGAACTTTTAGGACCAGTGCCTGTATTTTAATACCAAATGTGTTAGACCCAATCCTTCTTGTTTTACAGGAAGGCAGTAGGATGTTGTTGCAAGACGTTTATGAATCTTTCCTTATAAATACCTAAAAATCAATTTATCAATAAGAAAAAACATTTATTGAGGACTAAAGACATTGTAAGTATGTAGTTCAACTGTATCACAGCAAGAGTATTACGGATAAGTACTTTGTCACGACGTGAAAGTAATTTGTTGACTCCATGTTCAACGTGGTCTTCAGTCCTGGTGTATGTAGTCTAAAATACATGTTGGGTGTCCAACTGTAACTTCAACTGTTGTTCCAGACTTTAACTAGTGCTTGATGAGAAGATGCAATTGTCTTTGTTGCTTAAAGTCTACTGCAAGACCCTTGGTATTAGTTAAATTGAGTATGACCCACTAGGTCTTTCATAAACTAAAACAATGATTAATGTAGTGGTAGTGACAAGAGATTTTTGATCCTTGAGAATGTTGTCACATGACCTGATAACTGGGAGCTGCTGACTTTTTCACGAAAACCCGGTATTCTTAGGCAATGAATTGTTTTGGATTTAAAAACAACATTGGTAGGTATTTTAGCTGTGGGTCAGTAAAGCAAACTGTTTTTATACTAATCTCATGACTCTGTAACAGAACCTTACTTTTAAATAACTATGTATGACATTAAATAATACAGTGGTTGCAGTTTTCTTTTCTTTTCTTTATTCACTAGCACTTTATCTCTATCGAAATTGCCTGATGTTTTCACACACTATTTTATATTTGAATACAACGTAGTAGCGTGATCGGAAAGCATTTCAATTGTTCATTTTATGAAGAAAGCTTAAAGTTGGATTATTTACAAAATTTGACAGGCTGAAAAAGATACAAGGCAGACACAATAAAAATTTTGCCTCAGAAGCTCTTTTTTGACTGCAGTACTAGGATGCAGTCCTTTTTCTTTTTTCTTACAAATAAAAAGTACTAGGTATAAAATATAATAGGAATAGTTTACTGAAGTTATAAAATTGATACATGCCAGCTTTCCTAGGGTAAATGAAACCAAAAAATCTATTTTGAAAGTCAGTCCCCTTTTCTGCCCTTTTACAAATAAAACGTAAAATGTATGAAAGGCAATATAAAAAATCCACCAACGCCACAAACTTGATTCATACCAGCTTTTCGCCAAGATATCGCCGGGCTTTTGGACTTAGAATATTTACAGGAAAAAAGCAAACATCGAAAAGAAAAACTTGTGCTTGGACTATATGCTAGAACCCAGTTCCTTTATAAGTGTTTCTCTTGTGGCACTGCAACCGTCGAAAATAGCAAAATTTTAAGTGATCAATTATTGTAATTCTGAGCATAATTAGTTATTTGATCTATTTTAATCCCAGTTGTTCTGCTTTTATAATATGATGGATTGTTTATACTAAGTTATAAAAATGATAAATATCATGTTCCAAAAGTCAGACACATTGAATTGCACTTACAAATGCATCTTTACAGTGAGAATATCAAAAAGAAAACTATGTCCCTGAAAAGGTAGTCGGAGCTTTTAAATCTAGCCGGATTTATTGCAGAGTCTGATATTCATTAGAGTGCTTGCTTTATTTGTCAAGTGTAATTTTCAGAAAATATACAATTTCTGAGCAACAGCACTTTGAAAGCAAACGTGCTGGCTATCATATTCTAGCGACCGATCTCCAGACTATGTCTGGACACCAAATATTGCCATGTGACCCAGAGCTCGAAAAACTACAACCAGGCTGCAACTCTCTATTTTGATTTCTTATAAAAAAAACGAAGGCAAATTTCGTAACTCCTAACGGAATTTATGCGATAAGCAACTTATTGAAAGGCAATAAAAAAGGAGACATAGATGTAATGTAGAACAAGCAGCAATATCGGAACAAAAGAATACGTGTTATTCTTATTAGAGCCAAAAAATTGCGCAGTCAAAATGTTTCTTTTGTGATCAAGTACACTGGGATAGAAATTTATATACGGCGAGTACCATGGACTTTGACAACGTTTTATGTTCTGCATTAACAAAACTATTAGATGTCAAACTTTCAGCAAAATTCAGTCAGGGTAATACAGAGTCTATTGAGGGAAATCATTACAAGAAAAAGGACTCAACGCTGTTTCATAACAGATATACTGATAAAACCAAGAAAGAAACCAAAATTAAAGGAAAGGATGATATGTCTTATGGGATTGTTTCGATGGAAATCGTTAGCTACGAAGAAGAATTAGGCAAAGAACTAAGCTACAAATGTACGTTATTCAATCTTAGAGACATAAAGAAACCATTTATTGAAAACATGGAGGGTTAGGGTGTGTGCCCTGAGAATGTACATAGCACGAAACTGAAGGAAGAGATATTTAGTCACATCCTTAGCTACAAACACACGAAAGAAGTAGGGATGTTCTGTTGCGTTTCAGAGATGATTTTGATGAAGCCTTCTTTGATGCTTGGTACAGAGGTTAAATTAGTGATTCCATCTGTCTTGCTCAAGCGGCAAAGATAATTCGGAAAGATTCTTGAAATTCCCATTCTTTCAAGGCAATTTTACGGAAGAGTATATAAAACTTTCATTTCACCTTGCTTACATTTCCTTCTTTGCCTATTAGAAGGAATAAGTGTTAATTCAGATACTGCTGATGGACATTCATCCATAAATGACGCATCGTTGACAGCTGAGAAGCTTATCAGATTTAATGTAAATAAACTTAAAAGGACTGGCATATCCTAAAGTCATAAGATCGAGCATGAAATTCCGTTGCCTGTTTATTTGGGGCTAATGAATGGCTAAAAACAGGGAAGGCTGGAATAATGTATAGACTTGCTAAAAATGGGACTCAACATTACGTCTGACAGAGATGCCAGTATCAAAGCCAGAATAACAAGGGCTCTTTCTACAAAATAAAAGATGAAGAACATCATTAACATCATTATCCATTATAATAACTTGTGTGAAGGAGTTTCTACTAGTGGAGCAATACACAACAAAGATCAGAAGACCACATCTAACACTGCTGAACAGCATTTTTATGGGACAGGAATATCAAATACTTGAACAGCCTGGTAAGAATATCGTTTCACCACTGTCTATTCGACCTATGTGGATCTGATTTTGAGTTGTATGCTGCTAAGCCTTAAGATACACGGTCTTTTGTTGGAACGGTAGCTTTATTAGAGGTAGATATTGTAATATCGATCGAATTTTTCTCTACAATACTAAACAACCTACCCCAATAAAGAATGTCAGAAAAATCAATATTCAAGCGCTGCTATGCTTCAGATAGAAGTTGTGTTTACTGCACTCTTGCTTTTTAGGTGCTGTTTGCAAAATTTGTTGGCAAACCATGCAGGTCCTGATAAACTGTTTTTCTTCCTCTTCAATAAGTGGAAATCAGTTACTTGATCTGGAAATCTGTTTAATCTTCTCTAGACCCTTATGCTCCTCTTATGCAGTTTAAATAGCTTAGTTCTGCAATGCTAGTGGTATTTTGATCTGGTTATCCACTGAGAATTTATCCCTTGCCGCTTTGAAATCTATTAATCCAATATCTACCCTGACTGACCAATTCAGTGCTGATTTGATAACTTAAAATACAGTTTGTTATTAGATAGTGGGAAAGAAATTTCTTTCAATGTTAACGAAGGAGGTATATAAATATATATATATATATATATATATATATATATATATGTAATGCGCGTGCGTAGGACTAAAACAGAGAAACAAAATCCTTGACCTGTCGTCCGGTTAGTAAACTTAACAAAAGAGGCAGTTACAAATCTACGTATCATATTTATGAAATGATGGCAACCAATAAAATTCACAGTTACCATATAAGTACAGAAGACGGTGGTAACAGAAATAAAGTCTAAACATTTCAGGGGGTAATGTCTATTACTTGGGATCATCTCAATATATATATATAATTGTGATACAAATGTTTATTTTTATTCTTAATTTCATTTTTCAAAAATGCCTGCATTATTCAAACAACTTTTCTAATCCTCAACAAAATTTTCTCCAAACAAGAACAACAACACGAGAATAACGTTTTTGTGCCTTAAGTCAATAGAACAATTTCTTTATTGTCCTGCGCATTTTATACGCCAACGTAATAGCTCTACAACCTTTCTGCATCCACGAAAGGTATGAAAGCAACGATGCTTCATAAGAAAACCCATTGTGGAAACCAACTGCTTTGCTATTGGCTGGCATCGCTTCCCCACCAACTGTGCATTTATGCTCTTATTGGTGTACAACACTTAATTTGGATTTTGCTGCTAATCCTGCTATATATGAGCACACATGGATCGCCTGATTGTATCTTGATTTATCACAGTTTAGATAGGCCTGGAAAATGTGTTTGATAACGTGTGGAAAGAAGGCCTGAAGCTGATACTGCAGCAGAGTGGAATCAGAAGATGCATGCACTAATGGATCCTCTGTACCTTAACAACAGAAAAATACAGGTACAGAGTAAACGATAGCGGGGCAAAAGGAAGACACCGAAGGAAGAAGTACCACAAGGAGGAGTCATATCTCCGACTTCGTTTATATTTTTTATAAACGACATCCTCAAGCACGTTTCAAGATGGATCCACGGTGCTATCTAGGTTAATGACCTGGTCACTTGTTGTTCAGCAGTCTACCTGACTACAGCCAACTTATGCATGCAGGTGGAGGTAAAGAAGGTCAAAGACTCCACAAAGAAATGGTTGATATCCCTGAATGTCAGAAGAGCGACTTATACCATCTTGAGTATTACGCCACAAAACCAAGCTGCTACGGGTAAAGTTGGTGGCCATACACAACCACAGGACAAGTCACAAACATATCTAAGAGTGGTCTCCGACGTCAGAATGACTTGAAAAAGCCGGATTAACAGGTTCACCACTAGAATCAAACTCCTCATGTTTCTGATAAAGAAACTCTTGGGGATCACATGGAAAGCGAATTACAACGTGCAGAGGGAGCTCTACATTGGAAGAATTAGAGCTTTTTCAGAGTATTTGATATCTGCATGGAGTACAGAAGCGAAGTGGAGCTTTATGAAAGCATACAGAGTCCAGAAATACACCTCAAGCATCATCACGGAAGCTGTTAAGTCCATTCCCATCCAGATAATGTAATTACTGACAGGACTGGAAATTCCACACACTGCCAACTTAAGAGAGAGAGAGAGCTAGAGCTTCCTCCTTCAGGCTTACTGACTGGAAAGATAAGACCCAAAACTAATGGAGCAGACAGGTATCCCAAACTTCGTGTAGATCATCCTTCTGCCGTGGAAAAGAGAGAAATTCCCAGATATAGGCCAGCAGGTCTCAGGCACAATCCAGAACAAACTGTAGTCTGACATGGAGAAAAAGGTACTCACACAGCTACATTAGTAAGGCATACCCAGAAGAAGAATGGGCGCATGTCTATACTGACGGCTCAGTTGAAGATACAACAAGAGTTGGAGGCAGGTGGAGGAGCCATATACATCAACCTAAAAGATAGAATGGTCGATTGTCAGCCCATTATCAAAGGGATATTCTTTGTCAAGCTGAAGCTAAGAGGACTGCTTTCAGTAAAGTAGACCAGGAAGAAGGCACACAGAAAAGTTGTCATTTTCTTTGATACCCTCCCTGTGCTGCAACAACGTTCGATGCCAGAAACAAGGAACTGGATGGTCTTACTATTACCTTTCACGTTGTTCAGCAGACCACTAAAGATACCGTCATCAAGCGTATTTTGTCTCATTGCAACATTCCTGGTAACGAAGAAGCTGACAGGCTTGCAAAAGAAGGAGAAAAACAAAAATTAAAAAACAAACAAAAGAGCTACATATGAGAAAGCAAAGAATATTGTGAAAAAAAAACCCAGAGAGGAAAATGGATTCCATAACACCCGAACTGCAACCCAGAAGTGCTTACTACCACCTCTAGAGAGAAGGTCAGGTGATCATGGTGGTACAGAGTACAGCCCACGCAAACTCGGGCATCACATCTAAACCAAATTCCAAACAGGAGACAATCCTTTGTGCCACTGTGACACTGCATACATGACATTTAAGCATATTTTCCAGGACTGCTCAACCCACCAGAATTGAGGAGGGCAAATTTGGCCTTTTAATACACCAGAAGAAGATATTTGTCCCAATGGACAGTCTCACGAGGCGTAAGACACACTACATTGGAGCTACCTGCGTCCCTGTCCTAGTGATCGCAAAAGGAGAAGAAGAAGAAAAAAAAGAAGAAGAAAAAAAAGAAGAAGAAAAAAAGAAGAAGAAAAGTAGAAGAGGATGACGAAGAAATATTCTCGTTTCATGATTGTGATACACTGCTTCCTGATCTCACAGGTGCCTGTACTAATTCACCTGAACCATTGAACCTAATTCTGGTGAATAAGTTTCATAAAAAACTTCTTGCTATTATCGCTCCAAGTGTTATTGATAAGTCAAGGGAAACAATCATGTTGCTGCTTATCAAATATAAATGTCACCAACGTATTTGATGACATTTTCAAGAGCTGAAAAATACAGCAAAATTTCCAGATTGTGATTTCCTGTAACAGAATGACAACGGGTAGGCTATTGCGAACCTTTCAGGTATATCATTTGACAATGTTTTAAGATTAACAGGACCATCAGACCAATTTCTTTTATAACCAGCTGAAATGCTATCTTAGAATAGCACTACCCTTGAGAGCAGCAGTATCTTATACAGTACCTTTTGTTCCACTCTGAAAGTGTTTGCAAATAATTGGTGGGGTGAGTTTGGGTCAAAGAAGGTGCCGACACTACAGGAAGGTACCAAGGCATCATTTAATTCACTTTTAGTACTGAAATTTGGCTCTTGTTAATTCAAGCTTGGGTCAATCTTTTCCCTTAAACTTGTTACGAAATATTTTTACAAGATATTGCTATCCCAATCGATGACGTCATAGCTTAATTTTTTTTTTGTAATGGAAGTTGTATAGTAATTACATGGTTTGAAATATAGGTGGGATTAATAAAGCTGAGCTGAAATACAGTACGCTGGTGGGCGTCCAAGAAGGCAACCTCCACGTGGTGACGTCCAGATGCTGACTAGCCTGCTTTTCCTGACTGGTTTGTAACGAATAGCCTTCATTTCAAGCTTTTCTTCCGTACCATGGAAGAAATCGATCTTGTCGTTCATGTGATTTCGAATCTGGTTCGTGGTCGATTTGGAGAATTTTTTTGAACTTGTTCCGCCTCCGGTGGCAAGTGAAAGTTTTTTGTTTCTGGTTTCTTTCCAAACCGATCTGCCTTGCTTGTTGGTTGCTGTTGCTTTTCAGTGTTGTCCTTGCTGGTGTGTATAGGTGCACCCAGGAGTAATCCTGGGAAACCTCGTGTGGTAGGATAACAACGGTTGGCTCCATCTCACCCATGAAAAACCAACCAGGAAATGTACGTCTTCGACGCCCCTGCAGTTAAGAGAGATACACTTGGTCACAGATACATACCGGGGGGGGCGTTGCTGTGGGCTATAGATATTCACTTGTTTTGGCGGTGAGAAGAGGTTTGTTTCCCGTTTGATGAGGCCGGATCAAGCTCACCTTGGTGGTCTTTCAATCTGCCTCCAGCAGCTTACACAACAACAACAACAACAGTATGATGGTACAGTGCAATCCAAAAGTGAGCATGGACTGTTAATTTCAAACATAATTGTCGGGGTGGCCACCAGAACCAAAAGAAAGTTATGGGGGTAAGTTCTTTAGATAGACGGCTACAATAAACAAATAAATTTAAGCAAACTAAATAAAAAGCCCAGATTTTATGTTATGGTACGTTTTAACATGGGCTTATCATTGTCTTCTTATGAAAACAGTAGCCTCCTTAACGGTAGGAAAAGAGAGGTCATATTAGCCTGTTCTTCAAGATAGAGACCTATGATCGAGGGGGGGGGGGGATGAAGGAAATGAAAAGTAACCATAGCTCAAAGCAGCGCCGGGTACCTCTGCTAGTTAATGAATGAAAAGCGATGAAAAGTTACAAGTAAAAATTGTTTTGTTATAAAAAATAAAAAGTTTTACAAAAATAGGCTATGAATTTTGCTCTGAAGGATCTTCGTATCAAAATGCGTGAAATGAGTCATTTTGGAGCCATGTTAATTTAGACTTTACCAGTTGCAAAACCGGATTTCCCACCTGATGCAAGTTAGTTGTGGAGGCCTCCAGGACTTAGTGAGAAAAACATTGGAGCCATTAAACGGTGGAAGATATTGATAAGGCAGCGGTCAACTAGCTAGAGATACCTTCTCAATAAAAGTACCTAGCTTTTAGAAGGATATTCAGACCAAAATAATTCAGGCAAAACTTCTATGACGATAAGCTTTTCAAAAATTTAGAAAAAATGCAAGGATGTCAATGGGGGAAGTGATCCAGAGATACACCGATTTGAGAACAAAGCAAATAGATGAAAGCAATGCAGAAAATAGGAATATTTGTTCAAGGCTCATCAGAAGAAATGAGTACGTTAATGAAGTTATTTCAGACTTAATTGGAATTAAAACCTGAATTTATTTATTTCACTATTTAAGCCCTGAGTAGGGCGGGCTAAAAGCCACTTCAGCGCTGACAGTGACTTTTCAATTTGATTTTTTGTGCCTGTTTGTTATTTTTTCCAACTTTTTTTCCCACCTCTTAATTTTAAGTCCGACAACACGTAGAAACCAAGTCGTCTTCCACTTACGGAAGATGAACTAATTTGGCACATGACTCTCAGGGACTGGGAAAACCTCGTAAGGTAACCTGTTTGTCCACTGAGTTATAACTGCGTATAATAAAAAATTATTTTACTTGGACATGAAAATGGAATGAATTGCTGAGAATACCTCAGATTAGAGTGGAACAATAATTGATGAATAATTGATGTTTAAAAGAGAACTGGTCATTTTCATAAACACTTTCATGCATCAAAGGGTTGAAACAAATACATCACTTAAATCACTTATTACCTGACAATTGGTTCCTGCTGTTCCAGTTGTTGTCTTATTCAGATAATTTCCCAGAGGGATTTCTATTGTTTTCAGAGGAAACAAAAGACTGGTTTACAACAACGCCAACCAGCTATTTGTTTGTGCAATACCGAAAGGGAAGGTTAGTTTTATCCTGGAAAAAAAGCGAGCTTACCTTGTTTACAAAGTATTTGACCCGTACTGTTGTAGGTTCAACTGATACCATAGTTTAAACCAGAAAAGTCATGGATGAGGAAGATCAAACTGACAGTGGCTTGAATTCGTCCATCTTTACTTGGCACGAACATGGATATGATACAAAGGCAACGATTGATCAAGTTGATTTATTGTTAGCCCTTGAACCAAAAGACAAGAGCGATCCATTTGATAGTTTCTTTAAGCATCAGGACAGCACTGTTCATGTATACAGAATGGAGAAAACTGGCCATAACATGTACAAACAGGAGGTTAAATTTCCAGGGAATGGAGTTTTTTATTACCTCTTTCGAATTCATATTATGGGGGAAGTTATGATCGAAGCAAGTCCTGCGGCGTCAGAAATGGTTTTGGAGTCAGGTCGGAAAGTGAATTACAAACATGTTTACTGAAAAACAAGGTCCAAAGGAAGGTGTTGTTAAGGTGTGTTTTTTCTCAATGCTACTTACTGTTGGTTTGATTACTATAGTCGTTGGTTTTAGTATAAATAACTTTTTTGTCAATTTTTTTTATCGAGCTGGATTAGTAAATGGCAATGATATGACCACGTACCTACTTGCTAATTCATGTTTGCATGCGAGGAACGGTGATTTTAGCTACCCAAAATCTTGTAGAACAGTTGCAACAGATTATTAAAAATGTACGTTTTGTTTGTTTCTTAGCTTTACGTTTATAATTTAACAAGGAAATTGAACTCCGCCAAGAACACGTGAATTATTTAAGTCTTACAGATTCCAAAATAGAACCAGCACGTTCATAGATTATTCATTTTTTATAGCAGAACGGCTTTTGTGGATTTGCATTCATTAAAAGATATCAAGCGAGTGTTTAAAGACGCGAAAGAACCTTTTTTTGTAAGTTTTTTAACGAGGTGAAAAACCCAAGATGCAAAGTTCTAAATCCTTTGCTTGCAATCAGTTGTTTAAGGAGGAAACCAGTTGTTTATAAAACTACATAGCGTGGATCGAGTACTGCATGGCATGCTTGTCAATTTTAAACCGCACAAAAATATTTTAATAGATAGTTTTCCCTGGAGTATTAGTTTTCCCTAGAGAAACAGATGCGAGTAATTGCAAAGCATTGACAGCGAATTTCACCACAAGACGGAACACCATAAAATTTCTTATTTTGGGTAGGACCTCATTATTTTAACATTCAACCTCTATGACCACGTTTAAAAGTTTTGCAAATTATAAATGAAGCAGTAAATCGATGCACAAGGTCTAAACAATGAATTTTTACATTTATTTTCTAAAACAAACAACGCATACTCATTTTAATTCTAAAATTTCAAGATGAAATCCCTTCGAAGCTTGATCTTGAAAGAGTGATTTAGTTGATCGAAAAAGGAAACACAGAGAAAGTTGCTTCGTTTCCATGTCATACACCTTAAACCAGTTCATGCATCCCAAGATTTTTGGTTAACAAATATGTTGTTTACAATCCCCTTTGTTGGAAAAGTCTTCACATTTTAGTTGGAAAGCTAATGAAACTTTGGACAAGGTTTCCACAACCGGGATGAGGGAAGGTTTTTTTATATCGATAGACAACCACTGGGTTAGTCACCAGTAATTTATCTCATCTCCTAGCATCTCATATTTATTTCAAGTTTTTTTTGGTAGAAATGTTCACCGACCCTCAATGACCTGCCTATTTGCCCCTCATATTAACCTTTTTAGTTGTAATAAAAATGGAGCGTTAAAGACAGAAACATTGCAAGCAAGTGGTCAGATTTTCAAGAGAGATTTGGTCGTGCGCGAGCCTGATTGGGCTTTTCAATATTTTTGCATTAAATATAGTTCTTTCCCTATTTGAATACTTGTTTCTTGCATGGATAAACTCTGGTTTTATTTTGCAATTAACCAGTGTAGGGTTTTGTAGTTCTAATCGTGGCAATTGAAAGGCTTTTCTCTGGAGCAGTTTGGGGCTCTTTGTATTGTACAAATGGACTGTATATTTGTGGATTATACCTTTTTGTTATGGATAGAATAAACAACCTGTATTAGAAGTGACCAGTTTTTCAGGTTGTAATGCAGTGTTTTTTTCATTGATCTTTCAATGAATGTTTTAAGTGTGCTGTGTTTTGTTAAGCCTGCTATTGCACAAATCCTTCTCGCAGGACAATATAGCGTGGGTTTTATTTGTTTCTTAAAGCATTTGTGTAAGATTTTCGAGTTAAAGGAATATTAAGCAAGCTGGCTTTGTTGGTGAGATTTAAAACCACCTGATAAAATGCGATATCGCCACACATCGAAAGTAAACAATCAAGCTTTCACAGCAGCTCAATACTTACTACGTCTCAAATAGATCTTGTTACTTAAGCTCCACAAAACATTTAAAGCATATTATTGGCAGTATTTGGCTCTAGAAATTAGAACATGCATTGAAATAGTTTACGGTTCATGTTTCCATCCCCCACGCCCATCCCGAGTTAATTATCGGCAAGTAGCCACTGGAATTTTAACTGATCACTTTTCGAAATGGTAAATGCTGTATATTTTGTCAATAAGGAACAGCCGCAAAGATTTGAACTAATGCAACATTGTAAGCAAACCATTTCGATATAATCATTATGATTTATCGTAATTGCGTGATTAAGCACCCGGGAGGCCTATTGAAAATTAGTATCTTGAAAAATAGGGGAGGGGCGCTAATTCAATACAGGAACTTGATAAAATGATTAACTTTTGACTTTTTTAGCAACCCCTAATTTTTTTTCCAAACAAACACCACGGATCAAATTGAAAACCGTTGTCGTCCAAAGATAAAAAAAGTAATTCGTTAAATATTTTGCAAATCTTTCCGTCATCTTCCATGGAATCCTCGCCTTACACTAAATTTGGATTTGCGGATTCTTTATTATTTACTTAACTTTCAATATTTTGGTTTTCGAGTTTTTTCACTCACATACATTTTACAGCTACATATTCTTTTGCTGGCTGCGCGGTTACGTATTTTTTTCTGCACACGAAAATGGTTTCTTGTTGAAACTTTGTATTCTCCTTTGTGGGACTGTGTCTACTTTGCCCATAAATTTTTTTCAATTTACACGAGTTTTAGTTTGAGTTTTAGTCCAGACATTATTATGACGCCATGGCTAGGTCGATTGCTTTTTGATAACAATTATTACATTGCAGAATCTGAACTGCTATCTGTGGTCATCACATTTGCGAAGACGAGTTTACTCCGGTATTAAATAAAACTTGACTTGGATAAAGTATAAAAAATTTGAAGCAACTAGTTATGAGAAATTATTATCGCTGTTAGTGTGGCTCATCTTGACTGGAAGAAAAACAAGTGTATTAATTATATTTATTCCTAAAGAGATCTTAAGAGTTACTGAACCGATTGTGCAATCAGAAGGCAGAAACGTTTTGAAGGCAATAGTTATTAGCAATCGCAAGAGGAAAGTATGACTTGCAATTTCAAATAAATTTTGATAATTTGTCGCGTATTTTTTTGCCGGTAATACGCCACACGCTCTTAGTGTGTGACACACATTATGCTCCCCAAACAACCAAAAGTAAGTAAGTAAATGTTTTGATTTGCAGTGTCGCCGTCATGAAAAACAATTTCTTTTTGTCCAAGTTTTACCGCCTTTTGGCATTAACAGGATGAGGCGTCAGATTTTGCTGTTATTTCGATTATTGTTGTTCGTTTTATTTTTAAAGGAAAAATATTGAACGCTTTCAGAAGAATGACAGTGACATGGTTACAATATTTATCATTTCCAAAATACCAAAGTAAATGTAATTTGCGAGTTTGTTGTCGTTCCTTGAGCCTATTAATTTTTTTTGTCAACCGAGCTGACAGTTATATAGAAGGAAAGAATTTGGATATTGGGAAGAAGAATTAAGAAATTGAAGTTGCACCAAACTTTATTTGAATTAGTGCACATGAGTTTGGTCATCTGTGTTATGTATTTTGCCGTTTTTTATTGGTCTGTTATCTCGCAGCTTTGCCGATTCCAAACTCTGAAGACAAATTTTAATAGTCTTTTAAAAATTTGCGAATGAATGCTCGTGTTTCTCTGGCCTATTTTTACTTTTCTTTGTGACATCCTTTGGTATAGTGTCTTATGTTGCATGTGCACCAACCATTCAGTACTTACATGACTTACCTAAGAGGCTAACCAAGTATTTTGTGCTGCTATTTCATTCTGTTCTCATTGAATTGTACCCAAAGTTGTATCAGAAGACATGCTATCTATTGTTTGATAAACTTAGCTACGTTTCAAGGAATACTTCTCCCATTGTAAGGCTACTGAAATGACTACGGTACGGCTGTTTTTTGTTTTTTTTTATCTTGGCATCGCGGACCTACGTGTGGACAGGAATCGAGTTGTTTCGAGGAGCAGCACCGGGTTGTGTATCTTTTGTTTATTGTTTCTTTTAGTGCTGGAGGCCATATTTATGGAATGGTGTGATCTTGTGTCCAGCAGTGTTCGGCAATTTCATGATACTTGGTGTCAGCTTTTTAAAAAGGCCTCTTGAGTTTTTTCCCCCTTTGACCCAAGTAACGGTTCCTTGCATTGTCCATACATTGGGTCATGTGGGTTGGAGAGAATCCTTCTTGCACTTCCAAACAGAGTGGTGATGACACTGTTACAAGTGAGTTCGTTTCCTGTAGATGGTTACGGAAATGCTGCAATCTGCCCGTCTCTTTACTAGGACATCCAGGAAGGTTATTTCTCTTTCTTCATCTTTCTCCATGGTAAATATGATGTTTGGGTGTGGGCTGTTGATGTGTTCAAAGAAACCTTGCAGGCGATCCTTGTTAATGATTGCATGAATATTTCAGCAATCACCGAGGATGTAGTAGTACCCATGGGCACACCGTTAGTTAGAGTGTAGATGTCATTGTTTAAGAGGACGCATGTGTTGGTGAGGAGTACTCGCAGTAGATTCAACGGTATCTGAAGGTTTCAGTGTTCAACCATGTTCAACGGGATCCACTTATCGTGTCGAAATAATCCTAGTTATCGTATTGATTTTCCTGTTTAATATATACCTGATCAGTCTTTAAACTTTTTGAAGCTGCTTTATCTACTGACACGTTTTCTTTACCCATTATATTTTGCAGGGTTGCAAGTAGCGGAATAAAGTTCATTTAAAATTGTCAGGGTTTTGAAGATAACAAAAGTTATACCGAAGAAGGGAAAGCCGTGTTTGGACAACGTAAAGGTGCCCATTTCTACAAAAAATGACACCATTAATCAGTTGAAGAAAAACTAAGAGGCCCACAGTGCAATCATGTTAAGTGCAAGCTGAATGGAAATGAAAGTAGTACAACTTTGCTTAGCCAATTAGACGTTATATTTTAGCCAATCGCATATAATACAATAGGAATAGGAGAATTTTAGAAGTTCGAAGAACTTAAATGAATAATCAAACTTCTTAAAGACCTTCCAACTTTCATTTTCATAGCAGCAACTAAAGGCCATTTGGCGGTTATTTCTTAATTAGTTCCAATTAGACGTTCTGTGGAAACGCTGTGACAACAGTCTCGTTTTTCCTTTGTGTTATTTTCATCTTTACATTTCATTTTTTATAATTTTCTAACGAAATTGTATGTCACATTGCAGTTGCTCGTTGTAGTTCGCTGAGTTTCTTCATCAAAATTTTTGCTTTTCCTTTGATAAAACTGCTATTAGATTTAAATGTTGACGTTTACAAATCACCCACCCAAGCAATTATTATCTATAAACACAGCTACCGAGTCTACTTACCAGAAATTTTTATAACTAGCACCTGCAGAGCAACTCAAACAGAGCCTGAAAATAATGTCTATAGAGCAAGTGACTTTTATCAGTCAGTGTTATTACAAACTGATAAAATAGTGTCACCATTATATATAGTATACCTGTTAAATTTGAGCACTTGTAGGGAAGAAAACCCCAAAGCCGCCATGGTAACTAATGAGTCTATGCATAGGCTTCGTTTAAAGTCGCGCGTCCTTAGCAGCGTTTCGTTGCTGCCGGCCACGCACTTCTCGGTTGTACATATTTTTATAGTTCATTTTTCTTTCTCTCCATTCTATCTTCTTGCCCAATAATCTCCAGTAACTATTAAAGGAAATATTTTTTGCACGATTTTTTGGCTTCACACACCACAATTTCCATTGCCTCTAATAAGTTATTGCACGATAGCAACTTTCCAGATGACTTTTTTGGGATCTGCACAGGCGGACTATTGTTGCTTTTGTCTCTCAGCCAGCGACCAATTCGAAGGAACAGTTTCAGAACCCAGTATCTAGCATTTTTGCCGTTTTTTACTTTGCCGTTTTGCTTCTTCGAAATAAAATTTAAAGGAGGATGTATCTACATCAAAAGGATAAAAACTTATTTTGATTGAATTCATTTTTGCACCACTATTACCACTTTTGACCGTTTCGTTTAACNACACACCACAATTTCCATTGCCTCTAATAAGTTATTGCACGATAGCAACTTTCCAGATGACTTTTTTGGGATCTGCACAGGCGGACTATTGTTGCTTTTGTCTCTCAGCCAGCGACCAATTCGAAGGAACAGTTTCAGAACCCAGTATCTAGCATTTTTACCGTTTTTTACTTTGCCGTTTTGCTTCTTCGAAATAAAATTTAAAGGAGGATGTATCTACATCAAAAGGGAAAAAACTTATTTTGATTGAATTCATTTTTGCACCACTATTACTACTTTTGACCGTTTCGTTTAACCTATTTCAAACCGTCTTCATCAGCGCCAGGGGTATTTGCACTATGGTTATGTTGCACCACCAGGTTAAATTGACCAGATTTAGCTTGACCATAAGCACACAAATTGACTTCAAGAATTGCTTGTGTAGGATCAAAACAATTTCTTGTTTGCATTCTCCTATCCCGAAGTATATCACTGTCTTGTCATTTCTTTCACATACCCTCGCGTTATTTTATAGTTCACATAGATAAGCTTCATTTCTGGAGCCACTTGATTAAGTCTGAATTTTGAATCCTTAAGGCATACGGGTATTCTGTCACAGTTCGGGGATAACAATCACGTAGTGACCTATGCTCCTAGCTGATAGTCGCTATTAATGTGACCCCCAGCAGGTCGAAATAACAATGAGTTCTATTCATGTTGTTATTCTGGTTATTATTTGCTGTTGCGCATTCATGGTAGTTTGACCGTTGTAGTAGCGTTGGATTGCCAAAACCGTCTTTCTCAACCCATTGTCTTGTTTTAGTAGCGGGTTGGCAGTTAAGGTAAAAAAGTTTTGGTTTGAAGGGCTTGACAAATAAGTGTGCTAAAAGATGTTCCAGAAACAAGTGAAGATGAAAAAGTGGGGTCTGACTTGACGCTGATGCAAAAATGTAAGACAAATACTATCCAGACTGTTTTTTAAATGGTCGCGGGGAAATGGGGAATACGTTCATCAATGTAACATCATGTAACCTTGTAGATAAGCATAAGAAAATCACTCTGGAAATATTAAAGGAAGGATTGAAACAAAACACAAAGCAAGGAAATTGGAAAAGAAAAGAAGAATGAAATAAGATAAAAAACTGGTTTGGCGATAGCAAGCGAGGTGTAACAAACTGGTGTGGGTCCACATATGGAAATACTCTTACATACTCGAAAGCACGCTGGTTAATGAAAGAACCCAGGTAAAGTTTAGTGGTACTAGATAAAAACGAAAGCAGATCAGCTTAAAATGAAATACAAGAAAATAGGCAATGTATTTGAAAATGGTATATAATATTGATCAACTAGCAAACCCTATCTATCAATGATGCATATGGATTTGAGTTCGCAGATGTGATGAAAGAAATTGCACTTAATGATCTTACACTCTGGGATAGTTGAAGAAGTTATTCAATGACTTTAGACTGAAAAGACACCAGGAGTGGAGTCCACCACAGTAGAGCCATTGAAGGCAAACAGTCCAGCATAACAAATACAGTAACCGATTGTAAAAGTTTGCAGCCACGAGAAGATTCCGAAGAAAAGAAACCAGGGATTAGTTATCAAGCCAGCGAGGAAAGAAAGCTTTGAGGAATGTAAGATAAGAACTCGAATAGCCTAACTCTACTATCGGTTTTAGACAAAGTAATTGGCAGGGTTATAAATGATGAAGAAACGGAGTGAATGTGACAGTGAGAAGTAGGCACGCAAGATGGATCAAGTGCTGGTACCACGGAACATGTGGACCAGTGTCGTACAGTGCGAAGTATGCTGGAAAATAGACGGTTCTTCATTGAACTTAATAGTGAGAGAGGCAGATGGCGCACACAACGTAATGGCTTACCACAAGAGAGTGTTTTATCACCTCTCCTCTTTAATTTATACACATAATTTACCATTACTAAGTGAATGTGAGCGTTTCACCTATGTAGATGACAACTGTATAACGACTCAACAGCGGTCCTTCTCTAAGATATAAAAAACCCCTTGAGAATGCCCTGAACCAGCTCAAACCAAAGTTTGTGCGTTGCACCAGAAAAATCAAGAGGCAAAGCGAGCATTCAACACTACATGCAGCCAACAACCACTGGAGCACCATCCACATCCAAAATATTTAGGCGTCACTCTGGATCGAACACTCTTTCAAATCACACTGCTCTAATTTTAAGGCAAAAGTCGCCACAAGGAATAATTTGTTACGCAAGTTGGCAACTTCTAAGTGGGAAGCCAACCCATCAACATTGCGCACCACTGCTCTTGCCTTGTGCTTTTCAGTTGGCAAGTATGCATGCTCCACTTGGGAAAGGTCAACACATTCTAAGCAAGTGGAAATTTCACTAATAACAATTGTAGAATAATTACAGGGACAGTATGATCCACACCAGTCCATACTGTGTATGCTCTGTCAGGCATAGCCCAATCACCTGTGAGAAGGACATCTGCCTCTAATAGGGAATGGTTAAGATTAAAACAAATCACCGATCAGCGTCACCAGTTGCATAACCATGGTCCACCTCTAACTCGACTTAAGTCAAGACATAGCTTCCTGTCCATGCCAGATGAAAATATCTCATCTTCTCAATGTCAACGAGAAACCATGTGGAAGGCACTATGGGATGAATCACCAAACTCAACAGCTTTTCAGAGCAGAGGTGTAGTACCCAAAGAACAACTTGCTACTGACCACGATCTTGGCTGGTCAACAGTCTAAACCAGCTACGTACTGGTTCTGGTAGATGCAAATCTCTTAAGTAACGAATGGGATTATCAACATCTGACACCTGCAGCTGTAACGCCACAGACTATGGACCACCTCCTGCAGTGTCCAGACACA
Source organism: Morbakka virulenta (assembly GCA_003991215.1). Classification (NCBI taxonomy): domain Eukaryota; kingdom Metazoa; phylum Cnidaria; class Cubozoa; order Carybdeida; family Carukiidae; genus Morbakka; species Morbakka virulenta. Next base: position 1,151,040 of record RDPX01000150.1, read on the forward strand.
CCAAACCGCAACTTTGCTGACTTGGAGTAGCCCACAACATCGGCAATATCATGTGCCCGCTACTGAGCAGCGATGCTGTAGCCTAGACACAAAAACGAACGAACCACGGAACATAATTGTACAAGAGTACGAAAGGCAAACGACATGAGATTTGGGTTTATGTATTTGTAGTTATTTGATTTGCTTTACCGCGGCACGCTATAAATAATTATGGACAATGGAAAAGTATGGAATACAAAAGAAGATTGTACGAATAATATATTAGAATGGAAGTGAAACCAGCATGCAGCGTGTATGTATTCTTATTTTTATTACAAAGGTGAATTTGTAAGATGGGACCAAATCTGAAAATTCACCACTAATCTCAAGAACACAAAGGTAAAGACAAAGGTATTTCTCGCGCTGTTGTACAGTAGTAAAATATGGAAAATGAACGGGCAACAAAGATATGGATTTAGTTCACAACACATGTTTTTGTGGAATTAGTAAAATTTATTGGCAAGACCATGTCACCATCAGGAACTTACTTGGCAAAGCTGATTGATACCAGTCTCTAATAGAAAAGGTGGCAATTGAACTTACATTCCAACCACCCCAACGTTGCATTGAAGTGGGAACAAGATGGGAAAGAAAAAGTGGTAATTAGGGAGCGAGGTAGCTTCAGGGAGAAAGGGCGGGGGGAGAGGGAAAAGGCTGGAGAGAGAGAGAGAGACCGACAGAGAAATGTATGGATTGATAGATAGGTGTAAATGTATATACTTATATATATATAAAAACAGTTCAATTACGAGTCATTCGAACACCAAATTTTTCGAATTCCCCGATTTTTTAGAACATTTTTAAAGGACCCTTCACATGAATACCTTCAGCCTTTATATGTATTTTGGAAAATATATACGTATTATTAAATGGTTTTTTCTATTAAATTTCACAATTTACAAAATTCTTTTAGCATGTTAAACATTGGTTAGCTACCAATGAATATACTTGTTCAAGGATTCTCCATTCCTTTGTTCGCAGCCTTTTCATTTATTGTCACTGTTGCCGAGCTGGCAATATCTATGTTTTAAAAAAAGAAAACGTATTTTGCAAACTTGCAGTTTTTTTCCTTTCATCAAGTGCCAAATTAAACTTTATTCATTACACCTACTGCTTTTTTATCTACATCGTTATCTACCTCCCTTCGTCATTCCAATACTTCTCCAACGATGCGAGTCAATGTGTTGCGATATTCATAGTAGCCCTTAACATAGGAGTTTACTTCAGATTCCCGAATAAAAACGATTTGTAATTCCCCTTGAAACAACAAAGAATTTATTTCAAGTTCAAATGATTCACGGTTCGAAAATTTTTGACCCAATCAACTAAAAAAAATAATAAAAAACGTCTTTTAGAACATCTAGAAAATTCATATCTCTGTTAAGTTACAACGTTTGGAAAATTCAAATGCTTCAAGTTTTATCAAATTTAAAGTGTCTTCTTATCGTATTTACAGTGGAGAAAAGATCCCTAAGTCGCAACAAAAAAATCCAACAACTTCCATTTAAGACAAATTTGAAACATTAAGGGAAATAAAACTAAGTAGCTTAAGTCATTAGTAGGTAAGAAGTATTGTGTGCCAAGAAGCAAAATTTCCGAAAAGAATATCAAGGCAGGGAAATACGACAACTTGGATAAAGGTCTTTTCATGTGGTTTATGTCTGCAAGATTAAGTAACATACCAGTGAGGGGATTAATTTTTAGAGAGAAAGTTATTTGGCAAACTTATTGCTGATTTCAAAGCATCGAATCAATCATTTTTATGTACTAGTGAGTCACCACACATCAAGGCTAAAAGCCACTCGAGGATGCGTTGTTCATGAGATGGACAGACTGACAGGTGTATGATGACAAGTATTGCAAGTGGGACGAAAGATGCAAATGAATGAATAAAATTTGAAGACTTAAAAGGAAGGTTTTGACAAGTGTTTATTGGCATTTGATTTGAAGATGTCCATGTTGTAGTCCTCCGGGAAGCAATCTTGTGGCAGTGTTATACAGATTGTAGATTCTTGGAAAAAAACTCTTCTTCTTCTTCTTCATCTTTCGGCTGCTCCCGTCAGGGGTCGCCACAGCGGATCAATCGCCTCCATTTGGCGCGGTCGTCAGCGTCCTCTCTCCTCACTCCTAATGT
>RDPX01000150.1:1156558-1187389 GCA_003991215.1 Morbakka virulenta
GAAATTACGTCACATTTAAAACAGTATTAGATGAGGAAAAATCATGCATCCTGGAAGGAAACTCATGTAACCACATTGTCTAGTTATAAATTTAAACGCTGATGGGTTTGATCGTTCCTTTCAAGCATTATCAAACAAAACTCCGGAATTGAAGGGGGGAAATAGTGGTAGTAAACACTGCGAAGTCAGAATCACCAGGGCGTCCGCGGCGTGTGCTACAGGTGAAAAATTACAGCTTCTTGTTATTGAAAAGAACAAATATTCGAGACGCTTCATCAACGGAAAGTCCTAATCAAAAGCTGAATAGAAAGCGACTTTTACAGATTGGATGAAATACCTGTTACTTGTCCTGCACGCCCTAGTGTGCTTCGTTTGACGGTCGCAGCTCTCATCATATACAACCTCAGTAACAAAACCGATGGATCAAGATGTAGTATAATCGTTAAAAAGCTAAATCCCGCCAAAGTCATCTGCAAGTACATCTATGCTATTGACTTCAACAAAGAATTGCCGAACATCACAATGCAGGGTGCTATGATTATGCTTGAGCAATCATGGGCTACACTCTTTGTCACACCCATCATCAACTGCTTCAAAAAGGCGTGTTTTTAATAATAAAGTCTTCAGGATTCAATCCAGGACAATGATGATCCGCTTGGAAAGCCAGCGAAGGTCTCAGAGGAATGGCAAATTCTTGATCCCAATCTAGTTCAAGATGGCTTACTTCCGAGGCATTAATAGCCAGAGGCGAGGAAGATGCAACCTCCATTCAGCATGTACTACATGAAGAATAATCGCTGCACCAGGTCACCGAGGAGAATGTTGAAAAAACCGATGGAAAGTGAGATGAAACGGAATAAACTGAGAAAAACCAACCAAGCAATAAAATGTTATTCGAGGCAGTGAATTTAAGAGCTTTGCTCTTTATCAAAAAGATGATATAGCTAAGCAATTGCGAAAGCACACTGCGCAGCTCAACGAATTGTTTTATCTTCACGTAAGAAAGAAGCAAAGCACACCTACTAGTTCCTTCAAACCAATATAATTGTATTCTATTGACCATATATTGTAGTGCTTCTAAATAAAGGTGCAACATGTAGATTTTGTGTTTTCAGTTAATCCACCCTTTTTATCAGAATAATTCGAAATTTTGAACCCCTTAATATATATATATATATATATATATATATATATATATCCCTCTCTCCCTATGTGTGTGTATATATATATATATATATATATATATATATACCCACTTATTTCTATCTGCTTTTATGCACCGGTAAGGAATTAAACCAAAAGAACTGGCCAGTTATCTTTCACATTATAAAATTTCCAAGTTTAACAAGTCCTTGTAGATAAATTTACTGTGAATAGACTATTTAATTACAAATGCAAGAAACGAGAATGATTGTGAGATAAAAAATAGTTGTCCCAATTCAATTACAAGTGGTATCGATACAAATTTTTATCAAAGTCTAATTAATTTGAATCTACAAAATATTTTTACCAAAAATCAAGAGAGTTTCAAAACCCAACTATCAACTTTACAAACTACATATTTTGCTGCTTCTGGGTATGCCATCCCTAAAAATAAAGTACCTACTTTACTTAATTTAGGTCAGGGCACAACTGAGAAGTTATTTTCTTACTCTATTTTCTTACTTACTTTATCTTACTATTTACGGTGGCTTACAACACATCTGAAATACCATCTAATGCGTTTAATGGATGGTCACAAATGAGCTATAAGAGCTACGTTCTTGATTGTACCACTCTTTCTCGTAGTCCTTATCGTTAGACATCTCAAAGTTTAAGTAAAATAGATCTGAACATTCCCAGAGAAATGATGTTTCCCAAACCAGGAAGTTTCATTCCCACTGATACAACGGTCAAGAGAAATACTAAAAAAATTTGAAAAAAGTGTTAGTAAAATATAGGAAGAAAAACAAATCAGGAATTCAAATTCCTCTGAATCGAATAATTAAGCATTAATCAATATAGTGGACTTCCTATCTCGAACTCTCATAGGACCAAAAAATCTGTTTGAAATACAGGGTTCGATGTGGACTTGGTTCGAGAAAGAGAGAGTCTATAGTAGTTAAAAAATACGCAACTTTTGAAATTTTTTTTTTTTCTAAAATAAAAGTTATCTCCATTTGTTTGCATAGAGTAGAATCCGGCCTCTCCAAAACTCGGGAAGGAACATTTTTATAAAGAAATAAAAAATTCTCAATTTCTTAGTATAATAATAACTCAACATTCATAGTTTAGTTACTTTTTAGGCAAGATTAATTACTGTCAAACGTTTATTGGGTTTCCAATTTGACAATCAACTTTAAAATCATGGTACTTTAAAACGAAAAAACCAGACGAAATGGTCGTTGCTCTGGTGCATAAGCATCAGGCATCATCGAATCCTGTTTTCATCGCCACAGTGAGTTTCAATCAAATTCCATTACTACAAATTTTATTCGGTTAGATGATAAATCTAATGTAAAATTTGGCGCACCATCGAAATTCCTAAAAATCTAAATTACTTGTTTTTTGAAATGGAATTTTCTATTGTTATTGGTTAGGAAGTACAGTAAAATCTTTATACCTGTGCCAAATAACCTATTTATAGTTCAACATCAAAGAAATGTTTAGTTTTTCGCGTAAACAAACATCACGGGGGGAAAATGCTGATTTTTTAAACGCGTTTTAAAACTCTTTATAACAAACTACTTTCGTTCCAATTATTTTGGTCTAACTCTTTTCCAAAAAGATTTTAATTAGGGGGGGGGACTTTAACCCCGTTCGTAAGAACTAAGAATACCCTGGCAGAAATAAGGTTAAAGAAGCAATAAATCTACTGTTTTAATAATGAATACAAGTAGAACTAGTGTAGTCTTCTTGAATGTCACAATGTCTTTAAGACTGGGAAGTGAATTTGTAATACAAGTTTAGTCGAGCTAAGCAAATTGTAAAAATAATCTGACAATTTAGGGATTAAAATTTTCATACATAAATTTCTTGGGGGCGCTAATAATGAGGTCATCATGGTACTCGGCGTGAAATACTGTGCTGGGTAACTACTTGTAATCTGCGAAGCACGCTAAAACACCCTGAATAAAGCTCCACGTATGGAACAACATGGTATTAAAACAAACAAACAATAAATACTAACATAATACTGCCATATTACTTTAGGTATTACCTCAACATTGGAAATTAACGATGCCTTTTATTAAAACACATTTCAAAAATTCGACCTCCATATACGGGAATTAACTCAGGGTTTCATTTTTTCCAATGGTGCGTCTTCTCATAGCCAGTGATTTCAAAAATTTGACCTTCACGTACGGGGATTAACTTAGGATCTCATTAATTTCAAATGGTGCATCTTCTCATGGGCAGATCAAATTATACAGACTTGAAAATATTTTTCCATTCTTTGGATTAACTTTCTAAATAATAATTCTATCGCATCACAACCGCTATTTTCATAACACGGTTTAATATTTCCTGTTTACTTTTTGGTACTCTATTTTCTGCGCTATTAAAAGTTGGCATTGTGTTGTTGCTGCATTTATTGTAAGCTTTCTTTACATCATTACCAGAGAAAGAGTTGAGGAATTTCTGGAGCGTTCCCATCTCTTAACCATGCTAATTTATTTCAATTAAGGAGCGTCATTCTCATCAACATGTAATTCAGTGGTTCAGTGCATCGCTAATTTATTTCAGTGGTTCAGTACCATGCTAATTTATTTCAATTAAGGAGCGTCATTCTCATCAACATGTAATTCAGTGGTTCAGTGCATCNTTTCCTGTTTACTTTTTGGTACTCTATTTGCTGCGCTATTAAAAGTTGGCATTGTGTTGTTGCTGCATTTATTGTAAGCTTTCTTTACATCATTACCAGAGAAAGAGTTGAGGAATTTCTGGAGCGTTCCCATCTCTTAACCATGCTAATTTATTTCAATTAAGGAGCGTCATTCTCATCAACATGTAATTCAGTGGTTCAGTGCCATGCTAATTTATTTCAGTGGTTCAGTACCATGCTAATTTATTTCAATTAAGGAGCGTCATTCTCATCAACATGTAATTCAGTGGTTCAGTGCATCGCTAATTTTCCATATCGAAGTGAACAAAATAAATTTCCTTGCGTCATACAATATACACGGATAAATAATGCGAGTGGTAGGCTATTTGCTTTGGGGAAAAAGTTATAAATTAAAAGTGATATAAATAATACTAAATAATATTACTCGCATTTAAACGGTGAAAAAGAGTATTGTATTTGCTTGGTCTGTACAGGGTGTTTTACTTCTAAAATTCATATTGGGATTTACGGCGTTCTGAACGCAGGCACAAAAAAGCACCAGTAAGATGTGCCCTCAAGTCAAAATAAAGACAAATCATAATTCAATGTTACTTTTTTCAACAATTGTCACTAAAATACGACACGAAGTGATCATCGATGGCAAGTATGATCAGTAAACGTATTGGAATGGTTCGCTTTTATGACAAAACAATTCAAGAATTCCTTGGAAGGCTAGCAAGTTTCAGCTTTTGCTTGTCATATTGCGGTTCAAACAGTGTAAATAACAAGGTTTTCTAGAGTTGCAGGCCATATTAAGACTAAAAATAAATAAACAATCACTAGTACCAATTAAAGGTAAATTACAGTCTTTCCAAAACCACAAGAAAACGAACAATTTGCTATGAATACGAAAGCAAATTATTTGGATTCTGCTGGGGAAAAATGAAATGAAGTATTTCCTAAAATAACATATTATTAAGCAAAGCATTTGCAACACTGTCTTTCACGTGAGCAAACCCTTCTGCAATTGATCACTGTTGTTCATTTTGAGGAACTGCTTGAAAATATTTAGTAAAGACATCTTTTTACAATAAACGAACTTACTGTACAAACTAGCAAAAATTGAATTTCCCCGAAACTCTTGGTACAGAACTTGCTCACACACTAACGAGATTCAAAATCACACTAGTCTCTGCTTTATGCTGTTAAAGTTTTGGCTCAAAATTTTGACTGGATAAAGGAAAGATTAAAGTCTTAAAGGTATTCCCATCAAAGAGGGTACTACATTTAAGTGTAATTGTACTTCTTAAATTAAGGTTTCCATCTAGAAATAAACGAAGCCAGTACAAAAATCTGGCTGCTTAGCCATTTTAAGTCTGGTAGTGTACGGTTAACAACGAATAAATTCGGCACTTATGTTAAAACACAACATGAACAGCAGCCTGACCTTGCCTTGTCTTCGGAGTCATCGCATTTTACAAGTGGTGTGCTTTGATCGACATCTGAATATTCTGAAACAGAATTCGTATCATATTATTATAATATTATTATTATAAAGAAAAAGCCCCAAAACAATGCCTTGAATGCTATAGAAATGTAAACTCTTTAGAACCTTAAATACTGCACTGTTTGTCCATTAATTATTTCTACTGGTGTTGTAACCAGAGAGTCATTTAATAACGACAACCACAAAGAGTTAGTTGGGTTAAACTACGTATGCCTGGGTCACTTAAGAAAAAAAACTAACTGCAAAGCTCTTAGCTACTTGTTATAAGACATAAACTACTACTTTGTATTATTCTTTTAGCCCAGTATCACCTTGGGTAAAATGGTGGAGGTTAAGTGTGACTGAACATGTCACTGAACATGTCACTGAATCTACCAGCTGGGTTAGTTCTCTTGTTGTGAGTAAGTAACCAAATGGTAAATTACATATTTGTCTAGATCCACGTCACTTGAGCAAGGAAAGTAAGTGTCAACAACACCACTTCCCAACTGAGGAAATTGTTACCAAAATGTTCACTATTTCACTAACCTTGATGCCTCTTCTGATTATTGGCAAATCAAAATAGATAAGGAAAGGTCTTGCTTCTTAGCCTCTAATAGTTCTTTTGGAAAATTATTTTTCAAGAGACTACTTTTTGGAATTCATTCCACTAGTAAAATAGTTTGGGGTGATGTGTCTGATATGATGGTACTCTGCAAAATTTGATGATGTGTGAATAGTAAAGATGACATCATCATCTTGGACAAGAGTTCAGATGAACCTCATGGCCTTAGAAGATTCCGAGGGCACCAGATCAAGCTGTATGTCAAGGATGATGTTAAACCAGTCAAGGATGCACCAAGACTCCTTACCTACCATCTAAGGGACTGAGCCATGGCCACAATACAGGATATACTCAACCAAGACATCATAGAGGAACATCCTCAGAATAAACCTGCTCCATGGGTTTCCAACATTGCACACCTAATACATGACGATCTGGTGATTGCTGCCAAGATCATTGAGCAACACATCAAACTGCTTGAGGCAGTGATGGAAGCCATATCTGATGCAGGACTAATAGTGAACCCCACAAAATACAAATTTTGTCAACGTGAAATATGCTTCAGGGGGATGATCTTTGGAAGCTTTAGCATCCATCCTAATCCACAGAAAGTCGATGATCTACAATACCCCACCCCACCAACAAAAAAAACCCAAACTCGTCAGTTTCCTCAGCATGATGCAGTCCAACTCAGAATTCATTCCCCACTTCACCAAAAAGTCTACTATTCTCTGAGACCTCACCAAAAGCACACCAACATTTGACTGGCATAAGGAACAGCAGCGCTGCTTTGAAACATTCATTTCAGAATTCAAGAAAGACGTAACACTTCACTACTTTGACCTCCAGAAGTGCACTATTATCATCACCAATGTCCATAAAACTGGACTCCTGTGCAATCCTTGCCCAGGGTACAGACCTCAACACTGCTAGAGCTTTTGCCATTGCATCAAGATGAGCCACAGCTGCTAAACAACACTGTCCACAAATTGACCGTGAGGCAACAGGTGTGGACTATGGACTAAGCCGGTTTAGAAACTACCTGGTAGATTCACCAGATATTACTGTTGTAGTGACTGACCACAAACCACTGATCTCAATCTACAATGAAAGGGCTTGATTTAAACAGAGCAAATAAAGCTACACAACCAAGATATCAACTTTAAGGTCCAATATAAAAAAGGAGACTGTAACCTAGCAGACTATCTATCATAAAATGCCAAACCCTTTGAAAATACCACACTTGAGGAACAGGAGAGCTCAAGTCAAGTGAACAAGCTTCTTAATGTTCTCCACATCACACCAGTGGTGGGCCACATTGGCTTGGCCAACTTTGCCATTGAGACCAAAAAGGACCCCATCCTGCAACAGTTATCTAACATAATCCATGATTCCCAAACAAGGAAACCCAACAATGCACCTGAAAAGCTCAAGCAATTCTTTCAAGTCCTCCCAGAGCTCACCCTTGCTGGAAATGGAATCATCTTCAAAGCTGACCGCATTATCCTTCCCACAACCCTCCAAGACAATGCAATTGAGCTAGCCCATTGCAGAAGTCATCCTGGACAAAGCAGCATGGAAAGACGGCTTTGTTCACACTTCTGTTTTCATGATGTGAGCAGCAAGATCTCCCAATACATCAATGTGTCTCATGTGTAACACCCTCACAAACTAGGGAACATCCAAATCACTAGGACATCATGAAGTTCCAAAACTATGCTGGGAAACAGTAGCTGTTGACCTCTTTGGGCCCATGCCTATGAAAACCATGTTGTCATTGTCCAAGGGGTGGCATCAAAGTTCCCGGCTGCAAAATGTGTCTCCTGCACTAGTGCAAACAAAGTGCTCCCAGCCTCAGCTGACATATATGACAACTTTGGAAACCCCCAACAACAAATTTAAGAGAATGGACCTCCTCTCAACTCACAAGCCATGGTCAGATTCACCAGCCAGAGAGGTATCCAGACACAGAAAATACCACCACTACATCCCTAATCCAACCCAGCAGAAGCACTCATGCATCCGTTGGGCAAAGCTATGAAGATCACTCATGCATTACACAACAGCAAACAAACTGCCCTGTCTTCACTTCTCAAAAACTACCATAACATGCCTCACTCCACAATAGGTAAAGCACCATCAGCCAGGCTCTTCCTTGATGGGGAAGGTGGTGTTTTCCCACAAAAATCAGTCAATGACGGGAAGGTTGCAGAAGACAAGTGTCAAGAGGTGCAAGACAAAGAACAATAAATGACAGCAAATACATGGTAACAAACACATTTGTGGTGGGCAATCACATTCTGCTTTGCAACTACCAAAAGTTCAGAAAATTCAATTCAATCTTTCTTCCACACAAATTTCCGGTCATTGACATTTTGGAAAATGGCAAATGCATCACAGGAAAAGATGCCAACAAAGATCTCCTGCTCCAGTGGCACCCTAATGACCTGAAACGATTCCCAGCTCAAGCAGATGAAGGACAGCAACTCTCAGATCAGCAGGTTGCCACAGAAAGAGAAATTCTAAAGGAGTACATGAACAAACTATCTTCTCTAGTCAAAGAATATGAGAATGATGTTGATTACATGAACTCAACAAGCTTTGCTCCTAACCCACAGCAACATCCAACTTGCAAACTCAGAGCCTAACCCACAATACTATAATGATGACTTTGTAAACTCATGTATATCGACATTCTGNAAGATCTCCTGCTCCAGTGGCACCCTAATGACCTGAAACGATTCCCAGCTCAAGCAGATGAAGGACAGCAACTCTCAGATCAGCAGGTTGCCACAGAAAGAGAAATTCTAAAGGAGTACATGAACAAACTATCTTCTCTAGTCAAAGAATATGAGAATGATGTTGATTACATGAACTCAACAAGCCTTGCTCCTAACCCACAGCAACATCCAACTTGCAAACTCAGAGCCTAACCCACAATACTATAATGATGACTTTGTAAACTAATGTATATAGACATTCTGGCAACAGGTACAACCATGGACTCTTAAACATTGCATTGGTGTTAGTATATATCCTTATTCTTACTGTTTTTACTATATTTTTAGGTAGATTGGGGTTACTAAAACATTAGACCAAAACGCATATACCAGAAGGATTTATTATTAAGTGCTATCAAAATATGCAGATCAAACCTGCTGTCAGCTTGAAACTGAACTGTTTTTCATTGAATTTCATACTTATCACTTCCATGATTATATCTATGTCACTTATTTTTAAGCTCTCATGATGGGTAGCATTTTCTCTCATAAATTCTTTAAACTCTGCATTAGCAAAACTGCTTTCATCAACTAGACAACTATTCACTAACAACTATCTGTGGGAGCCCATGAGTAGATCACACTTTTCTCATAAATGGAATGGCAACAATAAATCCATAGTCATTTGGACTCAATGGAAACACTTTTAATCACTTTGAGTGTGTGTTTATCATCAATATCTTACCTAAGAAGGCCTGCAAAATCTACATGGGGACATGTCAATGACTTAATGTTACTCTCCCAGTGCTAAATGGATGCTATGGATGGCATGTTCAGTTGTTTTTGGCACTGTTACCATTCTTTAACTTGCTCCTTGATGTCTTTATCCAACATTTCAAAATCATATAATGAGATTCATGACTGGTAGCAGACTAACATATCACATCCCAATTAAGAAACTCCTCAGGATCATAGCACTAACACCAATCACTCCAGTAATCAAGAGCAAGGTACTAAAACTCTTTGGGCACATTGAATGGTCTGAAACAGGATTTTCTAAGATATGTCTATAAGGGATGGTAGAAGGAAAGAGAAAATGAGGATGGCCATGCAAATCCTGGAGTGACAACATTTATGTTTGGTCACAGTTAGCTTTAGACCAACTTAGTATTGTAACAAACGACCGGAATCAATGGAAATTGCATTCACATGTTAGTGCACAATCTGGTTTAACTGGGGACAGTGTCACATGATGATGTCTTTATCCATATTTGGCCACCAAACAAAACTATAAACTAATGCTTTTAAGCAATAATTTCCTACATGAGCTGAGTGTAACTACTGTAGAATTTTCTGTTGTAGTGATGAGGGAATGACTGCTCATTCCCATAAAACAAAACCATTCTCAAATACCAATTCATCCTCACAGCTTCTAAATGGCACATGGTGTCATTGACACCAGCCAACACTTGAGTCAATATTGGATTTCTTGTTGTATGTTCTTGCACTACTCATTACATAACTGGTGAATGAACAACCTCCATGGGTATAGTATTTAGGATGCTAATCATAATTATATAAGAAAAAAGTCCTGCATTGAATTCTTTCAGCACCAAGGTCTGGCATTGCTTTATCAGCTACTAATATACCAAGTAGTGGTTTGCAGTCTGTAAAAATTATCAATTTACAAGTGTACAAATATTGACGGTATTTCTTTATAATAAAGACCACTGTTCTAAATGTAAATCTATTTTAAATGTTAGAAATGATACATTTCCTAACAATTTATTTTCCAGTTTCCTTTTTAATATGCCTGGCACAGAATGAATGCCAATTTGTATCCACTTTGGTTGATACAAACCTTTCTGGGTATTGATGGTTAAATATTCTTTGGAAGATTTGCTGGGTAGCACTTGTTGACACACCTGACTTAAATCAAAGTTGCAAAAACATTTTCCCCCATAAAAAATAGTTAACAAATTCTCCTTTCTCTAAAAATCTTGATTTTTTTAACTTTATAAACTCAGAGGAAGCCATTGATGTAAGAGCTTTATCATGTCATGAGTTGTAAGCTTTTTCTGACCCATATTTTGAGATACTTCTCCAATCATCAGGCTACTCTAGTGACAAAGTACAGCTATTTTACACCTTGGCAGTGGAACCTAAATGTAGCCAGGAACCTTAGAAAAGAAGAAAGACACCTTCAGAAGGTCCTCTTATCCAATGTATACCATGCAAAGGATGTCCAGAGAGCTGTATACAGAACCACTGGACCTAATCATGGAGGTAAGGAACCTCTGAAATGTACAAGTCTGCCTTACATGAAGAACACCAGAAAGCACCTAGGATGAACTCTCTGGCAACACAACATTTAATGCTCCTTCCTCACTACATTCACCCTAAGGAAGATTCTGCAAAAACCAAAGGACCCTGTCCCACTTGAAGAGAGGAACAATGTAGTTTACACACTACAACACTACAATGTAAGGACTGTCCTTCCTCTTACATTGGCAAATCAAAGTGTTCCTTGGGTCAAAGTGAAAAAGAACGCAAGGGATCAGTTAAAAATGGTGACACCAAGAATCATGAACTAGCCAAACACTGCTGGGCACAAGATTACACCTTTGACTAGTAAAAAAAAGAATTATAGACAAGGAAATAAACACAAGAAAAATAAAAGAAACAATCCATTACCTACAGCACAGCAATCACATAAACAGTATATCCTGCACCCTTCCAGAAATATGGCTTCCAGCACTAAGGAAGGGCACACAACAAATGCAACATTGGAATGGTGCCACTCCTCAAAACAACTCAATCCCTGTCTACCTGCAGGTCTGCACTGCGAAGGTGTGAAACCGCCATACCTAGTCACTTCAGTAGCCTGATGATGGGTGAAGTCTCTCTCAAAATATAGCTCAGAAAACGTTTATGACTCATGACATGATAAAGTTCATCATTTAAATTCCCATTTCTTCAGAAAAGGATAATTACCTAGTGATGCAACACTATTCACTGTCATCTGCAGGTTCATATTTTCCATTTGGGTTAACAACAGGAACTAGTGATGCAGGCAATCATGGATATGATACTGATTGATCAACACCCATTTTCACTTTCACTTTCAGTTTGGTTCTTTCTCAATCTGGTCATTAAGTGTTTTGAGGTAAAGACAGGTTTAAAAACGTGGGTGTTGCCTCTTCAGATACAAGAATATCCACAACTGTATCATTGTATCATTCAAAACTCCTATCTTAGGTTTAAATACATTAGAAACATCTGCAAATAACTCCTGCAGTTCACTCATTCCTTCAAAATTCAATGAATTGAGACTGAGAAAAGAAAGATTTCAAATCTAGGATAATTTTTATATCACTTTCTTCCAACAAGTGCTGGATGATGAAGGTTAACTCCTCAAGGGTTTAAGCAAAAATGTATTAACATTTTGAGTTCAAGCCTCAATGGTTGACATGTGTGTTATGTTACCCATCACCTGTTTTGCCTCTTGCTTGCTGGTTATCACAAAATGTGAAAACTTTCAGGGCAGCAAACATTTGCCCTAAAATTATGGAAGATAAATTGGACATTCATCACTGGCCACTAAGAAGTACTCTCGGGTATGGAAGGAATGGGCAAAGACTTGTCTCTAACTAGTTATAGCTGACAGTTTGGTAGTAGGCTAGCCTAGTTTTAAAGTCACGCCAGAAGGGGATTTGTCTGGCAGAAATACCTGGATTTTGTGGTGGGCCACAAGCCATAATTAAGAAATATCTGCCTTCCAATACAACCATTTAAAAAAACAACCCCTGCCACCGTTTCTCTAGATTACCGTCCCGCCTGTTTGTTTCGTTCTTTTTTGTTTCTGTTTAGTCTTATTTTTTAACTATTTTGGATAACATCATGTATTAGGTTTTTACCANAGTAGGCTAGCCTAGTTTTAAAGTCACGCCAGAAGGGGATTTGTCTGGCAGAAATACCTGGATTTTGTGGTGGGCCACAAGCCATAATTAAGAAATATCTGCCTTCCAATACAACCATTTAAAAAAACAATCCCTGCCACCGTTTCTCTAGATTACCGTCCCACCTGTTTGTTTCGTTCTTTTTTGTTTCTGTTTAGTCTTATTTTTTAACTATTTTGGATAACATCATGTATTAGGTTTTTACCATTTACCTTTGAACATTTGTATTTTTTTGTTAGTGGCGAATAAATACATACATACATACATGATGCTCTAAGAAAATTCGATTTTACCAACTGCCAGCAAGGCATCTTTTGGAACGTGAAGGAATAAAATACAGGAAAATGTTTGTAAACAAAAGCTGAGGGCTAGGGGTCGTGTCGCTGTCTTAACTATCTTAAAACAAGGACCGTTGACTTAGTATAACGCAAGCAAGAGGACAGTCAGGGTGGGATTAACTTGAGATTTTTGGCCCAAATAGGCCTCTATTAACGGGGCAAAAAACTGCTTGCAGTTGAGTGGAAGGAGATGCTGGGCGTTCAAATTAATAAAAACCGAGTCGGCGTCTTACTCTAAAAGCTCTCGTTAGTACTTGTTTAGACTAACAAGCACGAAGGCTTGGAAACGTTGCAGTGCAAAGGTGGTGGAAGTGGATATTCCTTCCCTCTCTTCTTTAGGCAGAGCATCTCCCTGTTAAGAAACCTATCTGAGTGAAAAAGTACAAGCAGATTGTTTTGACTTACTTTCCGATTTAGTGCCAACTACTGACTTGTCTTGGGGTTCTTCACAACTCAGGTAATTAACTTCTCTACCAGATGCCAAGACTGTTTTGTGATGTTCACTTGAAAGCACAATTTCGGAAGCATTTGCGATCGTCACTTTAAACACAAAATGGTAATTCCCTGCATGTAACTTAATTTCTTTTTGAAATTTACCCTTTCCATAGTTGTCTAAAGGAAAACACTGAACAGAAGTGTCAGCATTTTCTTTTTCCAGATATTCGCCAAAGGGATCAGCATTAACTCCCATGGCACGAGTCAAAAGAAGTTGAACATGAACTTCACCTTCTTCCTCCGCTTTGAGATCTTCTATCCTTCTATCAACAAAAGAAAATATCGTAGAACGAATCCCATCTTCTTCGTCAGTAGATTTTACTTCCATCCTCAATAAAAAATATTGTTCAGTCTCGTACAAGTCAAAAGGTCGAGTGTTAAAGAATAAAAACTGCTAACTCAGTAGCCGATCCCTGCCTCGTACAACAAAAAGGGACACAAATGGCTCATAAAAGTTTTTTTGTCTGAAGAGAGGAGGAGGTCTTAAATATGTAAATTAACTTCATCGCAAACAACTGGGATTAACAATTAGAAAAAACTTGCCTGTAAAAATTACAAAATGTCTAATTTGGATTTTAGGCGAGGATAGGATGGTTGGCCTTTGGCACTGCTGATGTTAATGCGTCGACAGCAGACTTCTTACAGAATTTTACCATTTTATAAACCGTGCCTTATGAACAAAGGGCAAAGCAAAGAAAACTCACTTTGAAAAAACAAAAGCAAAAAGTTTTCAAGGACGGTTCATGACAACACACGTGGGAACATTGAACAATAATATTGAGAGAATTATCGAAAAAATCCAGTCATGATCCAGTTTTAGGACAGGCCTCCCCCTCCACCCCAGGGGTGTAGCCTGGCTACATCTAACCTCAATAACAAAAATACTCGTAAAACCCTGCCTTTCTGTACTTAAATAATTGCTTATTATTCGTGGTTATTCCTCTTAAAGTACATGCAAAAGTAACTAATCTTTTACTTAATAGATTTAAACTTGAATCTTATTAAGAAAAGTCCAGAAAAAATTTAGTAATAATATATTGAAGAACATGGCTTAATTTTTGATGGGCTACAATGCAATGACATCGGTGGTTGCGGTTTGGGCATCTCTGGCTGAGAGCGTTCGCGTCCATCTGCTGGGGACGGAGACGTGGAAAAGTTTAGTGAGGTGTTTTACAAAGATGAAAGCTATTTTACAATGCTGGTCAAGATGGAAAGAAAAAGAAAATAAGTAGTTGTCAAATCAAATCAGGTATGATGATAATTTTGCGAATAAAATAAAGGCTATCAATATCATACGTTTTATTACTCATATCAGACAACATCAAGTTTGTTATTGCTGACAGCTTGGAATTCGATCAGGACTTCGGTGTCCGAGTGTAGGAAGTGCCATCAGGAAAATATCCCAGGATAAGCCTCTTTCAAAATATAGTGACTGGTAACCCCTTCAATGAAAAAACATGAAAAAGATTTCCCAAAGAGAATTTTTTGAATTATAATTTTTGTTATGATTACCTGTATTTTAAGACCAGTCTATCAGATTTTTTGGATGAAGAAGTGTACAACGCACAAAGGCAGTAGAGTATGGAACTGTGAAAAGAAATGAAAAGAAAACAAACGAAAAAAGACCAACTAAAAAGGTTTAGACAAGATAGAACTGCTCTTAAACTAAAAAAAAGTACTCAAACCATATGATGGAGGAAAGAAGACAGAAGCTAAAGACTTCTACAAACCTAGCTGTTCAAGGTAAGAAAATCTGCATTGACAGAAAAAATTATTACAACGAGGAGCAACAATTGCATGAGGAGACATCGATTGAACTGAGTCACAAGGGATGCAATACAATGATCTGGAACCAGGAACAAAAGTTCATCAGAACACTTCCCATGACCATACCTATAGAAAAGATTAAGACAAGTCACATTGCATCGACGAGCCCAATCTTGAAGAGTAGCAGCAAGATTGGGACGTGTTCAATTGCAAATAAATCTCTGAACTCTGTCATGAACATCATGGTGAGATAAGAAAGCACTTTTCCAGAGGTGACAACAGTACTCTATGCAAGGGCGGATGGTAGACTTAAATAGATAGAAAATGGCTTGAAGTGTAAGGTATTCTCTAGCGTGTTGCAATGAACCAACTTCTTTAAAAGCAGACTTTCCAGTAGATTGAACATAACAACCTCAAGAAAGATCCGGATAAAATGCCAAACAGAGTGCCCTCATTGACCAGCTTTCCTCAGGAGGAGAAGCAACACCCCAGGGTTAATATCAAAATCATTTTTTATGAATTTTTTAAAATTCCATTTATTAGTTATATTAAATGCTATTTTAGCTACAAACAACTAAAAATGTAGGTAAGTTGCATTTCGTCTAATTTTTGACTTTGACTCGAGCCAAGAAAAGTTTTGTCTGGACTTCTCTTTCTCCATTACAGAATGGGACCGGTTGATAACAAGCTCATGCAGGTTTATACCCTATCCAGAATCTCTTGCAGTTTCACAAGGCCAAGGCTCTTCAAAAGATTGAACTATTGAATCGAAATCGAGCCGTCTGTTGTTAGGTTTACTACACAACACTCCACATATTTCGCAATGAGATAATCTGACATATCACCATTGGAATTTAGAACCCGCGTTAAAATAGTTTTTCTGACGGTGACATTGATTTCCAAGCATCTGTCACCTTATCAATGTCGATAATTCCTAATCATCCATTGTAATAATTTACCACTTTTGGTTTGAGCGGCTTGGTACAGATACCATCCAGTGCTTACACGAATTCTGGCCTCCTTCCTGAAGCAAAGAAAACATCTACACATTTATTTTTCGAATTCTTCAAAAGGGAAAAGGTCAAATGACTTTTATGTATGCCATAATAATAGTTCTTAAAAGGGGAAGGAGCCAACTATTCTATTTACTACACCAAATCAATGTTCACTTTTGCATTGATCCAATTATTTAGGTAGTGGATTAATAGTACATCAATTTCAGCCTGTGGTGTTTCACTGTTGTACAAAGGCCTTCCTCCTGGTTCTACTAATGCTTTGGTCTTAAACATTGGTTCACCATTTCTTTAAAAAATGGTACGACTCGTCCCTCCATCTCCTTTTCTGTGGTTCTCGGGCTTTTCCCTTTCACATCGCGTACACTCTGTTTGTGATTTACTCCAAAAGTAATTGGTTGGATGAAGCTTCGGTTGTCAACTTGTCATCTTAGTCATAGTGAAAGCTGATAGTGAAAAGTCATTTTGCTTGTGAAAGCTGAGATTGCTTGTCAAAGAGGCTGCCAAAATTATGTGAATGAGATTTGAAACTATTGACCTGACGACGAGGATCATAAAGAGACACAGACTGCGTGTAAAATGCAAAGGTATTAACAACGAAGAATTAGAGAAAGTCTTGGATGAAATCATGAAAAATTTACTTGGGGAAATATTCTTATTAGACCTTATTTAAAGGACTATGTTTGTGAAGGAACGTTTAGTGACAAGAGTGAAATGGTAAATCATGACTTGGAACAATAAATGATGCAGAAGCGGAGACTAAAATTAGCAACTAATAGTAAACACCTACTTTACGAAGAGCAAATGGACAAAGTATCACTTATCGAAATAAAAATAGTCAGATGAAGAAAAGTAATGTCCTCTTCAGAAGAAGGTACCCAAGGAAATTTTAGGTTGTAAAGCAATTGGGAGAGCCTATGTTAAAATCCAGCACCAGTCCTTAACCTGAATGTGGAAATTTGAAAGGAAAGCAGGAAGACAAAGTAAATGAAGTTAAGATTAAAGGGTAGGAACTGGAAGATCAAGATACAAATACAGCATTGTTACATAAGTCCTGAGTAAACGTGGTAAAGCAAACACGGAGAAATGGAAAATCACTTTAGCCAAGATCAGATCTTAATGAAATCCAAGATGGAAATTTGGGAAAGCCAAAGCAAACAAATGGTCCATGTTGGTGGGAAAACAAGGTACAGGGAAGTATTTAAAAGTTTAAAAAGGCATACCAAAAATTGAACAAATCCCTAACAGAAGAAATCAAGGATGAATACTACAATTCCAGTAAGGAGACCAGGAAGAGTGGGACAAAAGCCAGTCAAAGGCTTACAAAGTACCATATAAGAATCACTCTGAAGAATAGAAGATAGTATGTTGGATGACTAACCAGATAGATCAGGTATCGAAATATGTGAAAGACATAAAACCATTTGAAGTTGCAGATAGCAATTTTCTAAATTCTGGAGAAGACACTTTGAAGTGTTGGAAAAAACTAGAGAGAATGTCGTGAAAAACAGAGATGGAGCTCATAATGTCCTTGAAGAACCAGTGGAAGAGATCAACCAGGAAAAGTAAAGCCGCTTTTAACTCCAATAAAGAATGGAAAATCGATTGAGCCCAACGGTAACCCACCTGAGGTCTAGAAATAACTTCGGATATCTAAAATATCGCCAGCTTGCGAAAGAAGTACATGTTAAAAGGAAGTTTAAGAAAAGGTTTATTCCTATCTTTAAGAACATTGGAGATAAACAAAGCTGGAGAAGCTAATCCGGCATTAAGCTAACAAGTCACACCGTAAGGATCTGGGAGAGAGGGTGATTAATTACAAAGTTGTGATTATCCGGGAAAGATTTGCATTTACTCCAAAACGAAGCACAACTATGTAATATATGCAATGAGTATGATAGCAAAAAGCACCCTGAAGAATAGAGAAAATTGCACTTTGTTTTATCGCTCAAAAAAGAATACCATTGGATATCGTAGGAGGAAGCATGATTATCCATTAAACAAAATAATGACAGAGAAGTATGGGTAGGGAACAAATTGATTTCCACCAGGACTCCTCATCCTCTTTTTGACCACTCAAAGTAATCCTCTGTTACCTATCTTTATGTCGGTATTACTGTAGACTTACCACCAATCACAACCAATAGTGAAAATGTTTAAGATCTGACCAAATTCAAGTACTTTGGATTGAGTTTCCAAGCTGACAGAGGAAGTCAGGAGGGAAAGAAAAGAAATCAGGCTAGATGGGAAAGTTGTTAGAAGACAATAGAAACCCTATGCCACGAAAGGGCCCTTGTGTGATGGTGAAGGTTTTATGTCTCTAGATAACGTACATAGTTATGTATGCTTATATATCCAGTGATAAGGCTAAAAGAATGATTCAATCACGACATGGGTTTGCTATGACATCATTTCGTAAATATGGCATCGTTTTGACTCGCCTTTGTGATAACAAAGTTCATTACTAGAGAAAGATACAGATACAGGTTTAGAGAGACTGGTTTGAATATAAACTTTTTTAAAAGAACTAAATCGTTCATGATACAGCTCCAAAGCCACCAAATAGTTAAGAGCTAGGGGGAAGAAAGGTATAGAACTCTGTCTTTAATTCTTTTTAACAGGCGCAGAATACTGCTACGATGATAGAGTGGTACCGTACGATACCCCAGCCAGGAGCAGGGGTATTGTACATAATAGCGCGTTTTGAAAACCACCATTTACAACTGAATAGGTAAGCAGTGAAGTTTGCTAAACGTTAAAAAATTGGAATGCTAAGAAAATTGATAAAACTTTAGCATGGTGAAAATACTTATACAAGCAAAGAATCTTTGGGTTGATTCTTAATTTTTGACTGCGACAGCAGCTTAGCGAGTGGAGGTGTGTATGTGTACTAATGGTGTGCGTGCGTCCTATGTCAAATACCTAAACGCCTATCCTCTTAATATCTGTTTCTTTAATTCATTTCACCAAGCTGTCCATCCATATGAGGTAATAATTTGCATTATTTTCTCAATATTACTTGGTAAAGCAGGTTCTGTTTATTGGATTTAAATAAGTTTTTCTTTTGTATCCTTCAATGTACATCCTCGTAAAAGTCCGAACTTTCTTGAGCTTATGTCCTTGTTTGCTTACAAATGAGGTGTCATGCGTCAACAAAACAGAATATTAATAGCGTAACGAACAATAGTGAGGCTAGGTCTTCAAATAAATAAAGCATTTGTTGAAGTGTGTAAAACATTTTCATGCTATTTACAATTAACTGAGAAAGAAAACGAATTTGGCCATATATATATATATTGCATTGTTTTCTAAATTAGACTACCAGTAATTATGTTCACAACAGAAAAAGGAAATCAAAGATAGTTGGTTTCAATTGGCTTTTAAGTAATGAATAGTCTTTGTTGAAACCAGTCTTAACAAATGGTGATGTTAAACTCGAGCAATTCATGAACCGTCTCTAAAATCTCATAAACAAAAAGCCCTTGGTATCACCTTAAAAAGGGTATAAATGATAAGATATAAATTAAAACCACTACTTGACATCGAAACAAAAAGTGCTATAATACATAAAAACCCCGAATTTGCTACAATGGTCACAAATTACACTGTAAAAACACCCAAGACGAACAGTTAAACAAAAAATTTATCTTCGTTGATCAGTTTTTCTTTAAAAAGGGCCATTTTTCCATCTAGTGGGCGACCACGCCCACAATACCCTGTTCCTCGGTCTATTTTACAGCTTCACGTTCTGATTGTCCATTCCTTTTTATGGAATGGAGAATCAGAACGTGAAGGTGAACGTTTTTTATTTTATCCAATCGTTCAAACTCTCTGTCCAAAGAATTCTGCTCCTCTTCCTTTTCCTCTTTTCGATCACGGGCATCATCAAATAAAATTGTTACCTATCCATACTGACACTAAAGAATACCTCATCAGCATTCTTCCAGTAGTTTTATATAGATAAGAAAGTGCATCAAGCACAAAACAATTGGGAATCACGATGAAGTATTCCAAAATCACATCATGCGTTCATAATTGGTCGTAGGTTGAACGGAAAGTCAATATCTTAACCTACAGAACTAGTGCAAACGTATCCTCGATCTTCAAGGTACATGTTATTTAAAAAACTATAGTTCAATAACAAATGGTAATAAATATTGAGCCGTAGGAACCCCGTTTTTAATAAAGAGAGGGCAAAAGAAGATCTTGTTCAAGTTGATAGTAAATATGGAAGTTTTTGAAAGTGTCGATTTGAAGTAGAGAACGCCGCAAGGGGCTGATTGCTTTGGTAGTAATAGAAAAAATAAGAAAAAGGCTATAAGTGGAATGAAGAGTATTATACGTCAAGTAAGAATTGTATATCAGCTATACCCAAATTCACAAACATACTTTAATCTGATTGGTAATGAGGAAGACACCCCTGAAAATTGGTGGTAAGAAACACTAATTAAATGTTTAAAGAACTGGAGAACTGTAACAACTGGCTGGTAAATATACTGTTTATGAAAAAGTTTTATGTATTACAGGGAAAGTGTTCTTAACTATCATACTGGAAAGAATAAGAGAGCCAACAGACGACAGACTGCTTGAAGAACAAACTGGTTAGAAGCAAGTTTTTGCATTGATCAGGAATATACGCCACATAACATAAAAAAGAACCACAAATTGCCACAGTCATTTTACTGACTTACAGAAAACTTTTGACAGCCTTGACAGACAGACCACTGCGGCAAAATCCTTGGGGTATGATTTATTTTAAAGAATCACCAAAATTATCAGATGCCTAATCTTAATGCATAACGTTTTGTAAAAACACGAGCAAACGAACCTACTCGGTTTGATATTTATTCTCCCAATTAGATTGACTTCAATACATCGAGGATGTTTCCAGTTACCAGGTTCTTTCCTCTGTTTCTCTTCTCCTCTTTCCCTTATTTTTCTCTTTTCCTCTCTTCCTCCTTTCCTTCTTTTCCCCCATCCGAGATCCGAGAACAGTATCATCCCTTGAGTAAACAGCCAGGTACTTGGAGATCATGACTTCGACGATGACAGTTTGCTGTGGAGAGCATCTTGCATAAAATACAGGCATTATCTAACTGTTGGGTAAAACTAGGTCTCAATAGTGATAAAGAAAACGCTTATGAAAGTATGGATTATGCTGTTGTAACCCAATTACTTTAACGCTGAAATGTCAAACTTACCACTTGCCACAATATTATCTTTTTTCTTAACTTGAAAGTTCCAGCCTGCAGTAAATTTCACCCTTTAATATACTATAAAATAAAATTGTGCTTGATCTCTACGTTCAACTGGTACCAAAACGTTTGTTATTACTTAACTAAAAATAGCTGTTGTTTCAGAATATTGGTGAAAGAAATTATGTTTAGCTTTTGCGCTTTCATAAATAAAATTTAATTAAAGACACTGATGGGGAAAAATTTATTTGATTTCGCATTTCTGGCAAATGTTTAGCCTTTTTTTCAATTGATCTTTTACTTATATATAAACATATGTATAGTGCTAATATATTTAACATTTTCTTCCAAAGCTTAAAATTCGAGACGCCTGTAGAAATTGTTTTCACAAGGAGCTAAAACATTTTATGTGGACCGGGTTGGTAAAAAAAGTTATTGTATTGAGATACGAACATTTTCAGGTTGATAAACGATGGGAAACTTGCGATGACAAGTGAAGTTTATTGGGCAACATTTGTCTAAGCAAGTATCCGCTGGCATGAACAAAGGGGCCCTTTTTGGTTTATGCCCAGGATCGTTGACCAGGAAACGAAGCCGAAGACTATTGACGTCAATATTATTCTTCATACTGATTTTCTTAATACGTCAGAGAAAGATAACCTCGCGCTGTTTCAATATTTCTCCTCAATAACGAAAAGTTGTGGATTGGAACTAGAGACCGTCACATTATCTTTACTGATACTGTAAATACGTGCTCTACAATAGCCATCATTTCACGATATATATGTGGGGTAAAGTGCTTAACTAGTTGTTCATCCAACATTAATGAAAAGATATTGTCACTTATATAAAGTGACGGATTTGGATATAAAGAACATGTGTTCTTTAATAAGTCAGGAAATGAGGATAGTTACGTTTTTGTTTGGAAATCTGATTTGGCATGTCAACATTCATATCCAGAAAATGAAAGAAAGCATAGCAAAAATACTGGCAGGATCTACCCACCAGAATTGTAGTGTGAAATTTCTATCAATTGGAACTGAAAGTTTCTGTCATTTTAAAAATTAGTTTTGATAATCTAATCTGCATATAAAATCAACCATTACTGTTATAGGTTCATTGATACCAATTGTAATTTTATTAAATAATTTATATCAAAAGGAGAAATATTGATGACTGGTATTTAATCATTAAATATTGGTCACAAAAGTATCATATTATTACTGTACTTCTAAATGGAGGGCTCATAGTTGTCTACACCAGGGAGCCAAAAAACCCCATTAGCTCTATCTGAAAAGATCTTCTTCTAAAGCCCACATGCTATTGTTCGCAAGAGCACGATATGCTCTTTTAAAAAAACAAGCTCCAGAAGTAGAGAAATTGACACAATGAATTGGGCACAGTGAACAAAGAAGTAGTTTCTAAAAGGATCAAGTAGAATATAGACTATTATCTGCAAGGTTTAAAACAAAGGGAGTTTATATCAGTGGAATGAGCCACTGGATTATACATTTTTAATGGTGTAATCCTTGTCAGTTGTTGTACCACTAACCAAAACTTATAGGAAGAAGAGAGAATGAGAGAAATTTGAAATCACATAAAAGGGGTTATTTATGATATAGGCTGTAACGGAATGAGAATGTAAAGCTGATATCACAACAATGACCAAAATATTAATTGTTTTAATCAAAAATAGGGTACACAGAATTGTATATTTCACCTGACTAGCTGTTAACTCGATAGTAGTAAAGTACATCATATGTTTTTCCAAGATATAGTACCTTGTGGAGAGTTTTCCATTTTATGTCAATTTTTTAAAATTTTGATATCGTTGTTAATTGATTGTATAGACGTTTTTTGGTGAGAGGAGCTTTACTTGTGATTGATTGCTAAATTTTTATAGATTCCTAGAATGTGTCATTAAAAACCGATAAAATTTTAATATTGATATGTGTTCTCATGTCAGTTGTTGCTAAATAATGTACTTTGAAAAAATATATGGAAGTAACAGTCAGCCTATCTAAGTGGGAGACGGCAAATTCTCACAAATCAGATTAATTCATGGTATATTTTGTTTATTATGACATTTTTCTTTTATATCCGTTGTTGCACATGCACATAAAAGGTAAGTTCATTTGTCTATTTGTGTATATATTTGGATATTCATAGTAGTTTCAGATTTTGCTACTGCAAATGACCTTGGTCGAAACAGGATAAATTTAAGTGACAGCTACCATTCACCGAAGTGCTTCTTTATTTGATTTGGAGTCCACTGAAAAGTTGTGGAGTTGTTGACCTTGCTTTGGGTGAGCAGCAAATTAAAATTTAAAAGCTCGACAAAAGACCCGTAAGAATGTCCTTTGCACTTTCGTAAATGATAAGCTGACAGCAAAGAGGCAGAATGTATGCAAAACGAAATAAATTTAATATTTCTAATATTCTACTTTAAATAAACTTTATTTCGGACTAAGGTTTTTTTGTCTTACAAAGCGAAGACTATTTTATCAACAAGAAAAACAAAGTGGATCGAAGATAATCTAAAATTTTTGTGACTGGCTGTCTGAAACAATTGAAGAATTACTTTAGAAGAATGAGATCAATTTCAGGGTTTTTTGTGTACAGAGTAGAGGTGATGAAATCTGGATACAAGCAACCTCTAAGGTTCATGAATAGAAAGCAAAACTGGCTCAACCAATTGTTCAATTTTTCGACATGTTTTACCTCTTATGCCCACATTTAAAAATACCATCTCGATGCGATCTCGAAACAATTTGATATTTTTTCAAACAATGCACTTTAAACTACATCCATTTTGAAAAAAATCTCTTTTGCCAACACTCGTCCTTACCACAACCCAAGAACGAGAAAATAAAAGCCAAGGGCAATTTTATCAACAAGAAAAACAAAGGGTGGATTAAATGCCAATGCCAAATCGAGAATGTTGCCCTGGTCGCTTGGGGTGGCCAGGAAGGATATGATTAGGAACGATATGGTTAGAAGAATGTCTTAAATTAGTGAAATTGCTAGGAATTTTCTCGAGCCCAGTTTGAGGTGTTAGGAACATGTGGAAAGGGGAGAGGAAGAGAACGTTGGAAGGAGCGTGGTGGATATGTAAGTACCTGGGACGCAGATGGAGCTGATGCGATGGATCGAGCCCGGGGAAGAGAAAGATTCGGCGTGGCAACATCTTAAATGGGAGCAGCCTAAAGGACGAGAAGAAGAAGAAGAAGAAGAAGTTTCTTAGAAAATGTGATATCAAATGTCATTCAGAAAAAGCAGGTCTCTATTTATGGATGTTTCCCAATAAAACAGTGTGGTGCCTTGCTCTTTTTTCGCGCTTGAAAAGTTCCCGAAAATGTTTCATTTGACTATCAGAGAGCTTGCATATTTACCTGAACTGGAAAGAAACCAGCTATAAAATATCTATCATATGATAAAAAAAACCTGGAATCAGAGAAATATTCATGGGTTTGCAGTAATAATGCATTTTTAATCTATTGACCTTTAGCTTTTGCTCCCACATTACACTAATTTTATTTTACTCTAAATTTTTAATCTACTTTGTTACTAGGATGGTTTATAGTTTCTTGAATAAAAGCAAAGATCAACCTAACCTATTCACATATTAATCATTGCCATTGTTATTATTGTTATCGCTAGTATACTATTTATTATTATTACTATTGTTACGAATACCCGAATAGGCGTATAAAAGGTCAAAGTAAAGATGTCTAAGTGACTTTCACTGAGCTGTCATCTCTTGGTTTCTATTTATCTCTTAAGTTCTATTGTAAGCCAGCTATCAGGTGTTAGTATTACATATATAGCCTGCAACTTTAGGGTTGGACGTCAGCCAAATTACTTTTCTTTGTTTAAATGTAAGCTTATATCATTCGCCCGTCTTGATTTGAAGAGAATACTGTACAAAATTGCAGTGAAATATTTGACTTCAGACCGTTCTAAAAATATTATTTGCTGCTTGTTTTTGCTACTTGACTTAAAACAAGCCCTTTGTAAGTTTTCCGATTGACTTGAGAATAAATGTAAGTTAAAATAATTGAATGATTGGAAATTTAATTTTCAGCTAAAACTGAAGGCGAAACTAGCTTTCGTTAATCAATCGAAGAATTTCTCGATAAATACAGCACTTAATTCATCATCTTTCCCGTAATTGTGGATTTAGTTTAGTTTAGGACTTATTGTTTAGACATTTTCTCTACATGTTTACAAAAACGTAGCCTCCAAAAGTTGTAAAACATTCTATATGTTTCATCCTCTTACACAGCATTAGGAATAAACGTGGAAGAGAAATCTCAAAAAAAAGTAAAATCTATGCTTTCTTTGTTTCTATTATACTATTCTATAGTACTATACAAAGCCTTATCTCACACAAAATGGTTAGTAAGACGAAGATCAGTCAACTCTATGCAGATGCTTATCCGATTTTCCAGCACATTAATTCCTGAAGTAGTTGAAAAATTACTTTTAGGCACAAAAACTGGTAGACGCTAAAGTACATGTCTTATAAAAATGAAAACTAGCCACTTTACGTACGGCAAGGAAAACAGGAACAGGATTCGAATTTCATATAGCTGCCATTAACAGTTGTTCCGTTTTTGCACTTTAGAGGTACAAGCACAGTTTTTAATTCCTGTGGAGTGCAGCAGTTGCAAGTAGTTGATATATTTCGTTGATGTAGTTGAACAAAAGCTTCTGAAGGGCAAGAACCTGAACATTTACTTAGTGGTAGGGGATAGGTGGATGTGCAGCCATCTTTAACGTATACGACAGAGCTCGCATGGTAACGACACGCAAGGGCAGTAGTTGACGTTGTTGCTGGCCTTGTCCAGATTTTCTTAGTTGTTGAGACCTTTGCGGATGTTGTGATTAGAGCTTGATTAGTTTTAGTTTTTGTCTTTCCTTTACCAGTTGTCCTTGGTGTTGTTTCCAACACTTTGGGCGTTGTGGTGACTAAAATGACATCAAATTAGGAAAAAGTAAGAAACTAGCTTAATGAACAAACCCAGCTCACCACAGTTAAAGAGGAAGTAGGTGATTAAAATAATGATATCAAAACATGAAATAAACACTCTGCTAATATTTAAATGTAGAAATCCTAGCCTGAGAGGTTTATACTTAGATATTAGGGGCTCTTTTTAAGTTAAGGTTGTTGTATACGATTTCACCTCACTTTGTTTAAAACCATCAATAGAAAAAGTTACAATGTTTACTTGAATAGAATATCACCCCCAAGCTGAGTTTCCACTACAAAAGGAAAGAATTTGCCCATACGCAATATAAGCATATACCAGTTGAGAGACAGGGTTTGATAACTATCTTTTTAAAAGGAGTAAAAAGGCCTTTGTCATAAATTGGCTTTTTCAAAAGTATGTAGCAATATTTGGAGAAACAACAAGGACAACCTGTATTGACTTTTATAACTTGAGTACCTTTACAATAAAAAATTGTTGGCCTTGAATGTATGTGAAATCTCAAGGCAGTTGATGGATGTATTCAAAACATGGATACAAAAACAGTATTGAGAACCACAGCAACTAGCAGTGAGACAGTGGGAGTTTACTTTTAATGGTAGGGAGTTCCTAAGAATGATTCCAAAACCCCCCTTTTCATTTATATTTACTTACATACATATTTAAATATTTGGCTATGTAAGTGAGAAGACAAACATGTTGGTAAGAAGAAATTGAAGTTTACTTCCTCTGAAAATGATGATATTTTGACTGGAAGAGTGAAACATAATGGTGTCGGGTTATATATAAACAGCATGTCGTAATTTACACAGAGTTTTGGTCGTATTTGATGGTAATCTTTACAAGAGGATTCTTGAGGAGGCGAAATAAAACTCTATGGAAAGGACTCATTACTTGATATTAGGCCAAAAGATTGTATCTCAAGACTTTCAAAGGATTTTCAATTCCATGCATTAATTTATATCTTGATGACGTTCCAATCACTCCTAGCGTACTTGCACTTATTATTTATCGTTTTGACAAATTTACAGCCAGTGACCCTGATGGCATTGCAGCCATTGTACTACCAATCTGCTGTCAAAAATTCTCACCTGTTCTTTATAAACTTTTCAAAAAGTGTATGAAATACTCATAATTCCGTTTCATTTGGAAAGAAGCTCCTGTGATTTTAGTTTTAGAAACTCTGGTGAAAGTTTTGTTTCTAGTAGTTATCAGCCAATTCGTCTTTTACCTGCCATAACGGAATTCTCTGAGACTATTATTATCGACGTCTTCCTCATTAAACATCTTTGAGTCTCTTACTTTTTATTTCTAGCCACCAGTAATTGTTTCCGTTTGTCATGGTATACTGTTGATCTTCCTCTGTATCACCTAGAGCATTCACCCTGCCTTGAATGTTACTGGAGAAGCAAGGGCTATTGCTCTTGACATTTCGAAGGCTTCTTATAAGGTTTGGTACTTTGGTTTAAACGTAAAGGTCAAGGCATATTGTTTGTCAAGTAAATCTTGTCATATTACGATATTTTCTTTTTCAGTGTGGTCGTGGTATCATGACTGCACTGTATGGTTGCTCCTTTAGCGCTAACTCCATTAATGCTGGTATTCCTCAGGGCTCTGCCCTATGTCCGGTTTTTTTGCCCTCCGTAAATGATCTACCTCACCTTATCCCGTTCAAGCTATGAATGTTTGTCAACGATACCACCATTTATTCTTGAGTGAAGAAATCACATCTGTTTAGAAACGATAAAATGGCAAATATTCTCGAGGATAATCTTTGCAACGTTGTTAAAGAATATAACTGATCTCTTTCAGAGCGCAGAATACCAAACTTCTCTCTTTGATAGAAGAGAACAATTGAAGGAAGAACTGGGTTCTTCCATCAGTTACCGTTAATCACTCTCAGCTTACTTAGAGCTCTCGTTTAGGGGTGCTGAAATTTAATTCTCTCGAGATCTTTGTTGGAAATAATTTATCAAAGCTATTGCAAAGAGCTTCTATAAAAAGCACTGCTCTGTGAAGATTATTGTTGCAATATCTAGCCAGGTGTTCCTAACTAACAACTGAATCTTCTAGAGTGAATTCAATGTCAATTTTCCCACCTGATTTGTCCTGGGCTTTCTACTATGCTTGATTCTTTGATATAGTTGGGCTGTGTCATCTTTTTTTCTTTACTACCAGTATTTTCATAACAGATGTAACCAGAAGATATCTTTTCTTATACTATCTTTAAAGACCGTTCATCGTCTAATTCGATGTTTAATTGGTCTTTACCCGTTTTATGTCCAGGGTTCTTCGTAAAGGACTTAGTCTTACCCTTTAACTAATTTCCTCGCACTACTTCTCTCTGGAATTTCTATTCTCTTTTTTCTTCCCAAGTGACTACAATTTTAATCATCCAAAGGTTCTCCTTGCACCCCTTTCTTTCACTTAATATGTGAGTCATATCTATACCCTCTTTTTTGCAGCTCGTAACTCTTTATTGCCTGAGAGCCTTTCTATGAACAGATCAGTTATAAACTGTAGGACTTCAATTAGTGGTGTGGGAATCAACGGAAAATGCTGGAAATATGCAAACAAATCTACAAACGTTTTCATACTGTGACAGTCTTGGATACAGGGATGACTAATTGAGAATTAAAAGTATATAGCAATACAGAGTGCAATGGAAAACTAATTACCTGGTCACATACTAATGGGTTTAACAAATAAATATAGAATTTGGGGCATTAGGAACGAAGGTCATGTAGTCGTGCTAATACATTTCGTCGGTGAATTTTTGTCAGACAATAAGCATAAATATAGAAGTACAGTGTTTATATATAGAATACCTGGCAGTCTATACCTACCGTTAAGAGTACAATCACAGCAACCATTTGGTAACCACGTTAAAGTCATGTTCTAGGTACAAAAAGAGGGACACGAATATAGTAATGGTAATTTGAATTTTTTACAATACACGCACTCAGAGGCACTAGCGAAACTAAAACTCTCTTTGAAAGCACTACTTGGTCAACAGCAGAAGAAAAGAACCTTGACGGAGGAAACACAAGGATGCTGAGAATGGTGAATATTTTTCCTGGAAGGACAATATCACGTACATGGACCTATATTAAAGACAAAATAAAGTCACCACTGAAATAAAGAACAGAATAAAAGCCCTTGCATGACACGTATTTAGAAATAGAAATTCACCACCACAACAGCTGATAACAACAGCATACATAGGGTATATTGCTGAGGAATTTGGGGCTAGAGAACCCTAAAAAAAGAGATTGTAAGAGGGATCTTTATCTATGAAGTCTGCTTTTATTCCGGGGTCAAGCTGAAAAAAAGTAATAAATAAGCAAAAAATCCTCGATCTGACGTTCTAATGCTATTACTACTAATACTACTACCACTGTTATCACTACTACTATCAGTACTACTACCATTGTCACTTCTACTATTACTACTACTACTACTACTACTACTACTACTACTACTACTACCAATTCCACTACCAATTCCACTACTACTACAACCATTACCATCTCTACTACTATTACCAATATTACTACCGCCTCTACAACTATTACCGCTAATATTGGTAACAGTACTGATACCACTAATGATACATTAATCTCACGCAAAAACTGAAGAACTATGTGACTCTGTAGCATCACTAAACAAGAATACTATAAGTCACCAGTAAAATGGGCTTTTGAGACAATGTACAGTGAAATGTGTCTAGTTCTGGGATCTTTGTACTTACTTGGGGCTAAATAAGTAGAGCAAACGCCAGCTACATCTTTTCGAAGAAAAGCACACGACACACATAAAAGACAGGATTTATACGGTAAGATTTTTCTCGGAAGCTCCTAACAGCATCGTTCGTCACGCAGCGATAGAACGAAAGGAGAATTATCTGAGACTGTTGGTGTACGCAGTTAACTAGCCGACTCATCAAGAACTTCACAATGTTATGGTTATTATTTACGAAGGAAACAGCTTGCAAGTTAAATGTTGACAATTATGGTGACGCTGAACGAAATGACTAATGGTATAGGTGAAAAAAGGTACATTCATTTGTATCCATCTATCTATCTATCTATCTATCTATCTATCTATCTATCTATCTATCTATACCACATGGACACTTTTCCCTCAGCTTCATTGTGCCGAAATACATATCCAGCAAGTCCCAAACGTCGGCGTTTAAAATTTGCAGATGTTTGGAGGAGAGCCATTCAGTATTTTGTCTGTTCAGAGCCCACGCTACCGGGGGGCTGAGGGGGCCATGGCCCCCTCACTTTTTTGCAAAGCAAAAGTGTTAAAAGTGTTAATTGCTTAATGCGCTTCATCAATATGCAACACGCGTGTCAGATAGTTTGTTTGCTTTAGTTGATTGTTTTGAAAATGAACTCATAGTGCGCATGGATGTATTTCACATCCAAATTTACGAAATCTTGAAAAACAAATATAGTGTTGTTGTGTGCATCGAGTTAACATGGCGTCTAA
>RDPX01000150.1:1222992-1270164 GCA_003991215.1 Morbakka virulenta
CCCCAATTGGTAGTGTTTGTTCCATTTGTTAATGAATTATTGAGATATAGTATGGAAAAGCTCTTAATATTTCTTGGGAAATGACTTATGACCTTTGACCATTGGTTAATGAAGTTACTGTCAACTTATTCCCAGATTGATTGAATTAATAAGTTTTATGTTGTCTGATTTTCAGTTAGATAGGTTTCTTCAAATAGATGGACCTTCTTTAACACTAAACGATTTGAATTGAATTGATCGTATTTTACATTAATCGAGGCATTTGATTTATGAACCTCACGAATATTATGATTGGTAGATTTGCTAATTTTTTTTAAAAATGTTTCTTGTCACTGGGCGTATCATGTTAATGGTAACATATGTCCAAGTCCAATGTTTAGTGTTCCATTTACAGGTATTTCGAACCATAGGCTTAAATATTTTGATAGCGTATTGTAAATATTGTTTTTTCATCCAAGTATTCAATATTTTGGTGACTGTTAGGTACCAAATGATTTTCGATAGGGTCCATTGCTGGTAAACATGTTCTTTGGGTGGAGAGGTAGTCAATCAATCAATCAATAATAATAATAATAATAATAATAATAAAATTAAATAATTGATCCTGGGTATTGACATTAAACTGCATCCGGTTGTGGAGTTTGACGTGAAAGCATGAGGTTACCTTTTGCCACAACTACTTCCAGGTCAACCTTGAGCAAGGTGTAGTACCTGTTAGCTCTCCTCGAAACCAAGAAATGCCGGGTTGGCATCCGGTGAAATGAATCAAAATAATACTACAAATAACGACGTGAATGGGGCTGGAGCTTTATGTGAAGGTCCCTCGTCCTGCAGGTGCTCCCTGGCACAGCAGTGGGGACCCGGTAGATTTCCTACGACTGCTAAGAAGAAATAAGGAACTAAATGTGACTGTTATGGAATGCTACTATCTGAGCAACCCTGTTTATGATAATGATAGGCCTGTTAGGGGATATAGATTAGAGACATCATCAAACTCTTCTTTTCTAGTCTCAAACATGCTGACAGGAGAAAACTAGCAACAATGACTAGCCAGATTAACAACTAATCAGAGATATACGAACTGAAAACATCACTCAGACTAACAGAGTCATTTATGCTACATCTGTCTATAATGCAAAAGAATGGGTTTAAAACCTCTTTCAAATAGGAAGAAAAGACAACGGGTAGCCCTGGTGGAAGAGGAGGATAAGAAATTCAGTTAATGAATTGAGAAAACCTATCAATATTTTGGAAAGAAAAAAGAATGGTGCTAATATATAGAAGGCCAAATATGACATGTTAGAAGAAAAATATCGAGCGAAGGCAAAGGGACTAAAAGTGGTCATTGAAGAACTGAAACAACGTCCTGAAGCTAAAAGTTACAAACGTAAAATATACGAGCAGAAAACAGAACAGTATAAGCTTAATGGGATATTTGCACACGATCAAAAAAAGGTTTACCAACTACTTAATTGAAACCAGCGGAGTGAGAATGTTACCCCAGACGCGGAAGAGAGTAAACAGTTATGGTCAAATATATGATCCAAAAGGGTTGACCATGAGAGTGATGCTGAATGGCTCGAAACACAATGAGAGCCGTACACCAATGAAGAGGGCTCGGAGGACGAATGATGGAAACAGTGGTAATTGGAATCCAAACAAGGCTACGGAAAAAATGAAAATAGATTGCTTAGGAGACGATGATATAGCAGTGTTTGGAATGTTTTTGAATTGGGTGGAAGAAAATAATGAGAGGCCTATGAACCTTTGGTTTTGTAGACTGGAAAAAACTTAAAGAGGTTACCTCTTAGGTTAATAACATCAGCCCCTACCTAGAGAAGGAATTTAGGGTCTTATCAAAGCAAAAGTAAATACCCATCAACATAAAAATTTTTTTAGTAACACAATAATTGAGGATTGCAACAAGAAGCGCAAGAATATGACAGGAGTCAGAATTTAGAAAAGCTTTCACAAAAGAACTATAGAGACGAAGGCCTCTGAGGCCACTGAAAGCTAAGGCAACAATACTTTTGTAAGGTAACAGGTTTTCCTGCTTTTGTAGAGCCAGTACTACCTCATCTTGGTCTCTATACCCTTGGATGAAGAGTCAGTCTGGAGTCAGTCTCGAGTCTGGAAATTGATTTCTTGCACCCTCTGACATCTGAAGGTTTGTCGGGGACTGAGAACCATTTGTTTGATTGCAACCATGACATAAAATTGACGAGAAATTCATTGTGATATTTCTGTTACAGATCAATAAAGTTTGATAAATGTAAAACCTCCTCTGAGACAATATCTTTTATTTCTTGGATATTCTTTTGAAAGGTTAAGAAAATCTTGCAAACATAATCTTTGCCATTATTATAGACAGTCCAAATTGGTTCAGAAAAGGTTGTTATGATTTTCTTTAAAACGTTTGCAAGGAGAACAAAATTGTTTGTGTCATTTAATGTGAATAATGCAGTGATCATAGTTTTTTTCTTTGCAGGTGGCTGGAAGTCAGCAGTCTTGTGTTTTAATCGGAGCATTTGACCATATTTTTTCTTGTGAAGACAATCTTCGAATGAAATTTGTGCTAGCGAGTGTCGTTGAAATTGTTACATACCTTTGGCAGAGGAACTGTATGCTGTAGGCTGTTCTACCAAGATTTCATTTCTTTATGTTTTCTTGGAGTCTCACAGTTTTCTTTTAACATAATTGTTAATATTCGATTCAAACATACATAATTGGATTGCTTTTCGAATCTGCAATGGTTGAACTTTTCTATGTTGTATGTCTGGATGCGGTACCGCTACCCTACAAAAATTTTTCTTGCATCAACTCAAACTAACCATATCTCTTCTCTCAATTTCATTTTGGAAATGAAAATGATATACAGTATTAGAATTTTAATGGGGAAGTTTTAAAAACAGTATGCCGTATAGGTGTCGTAGGTGTGTTTCACTGCATATTATGAGTTTCCTGTATGCGTAATTCTGTAACTTGAATACTGTCATCACAAGATAACCACTAAATCAAATATGAGCCAAAATGTATTCAAGATTTTGACATGTACTTAAGTGACTATGTGGAGTCAGATTGAAGCTGATCAGCAGCTTGACAAGTTTAAATGTAGATGTTTATTTCTCTCTGTGTGCCTGTGCCTGTCCCTGTTCTTGTGTCTGTGCTTTAATCAATACCTTTAGTTAGTCTTTAGGATAAATAAATTACAATAGGTGATTTATTTTAATCTGAAAAGGTATTAAAATGATAGAAGAATATCATAATATTCTTTTCTTTTGCGTTTGATTATCTTTTTCATATATACTTACAAAATTTGAATTTTGTGTGCATCAATAAATCAGTGATGAAGGAATGTGCTAACAAGCTGTATGATTTATAAGA
This sequence comes from Morbakka virulenta, assembly GCA_003991215.1. Taxonomy (NCBI): domain Eukaryota; kingdom Metazoa; phylum Cnidaria; class Cubozoa; order Carybdeida; family Carukiidae; genus Morbakka; species Morbakka virulenta. The sequence continues at coordinate 1,226,377 of RDPX01000150.1, forward strand.
GTATAAAGAATTTATGTCTATGGTGGCATTCTTAGCTCTTTTATAAATTGCTTTATTAATATTATGAGTGATGGAAATGATATCGAATATGACAGGAAAGATAGTAGAAAAACAAACAAAAAAACAAATAGAAAAAGACAGATGATAATTTTTTCAAGAGCCTATTGGAGGAAAAAGAACCGGCATCATGTAAACTGTGACATGGTAATAAATACAAGAAATTGTACAAGAGCATGACCATTAGTAGGCAGGGAAAGAAAGGAGTGAAAGAAAATCGCTTAGAGGGTTTAACTTACCTAAGGAGTTGGAACATGAAGTTGAGGTAGTACAGTTTCTTTCATCCTCGCCGTTTGAGCAATCCCTTTCTCCATCGCAAAGCCACCTGCGAGAAATACAGTTGCCATCTGAACAAAGTATTTCCAAGCAAATGGGTGTAGTCGGTTTCACTGTAAAAGGCTTTTGTACACATTTAGGACAACATCCATTTTTAGGGACAATAACGTGATAGCCTTGTTCAGGACAAAATGGAACTTTTTGGCAAATTACGTCAGCACAAATGACTGCATTATCGAAACAACTGCAAAACCTACATCCAACTGTCCATGATTCACCTGGATTTCTAAATCGACCTTTTTCATCCAGACAAGGACAGTTTCCGGGTAAAACACAATGGGTCCCATTTTTAACTAAGTTTTCTGGACACTCGCATCCAGGAGTACATTGTTTCCTGTCATTTTTTACACAACTTTGGTTTAGGTATTGACAAGAGGGCTGGCAGGGTCGGACACAAGATTTGACAATTTCATTACCGGTACAGTTTATTGGTATAATTGTTGGAACTGCACTAGTTGTTGGCTGTGTTGGAGTTGTTTTATTATTCAATATTTGGGTTGTTCCTGTCACTGTAGTTTTTTTGTTTGTTGAAGTAATCTTCCTCGTCGTTACTTTTTCAGAATACCAGGTTGACGATGTTGTGGCGTTCTTTATTGTATAGGGTTTTGTGGTTGTTTGAACTTGTGTTGTTTTCGTTTCATTTACCTTCATAGTTTTATTGGACAGTTTGGTAGAGATAATGGTACCTGACACAGTAGATGTATATCCAGTAGTTGATACAGGTATTGTAGTGGCGCATCTACCTTCATCAGATCCGTCCATACAGTCTTTTTTGTTGTCGCACACAAAACTAAGAGGAATACATCCACATTTGCTAAAGCATTTGAAGTTAAAACGAGAACATGGTGGACAGGTGGTTGGGCATCCAACTTCATCAGATCCATCTGAACAATCTTTTCGATAATCACAAACCCTCTCCTTTTCTATACATTTACTGTTGTTATGACATTTAAAATTTGGTAATAAACAAGTTGAAATAGTTGTAGTGGGAGCTTCAGGAGTTGTGGAAAGAGTAGTGGAGTATTTAGACAGTTTTTCTGTTGTATGTGCTGAAGTGTGTTTGAAAGAAGTCCATGTGATTGACTTCATTTTTATAGTTGTTGTCTTGGGCATTTCTGTAGTTGATAAATCTGGCTTTGTAATTATTTGTGTAGCATTTGTGTAAGGGTTTTTTGTCCAAAAAGTTGTTACCTTTGATGAAATAGTTGATTCTAGAAGTAATTAGAAAAAAAGACGTTTTATTAATATACTGGGATTTAAGTAATTTAGCATTATTTGTAATGAAAATCATGTATAAATATACCCTTAATATAAAATTAATTTCCTTGATTTCGAAAAAATCAAATATTTTTAATAAAGATCACCAGTAGAACTAATACTTGGTTTCCATACACACTCTCGTAGTGAGTTTATACATTTATATGTACCCATGGGTGATACAAAAAGTGCACAAAAATTCCAATCTCAAAACTACAATATGGAAGAAACTAAAAAAATGTCCGCTTGAAAGTGATTTTTAGAGAGAAGCACATTATGGAATAATATATTAGGGATGATTTGAGGGAACGTTTGAAGTGAAGCAGTAAGAATTAAGAGACAAATTTTATAAACCAGGAGAGAAATTTTATTGCCTGCATTTCCCTCCAGCTTGGCTTAGGTCAATTCTTTTTTTTAATTAAACTTTGACAAGCTTTTATCTCTGTTTCTTGGGAGGCGTGATTGTTGCTAAGCGCTGTATTGCCTGTACCCCAATTTTAGAAGGCATCTATTATTATTCTCGCTGTAGCAGAATGTAAGTGTCGCTGTTGACACACAAGATTTCTGAGCCCAGTGTTTTACTCAAAGCTAAAAGACGGAGACCTTATATGTAACCTCAATTCAAAAACAATTCTGAATCTGAAGTGAAGGACTATCAGCTGTCAAATATGAATTTATTTAAATGTGAAAACATTGATTGAGAAGTGCATTTGGAAAAATTGTAATCAAATCTTTATTGAATAATAACAAATATTCAAGTACACAACTGTAAAAACCCGACAGGCTTAAAACATTCAAAGTAATTTTGCATGAAAAATTGGGTTCTTTATTGTACTGTATTTTGTATCTTTTCCTGTGAATGGTTGCATGGTTGCTTTTTTTCTTTGACAAAAAAAATTGTATCAAATTAACGGTTTGTGGTGCAAAAACTGAATAGTAAAAAAATTACAGTAAATATGAATATTAAAAACGTAACGGTAATTTTGGTCTCACGCTCTTTCCGTACCACGTGACTGGACCAAGACGCTAACAAAGAGAACTCAATTCAAGCAGGATTTTGATCAATACGGAGGGCAAAGAAATGTTCAAGGAAACCCATCACTTTTTGTGAGTGCCTGTCTAAAACAATTAAAGATCGTATACAAATTTCCTAGGTGTACAAAAAGGAGATGATAAAAGATGAGTATGAGTTGCCTTTAATACTCCTAAGTAAAAAGCAAGCTTAGGTCTGCCAGTACTTTGAACTGTTTGATTATTAACTGCATTTGCTGTTCAGCAGTTGAAGCTATCCTATTCAGGTGTCATGGTCCATTCGGAGAAAAGCATGTTAAAGCTTGAAAAGTATTTGAAATTGCGATATTCAGTATTTTATGTCTAGATAAATGGGAGATTTAAAAAGGAAATTACTATTTGGTTCGTCATTTTACGGCAAGCTTTTATAATTTTTAAAATAAATCTTTTTATTTTCAATGCAATGTTTTCCTCTTTCAAAACGTTGGCCGGCTAGAGCTCTTCTGTCACCCTTTCTTAATTATATAAAATTAGCTATACTATCAGTGTTATTTAATTGAAATAGATTTTGTAGATGTGTTTCATTTAAAAAGGTTATTTCAAATTTCTTCAAGCAGTGAAACATTTGTGGTCGCCAGCGAATCTTCCCGACCAAGTGGGTCAAAGGTGTTAGACCCTCCTTTTCTGTAATATCGGTATTTTCTGATTTCTTGTTTTAAATACAAATTTTCATTTCTAAGGTGTTAACAGAATGGGCTTAATCCATATGAAAACCGACTATTTAAAATTATTTTTACAAAGAGTGTGATTTGTAATAAAATTGAAGTGTTTACCTGTTGTTGGTGTGCATGTGCGTCCGGAGCACTGTATACAACCGTCTTGACATGTACTGTAAAAAAAAATTTGGAGAACTTGTGGTACTTCGGTATGCAACTATATGTACTAAATGTAACAAAAAGTTAATATCTACTCAATCGTTGAAAAGCTTTTAATATCAATGGAAGTATAAAAGCATCGGTGTAGTATTTACATTAAATTTTATTATATTATATTACCCTATATTATTTTATGTCATATTATATTATATTATATCATATTATATTATATTACAATTACAATATATTATATTATATTATACTATATTATAGTATATTATTTTATAGTATATTGTAATAAAAGATGAAGATTCTTACGATAAATGTTTTCTGTGATTGAATATCAATTGGATATAATTTTATTGAATAGAAAAAGTATACTGAAGCATTAAAGTAGTAATGATTGTTTACATCATGGTGAGTGTATACATACCATCTCTGGCAATTTTTTATAATTAGTGCTCCAGGTGGATGTTCTATCCCATCAACAAAACATGGACATTGTTTCGGAAGGATACACTTCCCACTGTGTTCTACTGTACCGTTATTGCAATGACAACCTTCAACGCAATTGATAGAGAAGTCTTTTGGTCTTTTACATAACGCCTTGCAAGTTCTTGGATACACTGGGCCACATGCTTTGTAACTCTTTTCACAGGTGCACTGTATAGCTGTGAAAAAAAAGTTCCCCATATTAAGTTTGAAAATGTACTTTTATTGTATAGATACAGTAACCAAATCTTAAAAGTCATATTAAAAGCACAGCAAGGGACAAGAGGTTTTTATACTTTCCTTGGCGGTCTCGTATTGACAATTGTTTCCTAGTAATTTCAACGCTCTGGCTTTAAACGTTTAATTTGTTATCTTGTATCACTTCAGGTTTTGTATCGGCGATAGCCTTTTCTTAGATTGCTGATTCATCGTCACCGAGGAAGAGGTATAGCCTTGTACACAAGTCATTACTTGTCTGGTTAATACGAGTACTTTCAAATACAAAAATGAGCTGTGGATGTTTGAAAGCTGTTGGAAGTAAACGTGTAATAACTGATTTTCTTACCCGACTTCTACCTTGAACACGGTTTTCTTCTAGAAATTTAGAAACCTGCAAAACGGAGCTGTTATTGTTTTTAAACAAGATCCTTGTATTTTGCTCCTCCTATTACTGGTCAATTTCCACTCGCAATGTGCTATCAAAGTGGATAAATGTGCGTAAATGTAGCAAAACAGACAAGATATTTTCCTTTAGAGGTGGAACGTTTTAAGACAGTATGTCTGGAAAAAAAGGAGTGGAAGAAAAGGAAAAAATTAAGAAAGAAGACTTTGGCTAAGAAAGACAATTGTATCAAGAAAATAAATTAAGAGAAGAGTTTAATCTTTCTATCAAAGCTGAAAGACAGGAGAATAAACAAACGTTTTTCTTCAAGGACAATTTTTCAGTTTAGACTAATCTCCAGAAACAGCGAAAAAGGAAATAACATTTCTCTACATCAGCTGCCTTCAGAGCACTCAAAAGTATGTAAACATCACGAGAAATCGAACTATGAGAAGAGGAAAAGAATGGAACGGTCAATTTGAGGACCTGGGTACAAAATTGATCTTATTAATTACTGAACCATTAGCACTGGTTCAAACTCAAGCTCGTACCAACTAATACTTTACACTAACTTTTCTTTAAAAATTAAATTATTTAATTACTAAAGTTTTGGAAGTTGCTAAAATAAATCATCAACATATCTTTCCCAACTTTGTATATTAACACAAAATTATTTGTTGTGCAACCATTACACTCAAAATTTAATTATTTAAAGATAATGACCAGGCAAAGAACGAACAAGTAGTAAAGAACAAGTGCAATAACAAGGACAAAACTTACGACAGATCTCTTGTGACCTCCATTTTATGTGTACTCCTCGTTGATTGCATTCTCTAGCGTATGCAGAAATAGCAGTGCATAAGCACTCACAATCTCCACCCAAATCACACCCACAAGCATCATAATAACAAGCATCAAAATAAGGCTTAGGGTTTACTTCACTATGGCAAGGCCTGAACAATGGGCGATTTATGACATTGCACTTTTTGTGTGCCCAAGCTGCACGGCCTTTGTGAATTGAACATGGATGAATTACATCTTTAGCGTCGGGACACGAAACTTGTACTTTCCAGCTGTTACCAAATACAGTAGCGAGTGCAACGACATCTTGTTCTGGTGTTGTAAAATCGTCATTTTGATCGTCATTAAAGTTTCCGCATAAACCACAAGTCTTTCCTAAAAGAAGTCAAAATCGTTTTTTTCCGTTTGATAAATAATATATATCAATATATAGAAATCCATATATATTCATTTTTCCCTTTTAAAGCTTAATGAAATAATATTGAGTAAACAAGTAAAGCTGATGCTCTACAAAACAATAACAAGTTTTATGGAGAAACCCGCCCAAGTTTTTCTTTGCTATTTTTACACGTCAGTAGTTCCGTAACGAAATTTTCAAATCTTTTGTTTACAGAATAAACACGTGGTAACATTCTCACAAAAAGCTAATAAGCATATTTCCTATGATTTCAAGCTAAAAAAGTAAAAAAACTTAATGATCATGAAAGTCAAGGAGTATGCATCCCTAGTAGAAAGCGATCTGCTGGTCTTCGGCTTCATGTATGTAAGAGTCCATACTCGATATTCATCACTTCCCAGGATCTAAGGTGTACAAATTTGTTTCCCTGTTTGTATTGGCAGACTGTTGTAGATTTGTTCCGGAAGTAAAAGGTTTATATTATAAAACTTAAAAGAAAGATTAAAAAAGAAAGTGGAGCGTTTTTATCGACATTGTATCCCCTTTGATACTAGATTGAAAGAAAAGGAAAAGGAAAAAAATCGTTACCAAAATTTGAAATATGAAATATAAATATTAGTGGGTGTAGCGATCTGGCAAAGTATACATCAGTCCTGTAGCCACTGAGGCTCTTGTAACAGTAAAAAGTTGTCATCAAAACATTTGAAAATTATTGGAACAACCAGTAATTTTAATGTCATGAAAAAGGCTTTTTTGTTGGGAACGCCAAAAATTGTGAAGAAAAAAAGATACATTTGGTTTATCACACAAACGTGGTCTTCAAACATTGTCTAAAGAGTAGGAGCCATGGCTTAAGGGCTAGTGGAGTTGTACCTGGCAAAGATTCATGGTAAAAGGAAATAAGATATGTACTAAAAATGACTAAAAGGTTAACAATAGAGGCTAAAAATGTTGTAGTGTACAAATTTTTAATTGAAAGTAAAAAAATCAGGTCAGGTTTTTTACCTTTAAGATAAGGTTGTAATATGATATACACTCTTGTTCCACCGTCCCACATAACGGTCAATCCAATATTAGTGAGCAAGATATGAAAGAGTCCACTTTGAACAACGTCGTAGAAAGCGGTCATGCTGTTATGACCCAATGCAGGTCGAGCTGTCCATGACTTGCCACGTACAAAGCGAATTTCAGTATCCTTAATTGTTACTTTGACAGACTTTGTGCACGTCACTCCAGCTGTTCCACAAAGAACATTCTCAGCCTGAATTCTAAATGTACCATTCTGACCAACACAGTAGTCCTGAGCTAAAACATATTCACATAATCCTGAAAATTGGAACATTTTCCCATCAAATGAAGTATAATGTAGATCCCCCCATATTGCACAGGAACCAGGGCATTTCTTTTTAGTACAAATCCACTTAGTTCCATTGCATGTACTACAAATAAAAAGACCCATAATGATTACAAGAGGGCCTTGTAACAGAGATCAGTAAAATATAAAAGAGAAAAACGACATTTTGACAAACATAGCCTCTGATAAGAAAGTAAACTAAGCCCATGTTTCTCGAAATGCCGTATTCCGTCATCTGTCGTAAAAAGTGTTAAAATGTATCCGGTGAGATGTTTCTCACCTAAAATTCCTCAAATTTTACCTGGGATTCCGTGACTGTTGTTTATATTTGTCAAAAAGAGTTTTTTTTGTTAAAATGGAGAAGGGTCTTTTCCTAATTCTAAGACAAGATAACATTTTTATGACATAACCTCTTGTTCTTGATATTTGTCCTAAGAAACAACGAGCAAGCTCCAAAAGTAGATATAGAAGTAAACAGAAAGGAAAATATTGTCTGAGAGAAACAATAACAAATACTAGAATACAGATGTATATGAATGCTTCAAACAGTCGTTCTGCTCTGCTGCTCTGTTAAGGTAAAATATCTGCTTCAATTTCAATATCCACCGACGTACCAGGTCCAAAAGAGCTCAGGATGATCTGAGCTCTTTTGAGCTGAGCTCTTTTTTTAGTCTCAATGCTAAATAAAAGTTGCGAAGTTGGCTAGGTTTCATGCATGCAGTATCCCAAAGGGGATACTCTGGCTAACCAGAAACTACATTCTTGACTATTATTGACAAAAAAAAACATCCCATTTTCACTAAAGTTAGTAAAATGTTACTATGGATACATTTTAAAAATCATCACAACCAACTCAAAGTATCTTAACTAGTAATGCCAGTTTTCTTAGTCCTTTTGGTAAACAACTGCATATTCATTTGAGTGTTTTAGTCAAAATGGAAACTATCTTTAAAAGCAAAACTAGGTTTAAAAATAAGTTTATCAACCAAGCCTAAAAATTACTAATTATGTACTTCCATATAGAGCCCCCAGAATAATTTGCATCTGAAAAGCACATTAGTGGAAGAGTGACATGCGATAGATAAAGAACCGGCAAAATAAAAATGTCTTCAGGATTCGATATTTTACTCAGTTTTTTCCAGTAAATTTTTTCCTGATTTCAGCAAAATTTTAGATTCTTAAAGTTTTTTATTTGAAAAGTTCAATTGCTGATAATTAATTGAAAGAGAAAATACTGTTAGATACCACACGCTTTTGCTGATAAATAATAATTGTTTTTTAATTACCCTACTAAAAGGACAATGGATGCACATGGTACTTTTTTCACAACATACTGTTACATTCTTCTTAGATTGCTGCCATGATATAATTTCTACTTGGCTAGTACATATTTTGTAGTCCAAGTTAGCTTTTGTATTTCACAATCAGTAATAAAAATAAAAGATTATTGTTCTCTTTAGTTAGGTGAACATATTCCATATCTAATTAATCTAATGTTTCATCATACTCAACTCACAGCTACTCTCTTGGACTCAGTCGCTCTTAAAATAAACATGGGAGTGAAGTATTTTATAACAAGAAAAGAGCGCCAAAGAAAGTAGTTCCCTTATTATGTGCAACTAAATTAGTAGGAGAATGTGACTCAAGTAAAATAACCATGCTTCCTTTTAAATCAGAAGACTTTGATATTTAAAGTGATGATTCAGACAATTATTCAGTGAAGATTCAGACAATTATGGGACTGTATTTGGCAACTTTTGTAGAACTAGCTGGTCGTTTTGACATTGCTATTAAAGAATAATAATTGGAATTAAATAACACGGGTCCTTTTTTCTCTGAAACGCAGAGTATGTCTACCAATTTAGCTCCAGAGGAGTAGGAACTGCAGGATAAAAAGAAATGTCGTCACTCAACAACTTTTGTCAAAATCTCTCCTCATATGAAAACAGTGAGTTTGAGAACGTAGTATCGTAAAGATTGTGGAATTGTTTTCACTGATGGATTGTTGAAACCTAGTGGTTGCTTAATCTAATTTATATGCAGTCAGAGAGAATAACCCTCAGTTTCAATTGGGTTTATAAGCAATGGAAATCTTTGTTGGTAACATGATTTCCCAGGATCTCACTCTGCTCCACAGTGGAAACTCTTTTGTTCATAACAGGGAGATTTGGTCGTACCGTTTGTTTGAGATGTTATGCCATCCTGTATCTTGACAAAAGGCAAATCAGATCTTGGATATAATACTGTTGCCATATTTGTAATAGGGCATCCAAGAGTACACTCTCCAGCCTTGACATAGCTGGAAGTTGGCCGCATAGACTGATTGGTGAGGAATTGTTCCCTACTTCGCAGCCTCTTCCTCACAGTCTGACTATTACAAGTTGATTTCTATTATATCTTTATTTTAATAGACATTGTTCTAAAGAGCTTGCTTTCTTGATTCGTCCTCTAATAGACTCGCTAAGCTAATAATACTTAAGCATTCTTTTTTTTTCTTTGAGCCAAAATGTGTAAGATGTTTTCTAAAGAAACACATTTATACCAAGAACTGTTTCCCTGTGGAATAAATTCCCTGGCCAATGTTTTTCTAAAAAGTGCATCATTGAATCTAATGTCAATCGCCATCATTCTGAATCCAAATCCAAGTGCTTTCACACTTGACTACACGGACAGTGTTCTTTCAGCTAACATTCGTGTAATACATAGCGATTACTGTATGCCTGGACCAGAAGAGAAACTAACAAATCCGTTATTGACAGAATAGCACCCAAAATAACTTTAGAAGGGCGAATAGTAAAGCAAAGGCTAAGATACTTTGGGCATGTGATGAGAAAAGATGGTTGTCTCGAAAAGGACCTCATGCTGGCCAAAATTGAGGGAAAGAGGACAAGAGGACGACCAAGACAAAGATGGATGGACGGTGTATGTGAAGTCACGGGCAGAAATCTCTCTCAGCTGAAAGACGACGTACGAGACAGAGTAAGGTGGAGGCAGACTGTGCATGACATCACCAGGAGTCGCAGCCGACCCGACGGAACATGATGATGACTGTATGCCTTAAGTTAGAGAAAAGGTGTAAACAAAACAAAAAAATCTAGGCTGATTTGAATTCATGCCCATATATGGGGCTCTGTGTGGATAAAGACATTCGTAACCGAAAAGATAAGTTAATTATACTTACCACATATTACAATCCCAATGAAAAGATTCTCCTCTTTTGTAACTTCTTCCGTGACGATGACATGGACATTTTGACGTCTCCACGCATTTACCAGCATTTTCATCCCAAACCAGACCCTTTGGACAAAGGCAGGTATCTTGTTTTTTAGTTTCAAAACATGGTAAATGAATGGTTTCACAGGTTGAGGCACACGTTGATACATTTTTTGTCCACACTTGACCATTCGGACATTTTCTGTCTTCACACTTGGTGCTGTTAGTGCAAGAAAATTTCCCACGATGGCAAATACTGCAAGAGACAAAAATATTTTTCAATTCCATGTTATATGTACATATCGTTCTCTCTGTCTATCTATCTATCTATCTATCTATCTATCTATCTACCTATCTATCTACCTATCCATCAATCTATCTACCAATTTATTAGGAAGCAGTAATTTAAATAGTAACCTTTGTATACTTCAAACAAAAGTTGACATTACAGCTTACACAGTGTCTTCTTGTTGCTGAAAAGAAAAGTCAAACTTAGATAACCAATATTGCTTATTACAGAAACAAAACACGGACAGAAAAGTAAATATATGTTGAAACAATCCAAGTTAAATGATCCATAGCTTAACATTTCTGTCTCGTTACATACCTCTGTTATAGAAGCCAGGAGTATTAAATGATGTAAAAAATATTTCTTAAGAAATTGGTGAGACATAACAATTGTAAAGATGCTATGGCTTCATAACCACATTGCAAGAAGTAGAAAAGTAAAGTAGTTATTTTTGCAAGAAAATTTAAAAGTGATATGTTTTATTTGAGTTTTTTTCAAGAATCTAGTTTTCTAATTTATTTGTTGTCTGTGTTAATAATCAGGTACTTCGAGGAATAAAATGACAAACGAATTTATGACCCATACGCAATTTACTCAGTTATATAAATACTTGTACAGGAATTAACATATAAATAAATTAAAAATTTAAAATATTTAAATAAAAATCAGCTGAAATATATGCTGAAAATATGGAAAAGCCAATATTTCACTCGCAAACATAAAAACTCAAAATAGATACAAGATTGAAAAATCGTTTAATAGTTAAAATAAATCTACAGTGTTAGTAACTTTTAATAAATGAATCTCGACTAGACTCAGTCTCCGTAGTCTATCTGGTAACCCAAGGTTTCATAATATAACGCAATATAATGAAGCACAAAAAGAATAAAATCCTATTTTACTTAGTAAAAATATATCATGGAACACAATGTCTTCATAAGGGTTAAAAGTACTTGATACCATATCATACACAAGGCACAAAACTAAACTCAAAAAGAATTAATTTAACAGAATTTGTTGACTATCCTTTCTTCCAGATGCTAATTGATAGAGTACGTGATTGACAGTGTAAAATAACTGATCAGGCTTATAGCTACAGAAATAAAAGAGAGGCCAAGGTAAAGAAATCCAAGTGTACAACAGTATCTTACCATTTTATACAATTCACTTTGTATACTACATAACCAGGTGGGTACCTGTGCCCACTTTCATAGCAATAACAATCTTCTATAGGTATACAGCTTCCAAAGTCATTTAATAGAGTGCCCTTAGGACAGCTGCATCCGGCAACACATGTTTCTTTGCAGTTTGTCAGTGTTGAAATATCGTGGCATGTTTTGGCACAGCTGCTTCCACATTCTTGATAATCCTCTCCAGGAGAACATTGAATGTCTTGAAAAAGAAGATAAAGAAAAAATTTTNGACATTTTGACGTCTCCACGCATTTACCAGCATTTTCATCCCAAACCAGACCCTTTGGACAAAGGCAGGTATCTTGTTTTTTAGTTTCAAAACATGGTAAATGAATGGTTTCACAGGTTGAGGCACACGTTGATACATTTTTTGTCCACACTTGACCATTCGGACATTTTCTGTCTTCACACTTGGTGCTGTTAGTGCAAGAAAATTTCCCACGATGGCAAATACTGCAAGAGACAAAAATATTTACAATTCCATGTTATATGTACATATCGTTCTCTCTGTCTATCTATCTATCTACCTATCTATCTACCTATCCATCAATCTATCTACCAATTTATTAGGAAGCAGTAATTTAAATAGTAACCTTTGTATACTTCATACAAAAGTTGACATTACAGCTTACACAGTGTCTTCTTGTTGCTGAATAGAAAAGTCAAACTTAGATAGCCAATATTGCTTATTACAGAAACAAAACACGGACAGAAAAGTAAATATATGTTGAAACAATCCAAGTTAAATGATCCATAGCTTAACATTTCTGTCTCGTTACATACCTTTGTTATAGAAGCCAGGAGTATTAAATGATGTAAAAAATATTTCTTAAGAAATTGGTGAGACATAACAATCGTAAAGATGCTATGGCTTCATAACCACATTGCAAGAAGTAGAAAAGTAAAGAAGTTATTTTTGTAAGAAAATTTAAAAATAATATGTTTTATTTGAGTTTTTTTCAAGAATCTAGCTTTCTAATTTATTTGTTGTCTGTCTTAATAATCAGGTACTTCGAGGAATAAAATAACAAACGAATTTATGACCCATCCACAATTTACTCAGTTATATAAATACTTGTACAGGAATTAACATATCAATAAATTAAAAATTTTAAATATTTGAATAAAAGTCAGCTGAAATATATGCTGAAAATATGGAAAAGCCAATATTTCACTCGCAAACATAAAAACTCAAAATAGATACAAGATTGAAAAATCGTTTAATAGTTCAAATAAATCTACAGTGTTAGTAACTTTTAATAAATGAATCTCGACTAGACTCAGTCTCCGTAGTCTATCTGGTAACCCAACGTTTTATAATATAACGCAATATAATGAAGCACAAAAAGAATAAAATCCTATTTTACTTAGTAAAAATGTATCATGGAACACAATGTCTTCATAAGGGTTAAAAGTACTTGATACCATATCATACACAAGGTACAAAACTAAACTCAAAAAGACTTAATTTAACAGTATTTGTTGACTATCCTTTCTTCCAGCTGCTAATTGACAGAGTACGTGATTGACAGTGTGAAATAACTGATCAGGCTTATAGCTACAGAAATAAAAGAGAGGCCAAGGTAAAGAACAATTAAAAATCCAAGTGTACAACAGTATCTTACCATTTTATACAATTCACTTTGTATACTACATAACCAGGTGGGTACCTGTGCCCACTTTTATAGCAATAACAATCTTCTATAGGTATACAGCTTCCAAAGTCATTTAATAGAGTGCCCTTAGGACAGCTGCATCCGGCAACACATGTTTCTTTGCAGTTTGTCAGTGTTGAAATATCGTGGCATGTTTTGGCACAGCTGCTTCCACATTCTTGATATTCCTCTCCAGGAGAACATTGAATGTCTTGAAAAAGAAGATAAAGAAAAAATTTTAATTCAAGAATATGATATTGTTATGGCCTTTTGGTACAATTTCACAGTCTCATGCAAAGAACTGAGGCATTACAGAAGGGCTGTATAGGCATACTTATAAACAACACTTTAGTTACCATACGTTGGAAAAGGGTAGTTTGAATATAAAACGCCTTTTCTAAAATGGGATCTTTTTTCTAAAATGGGATATTTTGCTAGGGAAATTTGTTGGTGTTTTTTTAAAAAGTTGAATGGTATTATTTTGACGCGCACCAAACAAGCATAGTTACCATGTTGTGCTTTTTAATACCACATACTTCTTATTTCCTTATGTAAAATGTATTTAAGTAAATATGTGCTATGTAACGTTAGCAAAAAGACATTTAAACTACAGGATAAAGGCTAAAAAATGCATACAGATTACTGCACTAGAAACAAAGCATCGCATAAAAAAGTGAAGTGATTCTTGGAAGAAACAAAATGGACAAAATGGATTTTTCTAAACAACCACAAATAAGGCAAATCAGCAAAAAATATTCAAAGTTAATTTAAAAAGTATAAATATTTAGTGATCAAAGAGAAGCAAAAGGTATAGTGGATTGTTCTGTTTTGTCATAAAATAAAGTAAATTTTTTTTACTATGCAGTTGCACTAACCATTAAGCCACGGCTCCTCTCATAAAATAAAGTAAAAAAAGTACCAAAATAAAATATAGTATTAAATTAAAGGTTTAAAAGGATTTCAGAAAAATTCTCGAAAGCATAATTATTGACTTCCCACTAAAATTTCACCAAAGACTTTTCGTTGTGTTTTAAAAAATCAATTTGCTGGAAAAGTGCTGAATAAAAGACCATGAAGACTGTATGTGATACATAAAGCTCTAAAGACATCTATGTTCTACAGGTTTTGACGTATTGGAAATTTTCACATTTATCTTTGAAGTGAGCACAAGAGTTATCTTTAATAAGAAACTCTATAATTTTTTTTCGAAATAAACAAGCAAAAAAAAAAGAAGTTTGTATCGGTTTATATATAGAGCTTTTGGCTTGGTCAAGCTTGTAAATAGTGAAAATGGTACTAAAACCGCTTATACATGCAGAAACTTCGATTAAATTGTTTAAATATATCAACATAAGAAATCATTATAGACTTATTTTGAATCTTTCTTTCTTTCTTTTACAGTCGACGTCTTCGATTAGGGGTCATTGGAGCGAACTTAACGCCTCCACTTCGTTCGGTGCTGTGCATCTTCCTTTCTTAGTTCTTTCACTGCTATGCTCTCCTTGATATTTTCCATCCATCTGCTTGGTCGTCCCTTCCTCCTTCTTGCTGGTAAGTCCATTTTCACGCACCCCTTCCCCACGTACTCTTCAGTTCTCCTCTCCACATACTCCTACCATTGCAGTCAATTTTTAGTAGCTTCTTGGGCATCTGCCCTACTCCAACGCAGCTTCTGGTGCCATCAATTATGGTCCTATCCCTTCTTGAGACTTCTGTTCCCCAGAGCAGCATTCGCATTTCAGCTACTTCCACCTTTCTTTTCTGGGTTTTGGTGAGCGTCATTGTCTCCATCCCATAGAGTATTGCTGATCATACTACAGTTCTATGCACCTTGCCTTTGATCTTCTTTAGTATGTGTTTGTTGCATAAAATACCACTTGTCTTTGTCCAGCAGTTCAATCCAGCCTGGAGCCCCTTGTTTACCTCCTTGCTTTCTCCAGCGCTCTGGAGTGTGGAGCCTAGATACTTGAATTTTCCAACTTCAGACAATTCTTCTCTGCCAAGTTTGGTGGGTGGTAGGTCAGCTTTCTTGTTCAGGCAAATGTACTCCGTCTTTGTTCTGCTCACCTTCAATCCTCTTTTTTCTAGTTCATTCCTACAACTTTCTAGTTCTTGCTCTGTTCCTCTCTTCGTCTCATTTACTAATACAACATTGTCCGCAAATATCATATTTTGTGAAACGTTCCTTTTAATGTCGCCTGTAAGCTTGTCCATGATAATTGCAAATAGCTAGGGACTTTGGGTCGAATCTTGGTGTAAGCCCACTTCACCATGAATGGCTCTGTGGTGCCAAGAGAACAGAACACCACCGTTTCACAAGTTACATACATTTCTAGATAGATAGATGAAATATAACGTATGAAAGAAATTACAAAAATTCCAACGTAATTTAGTAATAAAATAGAGCAATTTCTACACTTCGGCCTATTTCCTTTAAAGATTGTCAACAAATTTACTTGATTATTAAAAAATTACGAAATTTGTTTACTTCTAGAGTAAAAAGGAGTATTGTCTTGAGGCACTTTAAATTAGGATAGAAGTGCACTTACCACACTCAGGAACAATGTTTATATTCCTCCACTTTATAATAATTCCTTGTGCTGCACATTTCATAGCATACTCAGCCAAGGCTTTACAAAGACAACTGATACTTGATTTACATGCACACATATCATATTTGCAATCCTCTATAAAACGAGAAGGATCAATAGTGTGATGACAAGCTGAAAACGGTGCTACTTTTAATTTATTGCATTTTTTCTCTGCCAATGCAGCTCTTTGTATCTGAATTTCACATGGATGCCGTGCGGGCTTCACGTTTTTGCAAGACGGGATGACCTTCCACGTATTTCCAAAAACAATAGGACTGTTTTCAATAATTGTCTCTGGTGTCATGAAATCATCTTTTTGATTTCCATTAAAGTTACCACACAATCCACACGTTTTCTTCCGGAGACTTGGGGCAGCAGTTACATAAGCACTGATATCTCCATCGTATAGGATAGAAATGCCAACAGAAGTTTCCATTTTGAGCAAAAGTGAAGATACCTTTTCAAGCCAAAAAATAAGGAAAATAATTAGTTAAGAAACAATTAGATTGCTTGCTTAAAACATCTTAAAGAAAGTTTTGCAAAGTTATGAATAAAGTCTCTTTTCTTTTGACCGAAAATTCGTCCAGTGACATGAGATAGAATCACCCCAGGATATTTCGAAAAACTGAAATTTTAATGTTTGTTTCTTACATTCTATGCCATAGATTAAATAGTATAAAAACAAAGTTTCAGCTGAACTGGGTTCAAAGCAGTGTCATTAGTTTGTACAGGCACACGCTTTACCATCTGATCAAACGGCTTAATTTTCTTAAGCAGAACATTCTGCAACATTATGTTTATACATAGAACTGTCCAAACAAATGAAAGATGTAACTGGAAGGTATAACTGTTTTGTTTATAATTGCTCTTTTTTATTATTTTTACAATAGCAAAAGGTATAAGATTAAGAATTACGAAATCAGAAATGAGATGTATGCTACTATGTTGCAGTCAAAGAGGGCTAATCAAACTTTAGTAATCCCTAGTAAGGTAGCGTTGGGCCTGGTTTGTTGAAAATTGCAGCCCAAAACTGAAATTATCTACACTTTCTATTAGCAACATGTAGTATACTGTGGTTTTTTGCTTATAAGAGGATTAGTGGTTTGAAAGAGCCTAACTTTTTAGATTAAGCAAGCTCAGTATTCATGACATGCTCCAATCTGTCTATAGTACTTGGCATTGACAGCTCCATACGATTGTATGCTATGTAAATGCTGCCACTGTTTTTCAATTGCAATTTAAACGTAGATATAGAAGATTTATCATATCTTGCGTCGTAAGCTTTTTACTATGCTACGTTTCAAAACAAGTCTCCCATCTTTGAGCTGCTGAAGTGCTTAGATAGAGCTCCTTTACATGGCGATATTGCAAACCCACGTGGTGACATGAAGTTGTTTTGAGAAGTGGTGCCATACTAGTCTAAACACGATGAGTTATGGTCATCAAGAACTGTATCAAATCAGTCAGATATCCTGGATCTACTACCAGCACTTCTTACCAACACATGCTTCCTATTCAACATTTTTCAACAATGGCGTCTACACTCAAACTAACGCTGTAACAATGGGAGCTCCAAAATCTTGTTTGCTGAAATTTTCATGCAAGCATTTAAATCAATTGCACTAGCAACAGCGCTAGCAAAAGCACTAGCAAAAGCACTAGCAACAGCACTAGCAACAGCACTAGCAACAGCACTAGCAACAGCACTACCAACAACGGGCCAAGGGTCAACTGTTTGGGAAAGATTAGTTGATGACGTATTTCTAATTATTAAAGAAGATAACCTTTGGCCAAATCAACAATCTTTGCTCAAACATCGGATTCACCATGGAGAAAGAAAAAATGATAATCAACCTTTTGTCATAGTAAGAAGACAAGCAAATCCCACTATTTCAGTTACCATCTACAGGATTCCAACTAATACTGACCGATGCTTCAATAAAGCCTCAAACCATCCAGTTTCACCTTGTCATAGTGTTATCACCACTTTGGTTGGAAGGGCAAATGTTCCCTGTACGTTTTACCCTTGCGCTCCATCGTAGCATTCGCTGGCATTCCACTTCATTTACTCTCACGTCACATAGCAGACTTACCAACACATGCCTTTTATTCAACAATGTCATATACACACAAAACAGCGGTGTACCCATGGGACCTCCAGCATCTTCTCCTGACTGCTAAACTATTCATGCAAGAGTTTGACTCCGCAGGATTATCAACAGCAGACCAAGGGCCAACTGTTTTGGAAAGATACATTGACGATGTTTTTGCAATTATTAAACAAAATTATCGGCAAGAATTCTTTCAGCAAATCAACAGTAGTTACTCAAACATCGTGCTCACCATTGAGAAAGAAGGAGAAAGGAAAATCCTCCTTGACGTTCTAGAGAAGAGACAAGCAAATTACACTTCCGTTGCTATCTAAAGGAAACCAACTCATACCTACCAGTACCTTAATAACGCATTTAGCAATTCAGTTTCAGCCCATCATACTGTCATCTCCACTCTGTTTGGAAGCACAAGAAACATAATTTTAAACCCATACGACCTCAGAAAGGAAGAAAGATACCTTCGAACGGTTGTCTAATCAAACAAATGCCATACCATATTTGTAAAGCAAATATGTCTATCGTTTATAAAAATACATTGTAAAGACTGTCCTCCCTCCTACATTGGTGAATCAAAGCTTTCCTTAGGTCAAAGGGAAAGGGAGCACAAGAAAACATTTTGGAAAGGTGACACTAAAAGTCTTTTAATGGTAAAACACTGTTGGGCAAAAGATCACACCTTAGACTGGAAAAATAAAAACAGTCTAGACAAGGAAACAAATTCTGCAATAAGAAAAATAAAGAAACCATTCTCTACAAGACAGCAATCACATCAACAGAGTATCTCACATTTTCCCAGAAATATGACTTCCATCACCACAGAAAAGAAACACAACAAACGCAAGATAGGTATGGTGCCACTCCTAAAAACACGTCGATCACTGTAACCAAGCACGTCCGCACAATTAAAGATTAAAAAAAGCTAGACCAAATTACTTCAGCAGCCTGACGAAGGGAGAAGTATCTTTCAAAACATTGCTTAGAAACTGTTTCCAGAAATTGTTTCCACTGAGTCCATGAAGTCAAGACTTCTTAAGATTATTAGGGCAAAACATGGGGATAATTCAAACACGTCTTTCTGTTCGATTAATGCCAGTTTAGTCTTAATCACTTTGAGTCTAGGTTATTTTTCTAATGCAAGTCCTTTTGACTAATTAAGTGAATAGAGTCAGTCTGTATTGTAAACTTAAACTGCGACATGAAAAGTCTTTTATATACGCCTACGTAACAGTTATCAAATCCATTGTACTGTAGCTCAGGCAATGTAAGGGAACACCCCTTGAAGTTCTTTAGAGTTTTGCTTGTTTACGCGAGGAATTGAGCGTTATCGTTGGATTGTTTTACTTTCACAAAGTACGAATTAGCTTTTAATTAAATACTGAGAAGTACATGTCATATATTAAACAATTATTTTAGTTGGATGCAGACCTGTTTGTAGGCAACAAAGAAAATTTAATTCCTGGGNGACATGAAAAGTCTTTTATATACGCCTACGTAACAGTTATCAAATCCATTGTACTGTAGCTCAGGCATAGTAAGGGAACACCCCTTGAAGTTCTTTAGAGTTTTGTTTGTTTACGCGAGGAATTGAGCGTTATTGTTGGATTGTTTTACTTTCACAAAGTACGAATTAGCTTTTAATTAAATACTGAGAAGTACATTTCATATATTAAACAATTATTTTAGTTGGATGCAGACCTGTTTGTAGGCAACAAAGAAAATTTAATTCCTGGGAGAGAAAGGCTGGTCTCACCTGGGACTCTGAAATGTGTCTAGAAGCTGTTAGGAATCAGTCAAAATTCTAATATGGAAAAGAAGAAAACATGATAAAACAGTAGCATGAAAGGAAGCTAGGTTGAAACAGGAGAGGGGCATAAAATGAGACGAGAATGGACGAGGAAGCGCATAAATACGAGGATTCCTTCGTCTTTTATTCATGTTCGTTTCTAATTGAATAGCTCTACAGAATTTATTGATGGCACATGCTATTAATAATGTTGCCATAGTAAAATTCAAAGAATGTTACGACTTGTTTAGAAAGATTAAGATAAATAAAAATGACGACAGTATTGACAAATAAGATTTATTTTTAAGAGAGTTCTCTGCTAATGACAGCCGCCATCGATATCTATAAATTAAAGGGCTTCTTGCTTTTGCATCCTCTTTCTTTTTCTATTTTTGTGCTCAAATGTTGCCCTTCTAAGAAATTTCACTGCAAGAATGAGGCATGTTGATACCGGACATCCATACAATGCCCTTCATAAGCCCAAGCAATAGGATATTTGTATAATTCCTAAAACATTTACCATTGGGCAGTCGAATCTAAAAACAGTTGGATCTAGTGCAATCCCACTAAACACTAAGCCATGGCTCCCCTTTCAAAGCAAGTTTTTTCCCAAAGCCGTCTATACTACAATGACAAAGATTCCTAACAGGGTAACCAAACAAGTGTGCTTTTACTAATACAGTGCTCATATCATTTCTCAGACGAGCATTAGTTGAGTTCATTAAATCAGTACTATGATAAAGAGAAAATATTACTATTCAGATTTATTTCTGATAAATAATATGAATAAATGAAAGTTTTTATGGTATACAGGAAAAACTTTTTTTTTCTTTGAAAGATTTTGTTTTAGTCATGTTATTACTTTTACTTCTGTTATTTACTTTCAAAGCTTACCTACATACAGTTGTCCAGCACAATGCCGGTCTCTCCAAAGAAAGACCTCCTCCTAATAGCAAACCATTTTCTGTGCCCACTACTAATTTCACATTAAATGTAGTCAAACTGTCCCTCCAAATAGCGGTTCTTTCCATAACCCGAAAAACACACAGCAATTCCTTCCCCTATCTGACATTTGCTTCAAAATAACGATTGTAGAAAATGATATGTTGCAGTTAAAGGTTGTTCTTAACCTCAATAGTTATAGAAAAAGAGTAATGTTGGTAGTAAAACAATCAAATTAAATCAACGTTGAACTAACAAACCAATATGATAGTTTCCCGCTGGCTGGTAATGTATGTAACTTGTTTTCTTTGAACACTTCATGGTTTAACTCTCACTTTGTTATCTATAAGTACATTCTTCATACATTTGATGTCTTTTGTTGGGACATGCAATACGTTTGTGGTACTATGTATGGCTCTTTGAAGTACAAGCATGAATAGAAAGAAGAAGCAGAAAAAACAAGGATTTTGTGAGTTTCCCAAATAACACCTCCCCCCCTCCCATAACGAACACTTTGTATTTCGCGTAAGGGTGGTTGTTATTAGAGGGACTACAGCAAACATTTAAACTTTTATATTCTTTTGTTTTTGCTTAATTAGTATACATATCAAATTTCTTTGAATGGCCAACTTCTGTTAGATCAGTTTAAAGTGATTCTATTGTTTTCAAAGGGTTTTTTACCAACCAAATTAGTTTTTATTTACAATAATAATCATTAATTTCAGTCTCTATATTTTTATCTTTCTAAAATTACCTTTAAGAAACCTACATGATTTATTTCTTAAAGCTATTTAATTTTTTCTTTTGGCGCTGTCTTACAGTTTAATGCACAGGATCGGAGGTCTTAGGATTAAAGGTAAGGCGCATGGCGCTAAGCCTAAAAACAATTGAAAATACAAATTCTATTTAGATAGCCTTAACACATATCGTTAGACGCTTATCGTGTTTCTTTATAATTTATCTTATTTTAATGATGTACAAACAGACCTTTGTTGAAAAGCAGCATTCTTTTATGCTGAAAAAAAAGTAATCGAAATAGATAAGTAATAAAAAATAAATAAAAAAGAGCAATAAATACACATATATAAAATAAGTAATTAAGTAAAAAATGAATAACTATGTAAATAAATGACTAAATATATGAACTAAATAGTCTCGTGTGAACAAATTAATAAATAAAAAGGGTGGAGATGGGAGCCAATCGGGGTTTTTGAGTATTTTATGGTAGTTATTAAAACACATCGTGGTCGATAGCTTTGCTGTCAAAATTTTTTATTCTTGTTATGCTCGACGTTACTTTTTCTTGTCAGGAGTGTAAAATTTAATTTATGGTTGCATGTATGCAGCAGCAGTTTCCTTTATAAAGATCAGTCTTGAAAAGTCGAGGTGATGAGATAGAGTTGATTTGGGAAAATAAGATTACCTCCAAAAAAGCAAGCCGCATAAGGGTTGGAACCCCCCTCTTATTCACCATTTTTTATGATTACCATGAGTTTTAGCTGCCAGATTGGGCTTAACAGACGATTTTCTATACACAGAATCATCCATTAACTAAAATAACAGCCGTACTTTAAATGAAACAAAATGATTGTGAAAAGATTTTGATAGTAGAGATTTGTTAATTGCACAATATCATATGGTACTATAGGGGATATGGAAATCAAGCAAAGGTGGCTGGACTATTTCAAACAGTTATTGAACACGGAGAATGCGCGGGAGCAGCTGAAGGCAGTGGAAGCAGTTGAAGGTCCAGTGAAGGAAATCACAGTAGAGGAGGTGCAGGCAGCACTGGGGAAAATGAAGAAGGGAAAAGCACCCGGACCATCCAAGGTTACGAGCAACATGATTGGAGATTAGGAAAGGAAGGAACCATGTGGCTAACGGAAATCATCAGGAAAGTTTGGGATGAAGAGGAAATACCAGAAGACAGACACAAGAGTATTTTGGTGCCAATCTACAAGCAGAAAGGAGACATTATGCAGCGCGGGAATTATCGAGGGATCAAGCTACAAGAGCATGGGAAGAAGGTGGATGAAAGAGTGTTGGATAGAAGGCTAAGGGGTTTGATCGAGATAGATAACCTGCAGTTTGGGTTTATGCCAGGAAAAAGTACAAGAGATGTCAGTTTTATTCTACGGCAAAGACAAGAAAAGAAGCTGGAAGGTAATCAAAGGATGTTCATGGCCTTTGTGGACTGAGAAAAGGCATACGACAGGATCCCAAGAGAAGTTGTATACTGGTGTCTGGCGAAGAGGGGAGTACCAGAAAAGATTTTTAGAGTGGTGCAAAGTTTGTACAGTCGAAGCAAGACTGTTGTAAGGACCTCCGTAAGCGATTCCGACCAGTTCAACATTGACGTCGGCTTGCATCAGGGCTCAGCATTAAGCCCTTTCCTGTTTGCGGTGATCATAGATACAATCAGTGCAACGGCGAGACAAGGTCTACCGACAGAACTTCTCTGGGCAGATAATCTCGTGATCACAGTGGAGAGTGAAGCTGACCTGCAAAGAAAACTAGTACAAAACTAGTACAGAGATCTTTGGAAAGGAATGGACTGAAAGTAAATGCCAAGAAGACAGAAACATTAGTGACCAGCAAAGATGGAGGAGAGGAGTGCCACATGGTAAATGCACAAAAGGACCCAATAAATCAGGTAGATCAGTTTTTCTACCTTGGCTCAATTGTGGAGGAACGAGGAGGGTGTAGTGAGGAGATCAGGAACAGAATCAAGAGAGCGATGATGAGGTGGAGGGGAACAAGTGGAATAGTGTGTGACAGGGGGATGCCAGTTACGTTGAAAGTGAAGATATATAAGTGTGTCGTCAGACCAGTGCCGTTGTATGGACTAGAGGTGATGGCATTGAGAAGAGTGGAAGATAGGGCACTAATGTCGACTGAGACGAGGATGTTAAGATAGATGATAGGTCTGTCTCTGCGGGAGCACCGAATAAACGAGGATGTTCGAAAGTTCACGAAGGTTACCAGTATATGAGAGAAGGCAAGAGAAGGAAGGTTGCGTTGGTATGGTCATGTCATGAGAATGGGAGAAGAGATGGGGGTAAAGAAGACATTCGACAGCAAGGTAGAGGGCAAGAGGAGCAAGGGAAGGCAGAGGCTAAGGTGGAGTGATGTCATCAAGAAAGATATGGAGGACGTTCGGGCGACAAAGGAGGATGTCAAGGACAGGCGAAAGTGGAGAAGACTGTGTCGAGCGGTCGACCCGACCTGATCCGTTGGAAAAGGCCGAAAGGAGAAGAAGATATGGAACTATAGGATATGTCTGAGGTGTTTAATACATATTCTCAATCCAATGAACAAAAAATATTTTGCCAATAATTTATTACAGTTGGACGTACCATTCTGATTTTAATTCCAGGTCCAATGTAGGGCAATTTAATTAAACTCCCTTCTATGGTAACTCTGTGATTAAAGTTTAGTTTAATGTTGGTCTGGTTCAGATAAACAGTGATTTCTTTGGTGCATGATGATTGAGATGCTGGTCCACATGGCATGGTCTCCACCTCAACGGTAAACATGTTTGATATGCAGTCTTTTGCTAGGATATACTTACAGGTACCCATGAAATCATATTTTCTACCATCAAAGGTAACGAAGTGTGGGTCACCATATACAGAGCATGTTGCTAGAGAAAATGGAAAAAAATAGATATATTTGATCATTGATGAAAGTTCTGTATATTTAACATTGAAAGTAAAGCTATAAAAATATTTTTAGTGGCTCATGTCTAAGTTTACCATAGCCAGGACGGCATAGTGTCTGGACAATTAAGTGGGGTAATGTGGGTGAATGCAAAGGTAATTGGAGGCAAATTTAATGTGGTTACATTACATGTGCCTGCATTCATCCTTCCTGGCTAATCCTTAATGGGCGCTGATATGGATTTTCAACCTCTCGAAATAATAATAATAAAAATAACAACAATAATACTACTACTATTAATAGTAATAACACTCTTAATAGTTTTACGTAACAATGTGTTTATAAATGTAAGTTGTTTTTTTAAAATGTTGTTTTGTGTGAAGTTCGAATATACACGCTATCATAACACCGTTGTTTACCTGAGGTCTCTGGTTGATGACTATGTGTTAAAAGCAGATATCAGAAGAACGCAATGTGATGATAATAATGGAACTAGAGGAATGACAATGACTAACATTTCGACAGATAAGGCATAATTAAATAAATATTTCACTGAAGATTGTGTCAATTGTGTACCATTAAGTGGTTTTGAGAAACGGTACGATAAGGCTGAAAAAGTAATAGAGGATGCTGAATTCAAAATATTGTGAGATTTAAAAAAATACAAAACGATAAAGAATTAGAACATTTTTGTCCTGATATGAATTTCATAAGAAGACAGACAATAAGTATTTCATTTAGTTTGCATACCCCTTTGACATCAGACTGAAAGTAAAGGAAAAGGAAAAAACAACAGAATACCATAACATGAAATATGAGGCAAATCGTTGTGGCAAAAAATCATTCTATTTATTAAAGGGGCTTTTAAACAGTAATAAAAAAGTTAGCTCAATGTTAGAAGTTATTGCAATCACTGGCATTTTATCAAAAAAAGGTAGGAAATATCCTTGTTTCAAACACTAATCATAAACTTTTTTTACCTTATTCAAATAAACCTCATGGGCTTTATTAATTTCGAATATAATTTCCTAGACGTTTATTCAGGTATGGGCCTCATTCGGAAGGGGTTTTGTTAGCATGAACTGGATTTTACCCCGGCGCTTATTTAAGTAGCGGCATTTGTTTAGACGCGGGGATTAAATGTGCCAAATACCGTAATTGAGAAAACAATATCTTTTTTAATTAACATAAATAAAAATAGTGTTAATAAAAGTATCATGGCAACATAATTTTAGACTTGATGACAGCATACATTACCTGGACAGACGAAAGAGGTACATTTCCAAGTCCCATTTCTACAATAACTAAAAAGAGAAATATTTTCCAATGCAATTAAAAAACGTATTGTCTATAAAAATAAGACAAGTGTCTGACTTCAAAGAAGAGAGTATAGCTAGGGTAACAAAGAAGGTCTATTATTAGCAATATTTCTAAATATCTGATTGTTATCTGAAAGGCTATAAAGATGATGTTTTTCAGGCGTAAAAGACAATACCGGCAATTTCTCTTGAAGACACCGTAAAATCCAAGTTTTTCTTTTATAACACATCATAAAAAGTGCATTGACTACACTATTGTTTCCTACACTATTTATTTAAAAATATTCCGAAATAGGAAATGCTATAGTAGAAAATGGTTAGCATTTAGATCAGCTCAACTTGGTTCATCTAAAAAAAATATTACTTTTTAAAATAATTATTAATTATTAAAAACAATAAATTAATTATTAATTTATTGTTTATTGAAAATAATAAATAATTAATTAATTATTATTGCATTTTTAATAATATGAAATTAGATTGTATTTACAGTTGAATCGATATCAGCAAAATATTTGTTTTGCACTTAAGGTGAAGAACACCAACTATCGTCAAGTAAAAACTTTAAACTATGATTATTCACTGTAAAAAGTAACAAGAAGAGTTAAAATACTATTTATACTTTTGTACTGTAAAAATGATGTTGGTCATAGCGTCTGTTTTAAAAGCCATTTAGGTGCATCCATATTTTTTCCAGTTCTATAATTTCGCATCCTCGTCTTCAATATTATTTTAACCATTTTTCTTGCCCTCCATGTTAATTGGTATCCATTGTTCTTACCTCTTTCTTTTTAGTTTTAACGTCATTTTTCCCCCAAGCAATTGGGGCTCAGACGGTGCCCTTCAGAGGGACTTTGATTTGGCAGTAAGGAATTTCTTGGCCGGATGCCCTTCCTGACGCCAACCAATGGCTTTTTTTCTGTTGCAAAGTTCTAAATTCTCCTCGACAGCTCGGGGAATCGAACCCGGTTACTGTGCAGTTGCACTAACCATTAAGCCACGGCTCCTCATGCGCTTACCTCGAAAGAAAAATTGTCGTTCTGTAGGAAGCTCAGCTCTATATGCATGATTGGAATGAAATGTCCAATGAGAAGGGCTTGGGAAAATAATGGCAT
The DNA here is from genome assembly GCA_003991215.1 of Morbakka virulenta. Lineage (NCBI taxonomy): Eukaryota > Metazoa > Cnidaria > Cubozoa > Carybdeida > Carukiidae > Morbakka > Morbakka virulenta. The sequence continues at coordinate 1,253,429 of RDPX01000150.1, forward strand.
CCTAAAGTGAAAGTGGTTACAAAATGAATTGGTTAGGAAGGCACCTCTTTTACCAAACTTAACCCATTTCGATCCACAAAAATTTTTCCATTTCTTCCCTATTCCACCTTTTAGCATTAATTTGTAATGCTATGGTACCTCTTTAAATTGTATCATGAAAATATATGTAAACATATTAGTATGCTACTGATAAGAGTGGATCAAATTAGGCAGTGGATTTACAAAGGCTTTTTAATATAATTGTTGAATATCTCTCATTGTGCATCTCTGCGTGTCTCAGTGTGACTGTGTTTTTAGTGCCAACAACATTAATTTCAAAGGAATAAACCTGGCTCCTTGACGAGCTAAAAATTTTTCTACGATTTTTATTGAGTACTTCCTTTATTGTTTGTAAGTGTATGTGTCCATATGTGTGTGTATGGTTGTACGGCCAAGTGCTAAATGGTCTTATTTTTTATTTGAAAGAAAAGAAACTACGTTTTCTGTTAAATGAAAAGTTTTTTTATAAATACAGAATGATTCCAACTTTATTTTTACTTTGGGTTTTTCCGTTTATGTTTGACCAGATGGTAAGTAGTCACAGTATTTTCACCTTATCTCTATTGCAAATGAATACTAAATAGTACTACTTAAATACCAACAATGACATAGCTTGATCTGGACCTTTTCTTTCAAAGAGTTAGTATTTTAAGGACTACTAGGTGTTTAGTAATATGTACTGTCAGGCTGCAGCTATCATGCACTGATGTACTTGTCAAAATAAAAAATCAACAGTGGCTTCTGGTAATCAGGCTTAGACTAATACAGTTTTAGGGTCCAACCTAGATAACGTCAAGTAAAAGCCAGGAAATTGTGTAAAACTGTGGAGACCTCTCAAAAGAACTAATGTGTCGTAACATTTTAAAAAATACTCAGAAAAAGAGAGAAATCGCGTGAAATGCAATATCTTTTAAAATATCACCACGGACATAATAAAAAAAATGATTTGCAGAAACTATTGAAAATCTTTATTAACACAAGCTTTTCTGTCAGATTATTAACCTTCGATGTAGGCATTCGTCTCTCCTGGGAGACAATTATCGTGCCAATGTGGTGCAGTCACTCTGGGAAGAGTATCCTGATTCGTTTAAAAGCTTTACCTGTGTATGACAGTTTTTGCCAAAGTTAGTTCACTTCACAATTGTAGGCAAATAATTGGTACGTAGATATTGTTTCCGTATCTGGAGAGTCCTGTTGTCTGCACCTTGTTGCGCTCTTTTTTCCTTGTCCCGTTATTTCTTCATCAGAAGTGTAACGCCATCAATTGCAACCATCTATAAACCCTGCATGTCATAAAAATGCCCAGTGTACAACCTTAAATGTAATTGAAAATATTTGAGTAATTTTAAACATACCAAAAATTGCAATCTTTTCGCATCTTTTCTCCTTCCTGGTACTGTTTTTTTCCGTGGTAGCAATTGCATTGATAAGGGTGAATACATTTGCCGTTGTCAAGAACAAGACCAGATGGACACATACAGCCGTCAACGCACTCCCGTAAACATAAGGCTTGCCTGTTTAGGTTTTTACATGTTTTAGGACAAGGAGTTCCACATTCGGTGTGAACAAAGCCATATGAACAACTGGGCTCTAGAAATGGATTAATGGTTAACAATTGTATTTCAAAACCAAATTCGGCACCGTAAAAAGCACAAAATTATAACACTAAAATCTAATCGAACTTGCTGCAAACAAAGATTCATGCTTTACCCCAATGGAGCCAGGGCTCTCAGCTTATAGTACGGTTCATTACAAAATAATTACACTGTATTCATTTATTCACTACCTTTATTGTCTCTTTTAAACTTTCATTGAGAATATTTTTTTCGCCCAGTTATTGGGATGTACAAGGCAGGGTACAGCTGATGGCTGTCCCAAGCCAAGTTTGATTGGAAAGGTTCAATAAGAAGGGGATTAAGGCTAAATACATTGGAGGTGGAAATAAAGTGTTTTTAATGGACTTAACGATAGGAAAAACATGGTAGGAGTTGCATTAAAAGAGGAACTTACAAGTGTTGTTGTAGAAGCGAAAAATTGCCAGACAGAGAAATGGGCATAAAAATAACAGTGGAAAAAATGTCACTAAGTATAAAATAAATAAAACTGATACTAAATACCAAATGTGTCACAGGTTAGTTGCGAATTGAATGAGAAGAACGTTTGACAAGACCTGGATGGTATATTGAAAACTTTAACTGGAGACGCAAAAGTAGTATTAGTATTAGGAGCCAATCTAGATGGATTCCATGGGAAAGGAAATGAAGAAGAGACCATGTCGACCACTTCGGGCATTTTAAATCGAAATGGACATATAGACATGGCTGTCCAACAGCACTGATGGTCACTGAGTGATGATCCATGACTGTAGTATTCACCATCAGACCTACCTACTTTTCTGTTGTTCATCAACAAAAACTACCATCTAACATTTTTCATTACTTTTTTTCACCATTTCTCTATTCAGCTTTATCCTTTATCCATCATATCTCTCTATTCTATTTGCAAAAAATTCATTTACATGTTTCTCGTTGTGTTGTCTTTCGTGTTGTGATGTGGATTACCCATGCATGTGTTGTCCCATTGTTGTCGTGTAATCAGCCAGTTCTACCTTAGGCTAAACTTTTCTGAGTGTTTCACTCTTATACAATATACAGTATTTCTATAGTATTTGGTATTGTGTAAATATTCGACCAAAAAATGCAACAAATAAGTGAAAGCCTCAAAACCTACAATAAAATGCGTGAATTTTGAAAGTGCGGCTTTTCATTTACTAATATGACTTTCACTAGGAGCCATATGATAGTAAGTTATTGCCCTAAATGCACTCCTTACTACTAAGGGAGTGAGTCAGTTGAGTTAATTTAAGTAAAAAAGGTCAGCTGTGTGTAATGTTTATAAATACCTAAATCCTTACCTGTAGAAACAATGTACAAAGGTGAAAATATCTAACAAAGAAACTCTAATTATTTGGTAAGAATAAATAAGTAAGAGAATTTTGTAATACCGTGAGTGATCGAATAGGTTTAACTACTCCAATAAATGCAGCACTGCTATCTATTAACTTGACAGTGAAAACAAAAAATTCAAAACAATTGCATTTATGGGTTCAAAATTGTGTTCTTTTAAAGTCTTAGGTAATTTTATTTGCGGCTCAGTGTTTGTCTTGAAATACAACTGGCTTGTAATTAGCGCCCTCTCTCTGATCGAAAAAAAAGAAAAAAAAGAATGAGCACTCATTGGCATTAAAATATAGCGTGGAAGGTAGACCAGCTACAATAGGTGAAAGAACAACACATTTATACTGGGTAGCATGGCATTGGGAAATTTTATGTTTGACCTCTTGATGTGATATGAAAATAATGATAATTTAATTACCTAAAACTGGATAATTAATACCTATTTAAGCATTTAATCTTTTTTGAGTAACAATATTAGATGATAATACTTACTGCAAAAGTTGTCCTTTCTCCACAAAAGATTTATGTCTTTCCTGGCACATGATCTGGAATATTCAATGAAAGAACTGCAGCGGCAATTTGTCATATTGGTATCATTATGACATCTAGCTACATCTATTCTACACCGATTAATATACCAGCTAGGATCCACACTACTATAACAATCTCTAAATGGATATTCAAGCAGAGCATTGCATATCTTGTTCACTTCTTGCTTTTCTTTTGTAGTAAGAGAATAATAATTGGACATAAGATCAATATCGTAGACGTTTCTACAAATTTCTTCGATACCTGTCATTTTCCAACTGTTTCCAAAGACCGTAACAGAATGGGTTTTATATCCAGACTTTGTTTGCATATCGTCTTCTGAATAACCGTTAAAATTGCCACACATTCCACATGTCTTATTTTTGTATTCAGATCCCATTTTAATGTATATGCTAGAATGTCCATCCCATCGTACCGAAATACCTGACAAACCATAAGCAAAGATGTAGTTGCCAATCTTTTCTATAATCAATCCATTTACAACAGTTGGCAACGACACTGATTTTCCACTTACAGTAACCTGATACTTCTGATCAAGATGAATTTTCACATCAACGCCACCTAGGTAGATATTAACCGATCTTCTGCACACAATATTTTTCCGCTCATTGCACCCTTTATCATGAACTGAGTGAATGGAAAAGGTGCTATCTTGACAATCGGAGGCAAGTTGATACGAGCACACACCAGGAAAATAAAACTGCTTGCCATCGAATGTGGAATAGTATCCATGTCCAGAGACAGAACACATATCTCCAACAGAAGAAGTCTTACCTAAAATACAACATGTGTGAAAATAAATTTTAACGATTGAAATTTTAATAAAAGGATTAATACCACAGTGTAAAAAATATGAGAGTGGAACATGGTTAATATGAATAGCAATAGAATTTGAACAAAATAAACTGGGATGATGTGAAGGACATGCGCCCCTTGATCAAGACGGTGCTCCAACACTGTGGGATATTTTTCAAATTTTAAATATCTTTGACAGGAGGCTATATCATGCTATTGAAAAATTTGTTTTGTTCTACATTTATTATATTGTAATAGTTTCGTTTTCAATAACACATCTTGTTGACATTGTCTCAAATGTTATAGTAACCAATAAATCCAAAGCCTATTTCAAATTGCGCTTAATTATCAATGTAAGGAGTAAAAATTTCACTTCAAATTGAATTTCAATACCATTTTAGAATGCAAGCTTATTACAATACTAGGTATGGAGCCCAAAAAATAGAGAAAGTACTTTAAAATGCTTACTTAGAGATTCTGTTGTAAATGTGGAGGTTGTAATCAAACCTTAAAGAAAGAAAAGAAGTACAGGGCTATTAGACACAATTCTAAAACTATATTCACATATATCCATCAAATGCTTGGTTACTGAATTCATCCACTGTTAACTCTGCTGTCAAACAGTAACTAAATTACTTCCAGGAACCTACCTTCTCAAAGCTGGGTAGTATCATTGATATTCTTATTGTGTCTAGCTTTCCACAACCTGGTCACTATATTTGCAATTGTTAAATGTCGCTTTTTCCTCAATAACTGCTATTTACGTCCTTTACTGCTGTTCTAAAACCAAATTTATTCAAGGAACTACAGATACATCTACCTAAGTATTAACGTATCCATCTATGGAAATATCTATCCATCTATCTATCTATCTATCTATCTATCTATCTATCTTTCTATCCATCCATCCATCTATTTATCCATCTATCTATCTATCCATCTATCTATCTATCTATCTATCTATCTATCTTTCTATCTATCTATCTATCTATCTATCTATCTATCTATCTATCTATCTATCTATCTATCTTTCTATCTATCTATCTATCTATCTATCTATCTATCTATCTATCTATCTATCTATCTATCTCTATCTATCTATCTATCTATCTATCTATCTATCTATCTATCTATCTATCTATCTTTCTATCTATCTATCTATCTATCTTTCTATCCATCCATCCATCCATCTATCTATCTATCCATCTATCTATCTATCTATCTATCTATCTATCTTTCTATCTATCTATCTATCTATCTATCTATCTATCTATCTATCTATCTATCTATCTATCTTTCTATCTATCTATCCATCCATCTATCTATCTATCCATCTATCTATCTATCTATCTATCTATCTTTCTATCCATCTATCTATCTATCCATCTATCGATCTTTCTATCTATCTTTCTATCTATCTATCTATCTATCTATCTATCCATCCATCTATCTATCTATCTATCTATCTATCTATCTATCTATCTATCTATCTACAAGGAAGTTAATAGAGAATAACTGTTTCCCCACTATTATTGTCATTAATTTAATCAATAGTTGAAAATATCTTTGTCAATTTTATATTTTCATGATGAGGATTGTGATGGTAGTTGTCAGGGAATAAGACAAACAGGAATGTTAAAAGGAAGATGTTGGTTTACAGTGATTTGGAATTGACTGGGAGACATTTTTTACTATCCAGTGAAATTTAAACCTCATTCAGACTTGCATTATAAATAAGTAAAACAAATCAATCAAGTGTGTAGTTCTGGACTTACTTATTTCACAGTGTTGACCAGTATATCCAGGCGAACAAACACAAGTCTCTGGTAATATACATTTGCCACCTGTTCCACATCCTTTTGAACAAATGGCTATCAAAAGATAATGTTAAGGTAAAAATAAAATATATGCTAAAACTAGTTTCAAGAGAAGAATACAAAGAAATCGAGTTAACACCACATTCTGACAATAGTATAAAATACCATTTGATGGAGAATTATCTTCAAATAAACAATTAGTTGTACAAAACTTAAAAATCGCTATTTCAATTAACGTTCATTTTGGTCGATAGCTATTTCGGTGGCACAGGACGAGCCCAAAGGCAACAGAATAAGAAAGTTGAAAGTAAGTGTGTTTTTTAAAATTTAATGCTGAAAACAAAGAGATCGAAATAGCCTGCCAATTTTTTTGTGCAAGGCTGAGGAGAGCCCGCAAACTTTAAGTGTGTGAGGTTTTTGACCTGGACTCCTAAATAATAACATGTTATTATGTTATTATTTACGAATCCATGCTTTTTGAGGAAAGTGGTCACTTTTGATGACATGACTGGCTGTCTAAAACAGTTGTATACTGTAAACAAATTCTTCTTGTTTGCCAAGAGGTGGTAATGAAAACTGAATATAAATTACCTCTGATGGTCCTAAATGAATGGTAGACCTAACTTGGCTAATCATTTTGAAATAATTTATCTCGAAATTTCCACCGCATTCAGAGTTTAGCAACAAATGCTGTGCTTGACGGAATCAAAATTCACAATTTTGCTAGTACCTTTGCATTGTATTTTTAGTTGAACTTGACAATTATAGTATTTTTCTCTAATCACACTGTGTAGCTACCATTTTATTCTATCTGTCAGCCTTACAGATGTATGGCCTGCGTACCCGGCATCACACCATAAGTTCACATAATACCATACTTCAATTTTTGGCAGGCAAAACATCCTTTTTAGACGAAGGGGAGAATTTTTTGCAAGGTAAAATAAATTTAGGTACGGATGCACGACACCATTTAGAAAGCCCCTGGTAATCAATTTAAAAGACATAACTAAGATTCCGGTACTTTATTCATTTCATCAGTGTACAAAGGCTGTTACTGATAACTAAGTCAATGGCTAATTATTTGAATTCAATTACAGTTTGCAACTGTTCCCCTTTTCTTTTTCATTTCCTGAAGACAAGTATGTCAAACTTAAAAACTGAATCAAACTGGTCTCCACCTTATGTTTGGGCTACCGTTAAGAGTTCCATTCATAGAAATGGGGAAGCTTTAGCTTAAATCTTGGCTTGCTATGTTAATGCGAGGACACACGTTTTTCTTTGATGGGTTGTATTGTTTTGGCTGGAGTCGTACTTTGGTTCCAACTAGAGAGTTGTCTGTGACACATTTAAAGCCATGATAACTCCGGTGTACATGAGAATAATTCAATGATGTTCTGCTGTAGATGAAAAGGTCTAGATGGTGCCATTCTTGCTATCGTTTGTAGTGACAGGCCACACTATGAATAGCCTGGTTATAGAGAGCATATTTGTAACACTTAACTCATCCTATGAATAAAACTCTAAACGTCTTTGTCCTTTCATATTTTTTGTCACGCCCGAAGGGACAAGGTCATAGTTTGATCCGACTCTATCAAGGAAACTTCTGAGCAGAGACAGAGTGCTCAGTCCATGTCATGCCTATTGTAGTAGCACCAAGCTCCTTGCAAAGCTTACTTTTCGTCTGTTCTCAGGTACACAGAGAAAGAACATCAATGGAAATAATGCTAATTAGGCCAGTGAGGTAAGCAGGTAAAATGATAACACGGAGCGTCTCACAGTACGATTGCTCTATGCAAGGTAACAGGAAGATTTTTACTGCAAACTTCACCCCACGCTTTCGTGGTTCATCTGGCTCCTTACTGTCCTGAAGAAACTTTTTTTTTAGGCGCCCAGTTGATGCACAGGAAAGAAAATTACTTGTCAGGCGGCAATGTTGATGCAGAACAACGCTACTAAGAAGCATTAAAAATTATCTAAGGGTGTAGTTTCACACTTACACATTTCACAGAATTGACCAGTATATCCAGGCAAACAAGCACAGGTCTCTGGTGATATGCATTTGCCACCTGTTTCACATCCTTTTGAACAAATGGCTATCAAAAGATAATGTTTAGAATAGGTGAAACAAAAAGGCGGGTTAAAGCTTATTATAAAAAGAAAAAACACATTAATAAATCTGTTAGTAGAAATAGTAACAAGTTAACACCAAACTTTGACTTCAGCACAAAATGTCATCTGATGATATAGGAATTAGCTTTCAATATTTCTCAAAAAACACTGCATTGCAAGACATAATAAACGGAGCGTTTAAAATGCAAATGTTGTTCTTAAGTTGTTTAACCGAATTTTTTAATACTGAATACCATCTTCCAATTCAATATTCCTGCAACAATGAGCTATTGATAATCAAAGGTAAATTTCCGTTTAAAACGTCAAATTTGAAGACACAAAAGATACAATTATGAGGAAAACCAACCATTTCAGTTAGACAACTTATCTATGGGGATGGGTGGTGAACGTATAGTGACTCCTTTCCTCCACTAGCTGCTCACCTTGGGCAAGTGTTAGTACACCCTAAACCCACCTTTTCAGGGTTACGATTGGTAGATTACAAAGTCAACTCGGCTTGTTCTTTGGCTTTTTGGTTTGGAACAGGAATATTCTCACCTATCCTGTGCCATTGGCTCATATTATATCCTGCCAAGGAACAATTCTAAGCACCGGATTGTGTCGATATCATGGGCGCAGGTTATGCTATGGCTTGGTCACGTACCACGAATGGAAAATGACAGGTTAACGAAAGCGCTTCTCTACGGTGAACTCGCGGAAGGATTACGTCCAGTCGGCCGTCCCAAATTACGATATAAAGACACTTGCAAAAATGCGATAAGATGTGATGGATTACTCGGTGTCTGGCAAAAGTTAGTGACCAACAGATTGGAATGGAAAATATCGGTAAAAGTTGTCTGTGGAAAGTTTAACGAAAGAAGAGTCAAACGATACGAGAAACGAAGGGATCAGAGAAGAAGGAGAATTGTTGCTGCATAATAATTTATATTATCTGTTTTTTTAAAATTTACTTTATGAACATGTTTACCCGTTTCGGTTATAGGCATAACAGTAGTATACGAAAAGGTTTTTATTTCCATTTTCACTTTTCTGCTGTCTTTTCTATCAAAGAATTAATAGAATATAATTAAGCTTTAAAGCTTTTCGTTTTCGTTGGATACCCTAAGAATGAAACACGTTTTTTGATGTGGGAACACCAACACTCCTTTTTAGCTACTTTTACCACGGTGAATTAGAAACTGAACTTAAATTTCGATAATTATTTACCATTTTTCAGTAAAAAGAGCACAAGGGCTTGTTAGTTTTAACAATATGGGAAGCATTCTGCTGGACCTTGGTGCTCCATAATATGATCCTAATTCAAAGCGATTGTTCACCGACAACTCTAAGCGTAGTTAAAAATGTGTCTTTGTAGATAAGATCAGCATGTATCCATTAATACCTATCGGGCACCCTGCAACACATGGAACGTGCTATTCCTAATATAACTGGGTTTTTTTTCATATTTGATAGCAGTTACCTTCTTAATAATAATAGTGGAATTTTTTTTTCATCCGAACACATACCATTACAAACCTTACTAATCAACGTAGTTTGCATTGGCTTGCCTATTTAACAAAGTTAAATATTTTACTAACAAAATGATTAAAACGAAGGTAGTTCAGAGTTTGTCCATGTTTGGTTTCTGCGACAGAATACGTAGTATGTAGTGTGAATAATTATATTGGAAAGTGTAGTGGAAAGAAAGCGCTAGCGTTTGTTGTCAATGTTCAAGAGTTGCACATTTCATTGAAAGTAATACAAGATTTACAGAATAAACCTAAAAAGCTAATAAAAAGATTTATGAAGCTAACTTTCGAAAAGCAGTGATGTAGATCACAAATCAAAGGATGATATTTTTTATATTTGTGAGAAGCATTTTACCCAGGTTTGTTTCATACCCAACCGTTAATTCAAGTATGTATAATTGTTTTTGTTGAGTAAGTAACAGCAAATCAGGCCACAAGGCATCTTCAGTTATAACGTACGACGATAAGAATCCACAGATATTAGCGTATATTGACCTTCTTCAAGCGATTTAAGAGTTTTTGCTGAAAACTGTAATGCTGAGTTGTATCGCCAAGTATAACGACCTTACTGAAGGTAAACAGCCGGCGACAACATGAAGAATGGTTTCTGGTTCAAAGCAGAAAGAGCAAGAAGAAGATAGACTGAGCTTCCATTTGGATAGATTTTTACTAGTTGCAAGTGTGTTATTTAAATAATGAATAGTCAAGTCCAAGATATTTTTGGACTGCTTACGTTGAACGTCAGATCAAAACTTGTTGTATTTTGAAGCTGCGCTGTCCAACAGAAATGAGAGAACAATTCCGTAAGTAGCTGTAGTTGTAGATATAGGTGGCTTTAGGAGCCTGCGTTGATATCATGCGAAGGCGATCACATTCTGAGGGGTAGAAGCCAGCCAGCTCACCTTCCCAGTGTAGCACCCGAAGATCTCCATACATCCAAACAGCCAGTGCTCAACTTAAATTGATTATAAGAAACCACTCGATAGTGTACCACACTCATGGATTATTAAATGCCTGAAGATGTTCAAAATAAACCCAACAGTAGTTAATTTCATAAGTGAAAACATGAAGAAATGGAAAACAACCCTCCATCTGAACGACAACAACAGTATAATGAAATCAAGAAGATTTAACATAAATAGTAATATATTTCGAAGAGATTCACTATCCCTGCTCCTTTTTTGCCTTGCTCTAGCACCACTGAGCATGCTGCTGAACAATACAAAGCATGGCTATAAGATAAAAAATAAAAACCAAACCAACTCTTTTGTGTGGATGACCTGAAGGCATACACAATGGATGATGAACAACTCAAGAAACTGCTAGACATTGTGAAAACATTCAGTGATGATATAAAGATGGAATCTGGACTGGACAAATCCGTAAAAGCAAACTTTATCAAAGGGAAACTAATGAAAACATTTAACATCGTTCTCAATCAAGACACCATAATGGAATTGGACAAGAAGGAACTTATAAATATCTTGGAATAAATGAAGGTGATGGAATTCAACACTCAAAGATAAAGGAAAAGATCCGAAAAGAGTATTACCCAAGAACAAGAATGGTCCTTAAAAGTGAATTGAATGCCATCAACAAGATCGAAGTAATTAACACTGTAGTTATACCAATCGTAACTTTCAGCTTTAATATCATCAACTGGACAGCTGAAGACATCAGGAATCTGAACAGAAAAACGAGAAAGTTCTTTACTAAAGAGCGAATGCATCAACCTAAGTCAGATGTAGACTAAATGTATTTAACAAGATGTCAGTGGATTGATCCAGGTTGAAACAACTTCTAAGACAACAACAATTGGCCTGACAACATATTTAGAGAAATCAAATGATCCATTCCTGAAGTTGGTTAACCAACACAAAGATAGAAAAAAGTCTTTCTCGATAAAGAGTTATGCTGCCAAATTCAAACAAGAGCTGAATGTGAAAGAGACTGCGGACAATAACAACGAGTCAGTAGCTAAGCTCGCTAAGAGAGTGAAACTACATGCGAAAAACAAACCCCCAAGACAAACTTATGAAGAAATGGGAAATTAAAGGTATGCACGTGCTGTATCCATTAAGAATCAAAGGACCTGATGTTGACTATAAGCAAACAAACGACTGGCTGAAAGGGACAGGTCAGAAAGCGGAAACCAAAGGCCTTGTAATTGCAACTCAAGATCAAAGTTTAGCCACCCGATTGTACCATAGTAGAATCATCAAAGATTGAACAAATGCACCCTGCCGATTATGTAACAAGTACGACGAAAGTATCGACCATATTTTAACTGGGTGCTTCGATTTACCCAAGACAAAATACATCAAAAGTCATAACAACGCCGCAGCATAGATGCACTGGAAGATCCTACAGTATTAGAACATCAAAACAACCGACACGTGGTATGAGCACCAACCAGAAACAGTTACAGAAAACGGAGAAGTTACCATCCTCTGGGATATACAAGTTCACAGTGATAGAACCATCAAAGCCAACAAAACTGACATCATTATTAAGAACAAGGAAGGAAAAACATGTATGCTAATTGACATGGCAGTACCATCTGACCGAAATACGTCTGTTAAGGTAGCAAAGAAACTCTCCAAGCATAAAGGTATGGAAATTGAGATNCTGATGTTGACTATAAGCAAACAAACGACTGGCTGAAAGGGACAGGTCAGAAAGCGGAAACCAAAGGCCTTGTAATTGCAACTCAAGATCAAAGTTTAGCCACCCGATTGTACCATAGTAGAATGATCAAAGATTGAACAAATGCACCCTGCCGATTATGTAACAAGTACGACGAAAGTATCGACCATATTTTAACTGGGTGCTTCGATTTACCCAAGACAAAATACATCAAAAGTCATAACAACGCCGCAGCATAGATGCACTGGAAGATCCTACAGTATTAGAACATCAAAACAACCGACACGTGGTATGAGCACCAACCAGAAACAGTTACAGAAAACGGAGAAGTTACCATCCTCTGGGATATACAAGTTCACAGTGATAGAACCATCAAAGCCAACAAAACTGACATCATTATTAAGAACAAGGAAGGAAAAACATGTATGCTAATTGACATGGCAGTACCATCTGACCGAAATACGTCTGTTAAGGTAGCAAAGAAACTCTCCAAGCATAAAGGTATGGAAATTGAGATTACCAGAGTGTGGGGAATAAAGACATAAATTGTCCCAGTTGTCATCGGAGCACTAGGAGAAATCAAGTAAGGCATTGACAAGCAAATCAGCAAAATTCCTGAGAACACTAACGTTACCGAACTGCAAAAGATCGCCCTTCTAGGATCTGCCCACACCATACGAAAAGTATTATCAACTAAACAGAAAATAACTGCTCATAAGAGCCCAAGGACCTGGACTGGATCCGGAGCTAACGGTAAAAAAAAAAAGAAATGTAAAGAAAAATTAGAGATAATAATAATAATCTGGCTAATAACAATAATCTAACTACACAAAGTCCTAATTTTTATGTGTTTGTGGGTACTCAAACAACAGATAAATATTGGGGTGGGGAAGGACTTGCCCCCTCGAGCTAAGATGAAGTTTGGCAAAAAAAATGTCTTCAATTCAGCACTTGTGTTAAGAGAAAAAAACCTTCTTCCATCTACTTCACACAAAGTGATTTTACAAATGAAACAATTTGTAAAATCACTAGATAAAGAGGGTTATTGCTTCCAATATATTTTCATAACCTTTCAAAGATTCATCTATTCATCTAAGGAAACTAAACCTGACTTAACACAAACCAATTCACAGAAAAAACAAAGTGATGTGATTCGGAGGTCGTCCTATTACATAGCTAAAAAAATCCTCAACCTTTTGCTTTCTGTTACAGCTCTTATTTCTTTTACCTGATACCCCCTTCGCTCTTTAATTGCTTCTGGTTACACAAAGATTCCACCTTTCAGAATTTCCATTTCTGGTGTTTGCAAGCAAGCTACATCCGACTTTCTGGGAGCCCAACTTTCTGATTTTGAAAGCATCGTTACTACCCTTTTGTTAATTTAGTTAGATACGAATCTCCTTATTGCGTAACACTACAACGCTTTTGTCCAGTTACATCTCTTACTTTAGACTCCTGGGCCAAGATGAGTTAAATATTTGGCAATGTTTGAAAGAATGCTTCACTGGAGATAGCACCATCTCTTAAAATATTTCAATGTTCACATTTCAATTTCTTTCTGATAGTCGGTAAATGTAGTTAAAGTGATACTTTAAAATTAGTTGTGTATGTAACCTGAGAAACGGAAACACGAAATTTGAATTGGCTTCTGTATCTTGTATTTTAATTTTTTTCTTCTATCCTCTCTTAACACAAGTATAGAGCACGCTACGAAGCTGGGCACATTACAATATATATTGTGTAGGATTTTTTTTCGGTTGTGTGGTTATATATCTAGTAACTTTGTTTCGATCATGTTGATTTCTAATTATTTTTAATATTTCATTTTTCAAATAAAGCAATAACCTCTTCCCTTGGGAAGTCCAGCTTCAGTCTCTTAACATTACTAAAATTGGCAAGGTTGTCATTCCCTGTACAATTTCCTTATAATGGTAAAGAAGAACTTTAAACGAATAGGTAAAGACCGACAAATTTACAAACCCTTACACTGTCGTAACTGCCTATGGTGACGTAAAATATAGGTTATTTCTTCAGTTTTACTCAAGTATTGCTGTCGGCAATAAGTAGCAATGTTTTTATGTTTTATTGATGTGGTAGCATTTTTCGTCAAAACAACTAAGCTTGCGGCATAGGGTAGTGAATTATTCTGATATTTTTTTTGAAATAGACAGATATAAATGAAAAATGTCGAACTTAACAAAACGTGATGTCTTTTTGCTACAGATTGACTCGAACCACTGCTTTATTGTTAAAATATGTCTTTACTGGTCAAATGTGAATTTTTAAATAGTTTTCTTTAGATACACCATTTGGATTTTTTAAACATCCTATTTAACCCTTGTTTTAACCATAGTTTGTTCGTTCTCCCAAAACCTCTAAAAATAAGTGGAAATGTAATAGCCTACCAATGATAAAGGAGAAATGGATTTAATAAAAGGATTCAAAAGAAAAATAATAAAAAAACTCTTTAATGCCGAAGAGCACTGCTAATTTTGAGACACCCCATTTACACAAAAATGACAAAGGGTTCCACTGTTCTAAGATCACGAAACACAGATCTCCCAATTTGGAAAGAGTGTTACCTGACTCGCACTGAAATCCTGTCCAGCCTTTAGTGCAACGGCAAACATTAGGAGCAATACAAAAACCATTGTTAAGACAAGGCTTCAGACATTCGGCTGTTAAAACAAAATAATTAGGAAAAAGTGTTAAAAATTTGATGTAATTTCTGAATTATATGAGCTGGCAAGGGAAGTCCCACGCTTTCTCTTAAATTAAATATTTTAGTCTAAATATAGTATTAAAAGGGCTGTTAATTTCAGCAGAGAAAAGAAAACTTTGTTTTATACAATAAATTCTTAAAAGCTGATTTTCATTTTTTTGTATCATCTAATTGGCAAGGTAAAGTAACAAATCTTCACATACCTTTTTCACAGTAGCGTCCCTGCCAAAGGTAAGGACAAATGCATTCCCCATTTCGGCATTTTCCTCTATTTAAACACCGAGGTGAACAGAAGGCTGGAAATAAAGCACAAATATTCCAAAACAACAAATATATGAATTACCTAAGCTGAAAGAAAAGCAAGTAACGAAAAAAACTATTATTCTCATAAATTGTGCCATTCAATAACTTAAACTTTAATACATTTTTTATGAATTTAAATGAATTTTAAAGATATTTTAAAAAATCATAGGTTCTAGTTTTTATCAGGTTCTTATTGTTCCACAGATTTTTTTTAAACAGGACACGTGTTGATAACAGTAATTGTATACATTACTTTTTAATTATACATTTATTGAAACGTTTTTATCCTGTATAAATATTCGTAAATAAATAGGAATATTACAAAAATTGAATATTTCATGGAATAGAAGAATGTGTGTTTAACTTTTTACCTCACCCCACCCCTACATACTAAAATTCAAAATATTCCCAGCACTATTCGTCTAAGAATCATGGGAGTCCAAAAGTTACTATTTTTATATGTAATGAAAAAAATCACAGTGCCTCAAGAGAACAGAAAAACAACTTTTAGTTACATGTGAATATCTAGCATGTACTGTAGAAAAACATTACTACAAAATGTGCAGCATTATTTAATTAAATAATTGTAGTAATTTTACTGATTAGATCTCCAAAGTGCAAAATTACTACCAAATTTTTTACCATCAACAAACAAATGGGTCTACAACATGAGCAAAAAGAAAAAAATAATTTACAATTTTTTAAGGTCAAAGAGTAGCTAAAAGAAAGACGTGGACAACAGGAACCTGTAACCAGGAACGATGTTTTAATGTTAATATTCTGAAATAGTGTTTCTGATAGGAAAATGATAATTGTGTGAAAAATAAATGATAATATTAATACAAAAATTAGTAATGTTTCGGTTTTTAATAGTAAAAAGAAGAAAAAAAACATAAACATTTTTAAACAACGGAAAAAGAAAAGAGTAGTCAGTGTACGAGGCTAAAAAAATTTCATATCGTTTATTCTAATTAAACATGTCTGGGTCATTCTTTCTCTCTCTCTCTCTCTCTCTCTCTCTCTCTCTCTCTATATATATATATATATATATATATATATATATATATATATATATATATATATATATATATATATATATATATATCTATCTATCTCTATATATCTATATATCTATCTATCTATCTATCTCTCTCTCTCTGTTTTTCTTCACATCTCGTATTGTGTTTCTGCACCTCTCATAGTTACGGAAATATCATATATGTGTATATAAAGACTAACACGTGAAGGACAAATTTCCAGCTATGTGTAT
>RDPX01000150.1:1270189-1285993 GCA_003991215.1 Morbakka virulenta
TCTCTCTCTCGTGCTCTCTCTCTCTCTCTTTATATATATATATATATATATATATATATATATATATATATATATATATATATATATATAGATATATATATCTCCATCTATCTATCTATCTATCTATCTATCTATCTATCTATCTATCTATCTCTGTTGTGCTTCACATCACGTATTGTGATTCTGCACTTCTCACAGTTACGGAACTATCATAAATGTGTGAATAAAGACTCAAAAGGGTAGGACAAATTTCCCGCCATGTGGATTCGTCACTTCTGGGTCACGTCTGGGTAATTATATTTAATAAATCACCAACAGAATTTTAACCCATGACCTTGTGAGCACACACAGCACTCTTGCATTCTGATCCATTCGTGTACCAAAAATTTTACTGAAGGGACGCAAGAATAACCTTCAGGTGCAGTGATGAATGGAGTTTTGTTCAGCAATGAATTTTTTCATTTTTCAGTTTAAACTACTCAGAATACACCTGTTTTGGGACGTTTTCAAAATAAAGGAAAACGAGTTAAAATTATTATTGTGAATCAAATGAGATAATAGCATTATGTCTCAAATGGAACTCGACAAAAACCATACTTGTCAATCAAATTAACATGCAATGAGAAACGCAATCAATGACGTGTTGAAATCGAAAATCCTTTGCGTGCATTACTCTGAAAAATAGAAAACTCACAAGCTCAAACAAAAATAATGTAGATGAAGAATGATAACAAGACAACTTGGCAAAACTAAACCAACTCAGCATCAGTTTGCAGATCCTCTGTTAAAGATTTCTGTGTAAACCGGTATTTAAAATGAAAGCATCAAGGGTTTCGTTTGCCCTCCTGGGTTATTTTCTACCCTTAAAACCCCCAACATTATACATGTATATATATCTATCAAGGTTGGTGTATCCCTCACTCTGCCATTTTGATCTTGCAAAAAATCGTGCACAGCAAGTCATTGGTCATACATGGTCAGAACGCATATATTCAGGTTGACGTATCAATAGTTTGTTATTGTTTTGCATAGTATTCGGCTTCTGGAGCATACCTCGAGTTTGCTATAAACCAGGACTATTTGCTAGCAATCTGCCGGGTGTTGCACACCAAGGTGCAGGCCATAACCTGTGCTACCTCTTGGTACTATCCTTGTCTGCGAAGTTGTTGCAGAAGAGTATTTCGGTTGCTCTTTACAGTAATATCCCTCTTCTGAATATCGTTACATTGGAATGTTAGAAAGCACAAATCAAGGTCTGGTGCAACTGTAATAGTGAAAAGACAAACTTCCAAGTGTAATAGAGAAGAACTTTTAATTATATTCTTTTATTTATTTAATATATAGTAAGGCTATTTTTGCACAGTTCTTAGACACGTGTAGGAAGAAGGGGATATGAAATGGCTAAAAGACAGTAAAAAACACTGGATATGTTCCGCTTATTTTGCTTCAGTCTTACAATTCCAAATGAATTAAGACAGGCGGCTTGTAATCTCGGGGATCGTCAAATACCATATTCATCCAGTTAGACTCCCAGCTTTTATCATTTAGGTTTTTACCTGTTCAGCAAGTCTGTACTTAAATACGGACAGGGCTTAGCAAATAAAACCCGTTGTCATGACTATGTGAGATAAACTCCAAGCTATGATATCCGAATGACAGTTCCAACCCTCTCTAGGTGTGCACAGTCCCTCCGTGATACGTCTGGATGCGGCTGCTCGTACCACATACCGGAAGTCTTGTTAAATAGACTAGTGATCATAAAGTCAAAGTCTTCGCAAGTCTCTCACTCATATTATTCAGGTATAACAGTCATATAAGAGAACTAACCCGATAGCTGACTTGTAAATAGATACTTCAGTTATTGATGATCTAATTTCTTTGTTGAACCGCGGTGATTTCATGGGTACAGAAACTGAGGCCTAGTATTCTTGATGGGATCTGATAGGCTGTTTTGCCAACTGATGTAAAGGTAAAGCTATATACTTAATCTCTGAAATTTCTTTACAGGGCTGACGGAAAATGCATTCTTCTATTTCGTCAGCATCAGGTATACCAAAAGAAAGTAATTTAGTGTTTGTTGCATAAACTTTTGTGCTAAGTATCCTTTTTCTGAATTTCTGGGTTGGGACAATGTATTTTTGAGAGACTTTAACAGTGCAGTGAAGAATTTTTGGCCTGATGAATTTCGAAGAGTAACTTTTTTGTAAGTTGTGAGGCTCTGAAGCTCTTACCCTATTAGGTGGATCAAAGCGGTGATATCTTTTTTAACATTTAGCTTCATTACCAACTAAGCCATAGCTTCTCGAGCATTAGTAAATATCCCACGTATTTAATCTCTTGGTAGAAGAAAATTCAATTTAAGGATAAATTAATCCTGCAATAAAGATTGGGAGCAAGCTGTCAAGATTGTTTTTCATTGCACCCAGAATTGCTCCTAAATCGTGAAAGCGTTCAACAATTAGATTTTGTATCGGTTATAAAATGACCTGCTTCTAAATTTGTACTACCAGGTAACGAAACTGGGTACTAGTGATCCAGATTTAACTTGGTAATACCTTTATTTCTCATGTTACCAAACATCTTTTACCACAAAAAAGAAAGTCACACACACAATGGTTTAACCGAGAATAACTCTTAAATAGGAATTTATTACTAAATACTAAGTTTTCCGGTAATAAAACCCTACTAAGAGTCCTTAATCTTTAATCCTAGTAGTAAATGGAAGGAGACTTTACCTTTTTGACAATATTTTCCAATGTAGCCTTTGCTACAAACACACGAGTCCGGTGTCCTACAACTTCCTCCATTTAAACAAGGCTTTGCACATATTGCTTTAAAGGAAAGATTATAGGCTCTTAGAGAAAACATAAAACATTTGGATGTACTTAACTTTAAAAATAACTCCAAATATTGTTTTAAACATAGCTTTAAATATACTTCTACATATAGCCTTGAACAGGACTCCAAATATAGCTATTTGTGCTACTTCTCTTTTTTCACTTTAATTAAATTATAACTGATATTACTAGAAAAGGAGAAATTATTCTACCTATACTCCACCACTTCTACTACCTCGACTACAGGTGCAAGTGTCACTACAAAAAAATACGTCTACTTACAATAAGTACTACTATTGCTACTAGGACAATTTATTGCAAGGTATGAAGCAACTATTGCCACTACTGTTAGTTGTAAAACTCTTAGCTATACTCCTTCATACCACCACTTTTTTATCCAGAAATGTGTAGATGTGAGATGTGGTGGTTGTTATGGCCATCATATGTAATCCCATTTTCACATAATCAAATATCTAGCAATGCTAATGATTTAAAGTTCAAAGACATAAATCCGGAAATATCATTATATTTGGGGAACAAATACAAAGTCTCGAGGGTATTTTTAATGTTTTATACAAATGTAAATTAATAACCTTTATTTAACATGGTTTTAAAATTTTATGGGGTTCTAATGAGAACAGGTTTAAAATGTGTTTTAAAAGCTAATGAGTGTTTACATTTATGTTTATTCAGGATTAATCAAGGTTCACTGATTATTTGGTTAGTCGATGGTGAAATTACTTCCACCTACTTTTGAGCCCATACAGTCCAACCCTAAGTTCTGTAGGTCTTCTCCGGTCATGGCGGGGATAACCTTTGAAACTTCAATGGACCAGTCTCAGTCGCTCTTTCCTATTCGTTCAATTTTCAGAAACAAACCGATCAAGGTGGCCAGCAAGAGGGTTCTACACTCTCTGTATCCAGTGATAAAATGCTCGTTGCTTTGATTTGAACACTGTACCAGTGAAAGATATTGTGGCAATCAATATAAACGGAACTTTATTTGTTAATGAAATATTTAGTTACCAACAGTTTTCAAAATGAGTGTGAGTATTTGCTGTTTTACTTTCTTACATCATAACTTTTACATTACCAATACTCTTTACCTTTTTCGCAGTTCATTCCTCGATAGCCTTTTCGGCACTTGCAAATACCTTGGCGGATGCATTCTCCCCCATTCTCACATTTAGGACTACAAACAGCTTCAAAGAAGTAAGCAATATATGTGTATTAGTAACAAATAAGTAATTAATTTATAACTTGTAGAATTAATATCGAATGAAGGAATATGGAAGAATAAGAAAAAGAAGCAGAAATATGTTTCACTGTACTGGATTTAAACCAGTGTTTATGGCTTTTATAGTTATGTACTTTATCTACTGAGCTATTATAGGTACTATTGCATTTATAGGTCATATCTCACACAGTGTAATTCCACTTTTAAGTTTTGCATATACACTGTGTATAGTCTGCATCCTAACATTATACTACACCATTCATAAAACATTTGGCTGTTTTTTCTCTTCATGTCCTATTTCCAAATTCCTGACCTAGATTGATGCTTTACTGAGAAATTTCATCGAAACTGTAAAACATTTCTTGGCTTGATACCTCTGCTGACAGTTGTCAATGGTTTTTGCAGGATCTGAAGGCTTCCTAGCTTCAGTAACATAAACCAGGAACCTCTAGGTTATAGTGTGTAGTTCATCCTTCTGAGGGAGAAGTGAAGACAAAAATTAGTTACCATACGGTGGTAAGTAGCAGACAGCAAATACTTGTCAAAGGAGGAAAATGCTTAAGGAATAGGACATTTCAGACCAATATCAACGTTAAATATTGACGGGAAGATAATATTTAGTATAAACGGTGTAGGGATAACAGATTATGTGAGAAAGAACAACGAACCAGTGCAGCTGGCAGGGTTACCGAAAATTCCAGGAGGTATTGAACATGCACATTCAATAAGGAACACAATACAGGAAGCAAAAACATTAAAGGAAGACTTGTCAGAGATATGGATGAATCTGGTGAACGCTTACGGTTCATTCCCTAACCTCTTAATAAAAAAAAGGATCGTTCTTTGCTACCAAAGGAATTAACTAACATGTTAATAACATTTGCAACAAGTTATGCATGAGGTTTTCAGGTGAGAGGCTTATTACAGATTGGCAAAGATTAGAGATTGGAATGGCAGCAGGTTATACAATATCCGTATTTTTTTCCTTACTCGTCATACAGATACTATTACATTCATCTGATGTCTACAAAACCTTAGTTAGACCATCACTGAAATCGTGCACGGATGACATAACATTCTTGTGTGAGAGAGCGTAAGACATTAAGCTGGTTTTGACAAGACTGGATAAGCTCATAATTTGGTCCTGTATGAAATTTGAAGCTAAGAAATCGCGGAGTGGCACCATCAAGAACAAAAAGCAAAAGAAGACCCCATGTAAAAGGATGTTATTGATATCCACAAACATACCGATTTGAATAACAACACGATACCACTACTTGATTTGATCATAGGAAAACAAAGAATGGCATTCTGTTACCCATATCTGACACTAGTGTTTGCTTGCAACTGATTACTATAAAGCTTCGTTTTTGTTCATGCCCCATTAATCCCGAATCTGTGAGGATAACAGTGAATTAGGTGTCTTATATTACTCACAACTACTTTAAAGAATTACCTTCTTCCTACTTTCATAAAAGGTGAGTACACATAATACTTCTTAAAATCAATTTCAGATATTTTTTCCTTCAGATGATGTTCTATTCCTGACTGAATTCTCCCCTTTAAAAGAACTTATTTTTCTATTCAGCATGTTACCAAGGTCTTCTCAACAGATCGCCAACGTTATCCGTAGGATAAAGTGTTCTACTTTGCTTTAGCCTAACGATAAAATAACAAAAATCTATTTTACGTCTCTTTCTTATTTACATTTTTTAACCGTCCGTGCCATCCTAATAATTGATTCTACCCTTTCCAAATGGAAAAGATCTTACTGTTCTTGTTCCTGTTAGGGTAGTGCAAGCGACCTTACAAAGGATCTTACAACATCGATTTCTCCTCATTATGGTCCTTTTAAAACCCTTACATCTTGTCTAATGAAAAATGGTTATATTAAACACAATATCAAAAAAATACACAATAAAGATGAAACCACTTTGCTAAATTTAGACTTTCAGTACAAAATGAAAGAATGCTCAACCTTTCAGATTTTTATATCAAAGGCTCTCAAACAGATGTTTTACGGAAATGTTAGAGAAATGGAAAATTTAAAATATTTGAGCCTACTCTTTCTAAATAACAAATAAACGTGATTTTATACAAAAAAATCCACTTAAATTTGCAAAGCAGAAGATCTCCATTAAATTAAATCTTAGTCAAGCTCCTGATTGTTTTTTCTGTTACAAGAAAATATATTTTATGTATTAGTTGGCTGTAAATCGTGCATTAACCAATCCCATTACACCTTGGACCATAGCTCAGTTTTTCAATTTCCTGTGTGCTTTCCAAATCTCACTGGCAGGTTTTCCTTTTATGCTAGTCTGTCTGGCTTCTTCTCATTTCGTATTAAGCTCTGGACAAGCATCGTACTGCTAATACCGTAATTACTCGATTAAGCGCACGGTGCACTTAAATAATTCTGGGGATTTTAAAGGGTGCGCTTATTCAGGGGGTGTGCGTAGTTGAGGGAGTGCACTTATTGGAAAAGTCAGTCAATTTATAAAGCACTAAATGTCAAAAATATTTTTATCAGTACAAACAATACGAAGTAAACTTACAAAGCACTAAATGCCAAAAGTATCAACTTCGACATTCATCAAGTTGAAAAGTGAAATTGACAAATACAAAAATATCTGGAGACATACGAACAGTGTGATTTACGCACATGATGTTAAAAACATAGAATGTACTCACTAAAATATATGTTTTTAGTGTTTTTATTCTTGATCTTTAATTTTTTTACTTTGAAAAAAGGGTGCGGTTGCTGAAAAGGAAATCTGCCAAAGAGGATGAGTTTAATTGAGGGAGTGTGCTTATTAACTTTTTTGGGTTCCAAAGGGTGCGCTTATTCAAGGGTTGCGCTTATTCGAGCAGGGTGTATTAAATCGAATAATTATGGTATCTTTGTCTTTTGTGACTTTTCATCACTTTTCATCACAATTTCATCACATGATCTGGTTAACTCATTATAAGCGATCTGACAGACCAAAAGAAGTTAGTTAAAGCCTTCTTTTTACCCATAATCTTGGACAGCTTATTAGATTTTGCACAAGATTTTCTGTTTCATATTCAGAACCTTCTCTTTCAATTCCTCTTTAAATTCTGTTCCTTATAATTGTCGACTTTTATCTTTACCTATGTTTTGACTTTCTGAGGAAAAGGTCTAAGTCCTTCTTACGAGGTACACGACTTAACACAAAAAGCAAAAATACGCCAAAGGTTTGGCCCCGGAACTAAAAAAAAAAGGAAAGAGCTAACCCATTTTGAATTGACAGTCAAAGACAAAGCTGATTGGAGAAAACCACCATTTTGTTATTTTAGTAAAATTTTCTGGGCACTAATTTGAGAGGGTCATTTTTAAAATTTATGTAAGTAAATCGAACATTTACAGTGATTAACTTTCGGCAAAATTTCCACTGATGGTATGCCTAAGATCCAAGTTGATACTTAAACTAGCACTGAAAAGTAAACGGCCTGCATTACAAAAAACTGGCAATCTTTAGAAAAGTTGGAAGTATTTAAAGAAAGACACAGATTAAAGAAACCATTTACCAAGTTTAGTTAAGCCTTCTTTCTTCGATGGAAAGTGGAAATACACTTAAAAAATAAAGAGTCGTGAGAGCGTAATGAAAAGTATGTTTAAAAATAGTCAGTCCGGGCGAGCGAAGCGAGTGAGGACAACTATATTACAGTTGAAATTTGCTTCAGGGAATAAATGTCTCCTACAAACGTGTAAAATACATCCCCCAAATTTGAGAGTTTTTTAATGGCCTTACTTTTTGGTTTAACATTTTAGTTTCTCCAAAAGGGGGTTGGAAAGGAGCCTCACTTTTGCTTTAACATTTCAGATTCTCCTTTTGGGGGTTGAAAATTAGCCTCTCATTTTGGTTTAACATTCGTGGAGAGGTTGCGCGATGAAGAAACTAGATCTTCCACGCATGGAAAAAAGTAAACAAAACGATGTCTGGCACATTGCACAATTGGTTCTGAGCAGTCAACACAACGACAACGTGCACAGAATTTCAACATCATAATTCCAATTTTCATGCTTCAAATTGTGATAATTAAGCACTGATTTCACGAGGGAACAGGCTAGTGGTACATACGAAGTCAATTCAAATGCCTGTTTTAGAAGGAAATGATATATCTTCAACAACAGCACAGGTAAGTGTTTATTGTTTGCATTTTAAAACTTGCAAAGACCTGAAACCGTGGCCCGTGATCTGACAGCCAAGATTCAGATATTTTAAAAATTAACTCATCAAATTGAGCATCTTCTGATTTCATATGAAATCCCGAAGTTTAACTCTAACTCTTAAATTTTGACAGGAAGTTTCAACATTTGCTAAGGTTTGAAATCACCGCTGTTCATTCCACAGACAAGATTCAGGCATGTTTGAAATCGGCTCGTCAAACTGAGCAGCTTTTTCATTTCATATGAAATCCCGAATTTCAACTTCTTCAGTCCAAAATTTTGACACGAAGTCTCAACATTCGCGAGGACACGTTCCACACCTGTTGGTGTGGACATCTATTTCCTGGTATATAATTAAATTATCCTTTTCTATAAAATACTGAATACATCTAAAATATGTGGAAAGATCCGGGTTGCAATGGTAATAAAATATCAGTAAAAAACTGAAACGTAATCTCAAAAAAAAGTAACTTTTTCAGGTGATTTTTGCCATAAGACGTTTTCAGATGTTCTGGCAAATACCCTGAGAAAACATAACGTAATAGACATCAGAGCTGCAGAAGCATTAAAGGTATTCAAATACTGTAAGTGTCATT
Source organism: Morbakka virulenta (assembly GCA_003991215.1). Lineage (NCBI taxonomy): Eukaryota > Metazoa > Cnidaria > Cubozoa > Carybdeida > Carukiidae > Morbakka > Morbakka virulenta. The sequence continues at coordinate 1,279,052 of RDPX01000150.1, forward strand.
TTCCATACGTTACTTTTCTCTTTTGCTAACATACATTATTTTAGAGGTATATAATTTCATTGGCAGAAACTTTAAATGACAACTCGTCTGATTCTTTTACCAAAACATCCTTTTGATGTGAAATGTAAGTGCATCACAGCAAACGTTTTCCTCCAGTATCCTGCCCCTCTTACTACCTTGCCCTTTACTCTTTCCACTGTTACTGCCACTTTTTCATTTTTTCATTACATTTATAGCTCTGATTTATATCTTTTTAATAGAAATTTTATTTCCCCTCCCTTGACCTATATCCGACGATACCTATACCCTAGCGGACACACCAGAGTTTGGTGTTGATTTAGCTAGGAAATAATAATTGTTCTCATTCAAATAGTTGCTGACGAAATTAAGGAATTTCGTCAGTGCTTTATTGCTATATTGATAATTCTGTAAATTGATAATTCTGATGAACACATATATTTTTGCTAAGAATATCAAATCTTAAATTTGCTAGTTTAGGAGAAATTCAATAACGACCAATAAAACCCCCTTTTAACTCTTCAAATCATATTTCCAAAATGCTGTTAAATTCTCATTTTTGTCTATTGATTATTAGTAACTTAGAAACATGCCTGCTGCCATTTGCTCTTTAAACTCCCTTTTGTATTGTTTCATTCGGTATACGGAAGTGTTCTCTTTCGGTTTTCGGTATGGCAAATACCTTCTTCTCAACGTCATTTTATGGTTTTCAACAATACGAAAACTATTTCTAAGAGTAATTCAGAAGAATATTTGGGTTCAAATTTTTAAATTTTAAACGACATTGTCTCAAAAAATTGTCATACTATAAAAAGAGGTATGCATTTCACGTTTATTATTCAAATATTTCGCTGCTTTGTCATCTGCTTAACCTATTTACCTTATTAGAAACGATTTAGGTAACAATCATAATGTGGTGAAGTTGAGACATTTTACGTAATTGGCCTAATCCGGACAATTTCATCAAGGCCAATATTTAGATTTTAGTCACGCTGCGCGCTGTTGTCGTCAAAACAGCGGCTTGTTTGTTTTGTTACTGAGGTTATTAATCCCTTATCTGACGTTTGTTTTGATTCATACGCAAATTTTATTTCCCCTTTTTTGTAAGTAACGAAATATTTGTTGTTGTTACGACCTGGTTACTATGACCAAGGTCATTTAGAAAATTGTATAAATACAGCACAAATTTTAGTGGAAATCAGATCAGCTCGAACAGGATCAGAGAAATGTGAGCAAAATAATAAATATCATACAATTACACAAGTGAGTTATTTTAGTGTCACAGGGAGTTTTCTACAGGAAAACAGGGCTCTATCAGTTCCTACGAATATTCCCCACAATAATAAAATTAAGTTACCTTGTTCGCACCACTTCCCTTTGTATCCAATAAAACAAAAGCATTTTCCTTTCCTACATTTTCCGTTTTGACATTTAAAATTGCATTGGGGTGACACAACTGTTAAAAAAATAAAGTATACATTTGATAAATAACTAAATAACTAAATAACTAAATAACTAAATAACTAAATAACTAAATAACTAAATAACTAAATAACTAAATAACTAAATAACTAAATAACTAAATAACTAAATAACTAAATAACTAGCGTTGGAATTAATATTAGCATAGCTGCACAGTAATTAAGAGTCTGTGAGTTGGATTTCTGGAGTGGATGAAATTTTGAAATCTCTTGAAAATTCATTGTTTGGTGCCATAGAAGGCACCGGACCAAGAAATATTAGTCTACATAAATGCACACACCTGGACGAGTGGCAAGAGAAAGAACTTTTACCTCAATCGGCTCATTTTACTCTGGCTTCTGAGTGTTATTTTCCAACATATGACTTGGATGAAGGTGAAGTCTTGCTTTAATTTTTTTACCCTGTCTTCAACCCGCAATTTCGTACAGAGTGATTTTTTCCCATTATTTGGTTCTCAACCATTATTAGAAAAGAGCATTTCAGGTAAACTGGCAGAGCACAAAATTAAAAAATAGATATTATAAAAAATTGCAGGTTCTTAAAGCTAATTCATTTACCTCGAGAAAAAACAAAACTGCAAAGACTGAATTGTAAATTAATATTAGTGAGAGGCCAAAATGTACGCTTCCTATATTTGCTCGGTTTTGTATAAATTTACTTAATTCGTAAAAAATTAAAACTCGCTATTTTAAGTAACGTTGGGGCTACCTTAAGTCTACACTACTGGATCAGGTTCAACTTATTTTGCTTTAATGATCAACCCTGTATATTGTTCTTATAGATTTCATGCCATCTTCAGAAACACCCTTCTATGTCAAGTCTTTAACCAAATTTTGTCCAATTCAAATAAATCATAATTCAGACCGTAAATGACAAAAAATGGAGTTTAAGTGCTTATAAATCACAGTTGACTCTTCAATATAAGGTTTTACAGAAACCTTAAAGCTTTTTCGAGCAAGGCTGCTTAACGCAAATAATTATTAAACTAAGCACATTATCTATTTCGCCGTGACCTTGCTCAACGTATCTCAGTGCTCAAAACCATACGTCTGACAATTATGACTCTGCACACTTTTGCGAGGTATAATGTCAAGAAATGCTTCAATGCTTCAGCAGTCAATGGAAAGTTTTCAAGTCTGCCAAAAAAACAAAGCATCATTTCAAAAACTGCAGTTTTGGTGGCACACCTCTGCTAACATAACGGCGTTAGTAGTGTTACTGAAGCAGTTAGTTGCTTTACAAATTCGTTGACATCAATCACCCTATCGTCTGTAACTCCCTCTCTATCATTTTCTTCTAGTAATCTTCTCCGTGGTGATTGAAAAACTGGTCTCCCTCACAATAAAACAGTTCCATGTCAAGTGCTGAAAACATCCTTTTCTGATAGGCGTCACTGTATTTCACTTGTTTTGTTAGAGTGATCAGTTTTGGGCTTGGCTTTGTCATCAATTATTCACAAAATACTTTTATTTTCTTTTTACGTAAGGATATCCTTTCTGGTACTAAATGTCCCCACTATCACTTAAAGCAATAGCGACACACAAGGCTTTGATATAGTTAACTACATCTATTTTCAATGACCTTAAACGTTAAAAAAACTTTCATCACATCATTTTATGTAGGCTGGAGTATCTTTTGAAAATTAGGTTTTCATTGATTGATCATCAAACCCTGTTCTAGCTCTCTCATTGCTTTCAGTTGGGCATGCATGTCATTGTCATTGACCCCGATGTTTTCAGTCGCGACACCACCTAATGTAACAGGAATATAACCTCGTTTCGTTGAGGATTCTTTTGGTCAGGTATTATGGATGCTATAAGCATCCAAGGCATATATATCTTAATTTCATAAGGATATTGAATCGCTTTGGTAAATCGAATATGATAAATAGCCTTTGCCCTAAACAACAGGAACTCTTAGGAGGCCCGTTGCATGTGACTTCATGAGGGGTATAAAATTTGTTCTTGTTATTTTTCCCATAAATATGAATTCTTGTTTTTGCGAAATATTTGGGCTACTAAAAAACCTATATGAAAATAGTCACTAGCTCAAGGTAGAGACTGTAGTACTATTTTGCGCAAGCACCTATCCCTTTAAAATTTAAGAGTTTTCTATGTGAAGCTTTGATTTCTGAGTAGAGTTATCTGGTGCCCATTAATATGTAATTGACGGATCTACCCAAATATTCGGCTTTAAAAATTTTCTGACAGTTCAAATATTTTTCCAATACCCAAACACACAAGCCTCTCTGTCTGCTTGTTTCATTAAGAAGCGTTTGTTTGGGTGTCTTAAATCTACCCCGCACTCGCTGATATAATTTCTTATCGAAATATTTGAAAAGGCAATTTTTATCTTGAGAATTTTTTCAAATTTTTTAACTAGCCATTGTTCCGTGAAATAATTTACAATGTGCTTTACTAGTAAACACCTTTCTCTGTATTCAAGCTTTCTAAGTTCCGCAGATATCAACTAATTATTTAAACAGTGGTGCATGAGCATTATGAATTAATGTTATGTCATTTAGTTATTTATAACGAACGTTTACACAGTATGACCACTCCCACAAATAATAATATGCTCTTATTAGTGAAAATCCTGATAAAAGACATAAGAAACAACAACCAATCCCACAAAAACCCCACCAACATCATACTGTATATTGACAATTATTTGACGAAAGGGGAATACAAATCAAAATCAAGCGTAAAAATCCCTAACTGGTTTTTAATATTTAGTTGGTGCAACATTACTTGCGGCTGTGCTTACGTCATTCAAATACTATTCATAACATCTTTGTAAAACCTTTTTGCTGATTGCAAGTTTTTGTCATCATGCCATGAATTCATTATGTCTGGATAGAATTCGGAAACAGCTCAAGCGATATACGCCTGTATGGTTTTGTCGCCAAAAAGGTTTTTTGGTTTTTACACATTTTTACATTGAAATTCACAGTTTTGGAAAAGTTCGTAACTTTTAGATTGTACTCACCTTTATACTTTTCATGCAATTTTCCTAAGGCCTACTTTACTTCTAGTGAGCATTTGCCCCCCTCAATTCAATTGAATTTAGGTTGCGACATGTTGAAACAACTATTTAAAAAAATGATGACATAGCTATTGGATATTTAAGTACATTTTCGATTAACGTTCCGTTTCCCCATACCACTTACTAACAACTGAAAAAAGCCCGACGACAGTGCTTGAAAAACTTGACACATAATAATTGTGAAAACAAAATTATGCAGCACTCTTGATTCACTTCCCCTAAGTAGTTTTAAGCTGTACCATGCTGAAGGAGCCACCAGAGGGAGGTTTAAACCTCTCAATTAAGTCAAAATCTCGCTGATTACGTACACTGATTTATTAATACAAAGCGTGAAAAAACCTATGATGAAAATTTCTTGCTTAACTAAAGACTCTGAAAATTAATAAATGGGTTGCTGTAATATTTCTTCTTACTTAATTGTCGCTTCTCAATTTCATCCTCGGCTGTGTTTTCTGAAAGTAAAAGAGACTAATTTTTACATTAAGCAAATAGTATTTTAACAGTTTCAGTACCAGCAAGGGGTAAATGTTCGAAATCTTTACAATAGGTGGGGTCGTAATAATGCCTTGCTTGACATACTCACCTTATTAACTATTTAGCAATAGGTACTAAAGTATAGCGAATAGGGGCAAAGACATCGGAAAATGATCTTGGACTGCTGTTTTCTCTGCCATATTTGTCTTTGAATGCGAAGTATGAGGTGGGTTTCTATTGATACAATTAATCTCCATGTGGCCAGTATGTTCAATAATGTATGCTAGTATTCTCCACAAATGACTCTACCCAGTGTAACGACACTTCTATGCATGTACAAGATGAAAAATCAACTACGTTTTTTAGTTTTTAGACCACTTAAAAGAATTCTCTCGAAACAATACAAAATTGAAACAAAATTAGGCGCTGGTATACTGTCTTTTTATACCAAGAGATACAATTTCTATTTGTTTGTCTAAAATAAAGCACAGAACCACAAGAAGGAAGTGAAGGTAAATGGCAATCGGAAATCGTTCCATGTAAATAAAAAAACTTCTGTGAAATACAATAAGCAAAATATTAGCTAAAATAATGCCTTGATCGAAAAACCAAAAACAAAAATGTGTTACTTTTTAATTCCCAGGTAAATAACTGAAGAAATGTTGTTAGTTCTTTTCAATTCCCTTCCGGTTGGCAGTAAACAAAAGTAAAATGGAAGTATTAAGGGATCTGTTGCCTTAGTTGTTCTCTGTTTGTACAGTAATCCTAAAATCCAAAATGAAGTAACAGATCGAATTGTGCAAGAAAATTATATGTCGGTAAGAGATACTTTGTTTCTCCTCAGCTGCATTACAGGTCCAAGTAACATCCTTTTTGGTAAGATGGTGCAGTGGCGTAGTAGACGTGCAGTGGCGTAGTTGACGTGTAGTGGCGTAGTAGACGTCCAGTGGCGTAATAGACATAGCCTGTTCTTTTGACACCAGATTAGAGCAAAGAGAAAGAAAATAGATAATACAAGTGTAAACAGACTTTAAATATACTGAAGGAATGAAATGAAGACATTATTGTCCCGGTCCTTATCTCTTCTTCTGGTCTGACAAAAAAAAGAGAGAATTACCTATTGAAGATAGACTTTACACCAAGTATCTAATTACTCCAGGAGATCTGCTTGCTGAGAATAGCCCTTGCACTGGAAAAGATTTTGGATAATCAGCAGAACTTAGAAGACACAGAGGATGTCAACAATCAGACAGCTGCTGCCTTAGTCAACTGTGTGTGGCCTGGTAGCAATTGAAAATAACCGGCTTAAAGGAAGAACAAATATCAGCTGTGAGAAAATGTCTTGATAATAAAGATAATGATAAAGTACAAATAAAAATATAAATGAAAATAAAGATAGCAGCAAATAAAACTGCAATATAATAAGAATGATGGTAATAATAATAATAATAATAATAATCATAATAAATATAATAAATATAATAACCGTCCTGGGTATTGACATTAAACTGCATACGGTTGTGGAGTTTCGACGTGGGCGAATGAGGTTACCCTTTGCCACAACTACCTCCAGGTCACCCTTGGGCAAGGTGTAGCACCTGTTAGCCTACTCCGAGGCCTTGAAATACCGGGTTGACGTCCGGCGGAGTTGAGTCTGCCCACGATCCGCGATGTGTTCGAAGTACCAGATGGTAAATGGCGCGGAATACTCAGCCCCTTGGCAGTAAGGTTAAAATGCACCCCGAAATGAAATGAGAACAAGACGTAAAACATACCGCATCGTCCGTCGCGCGGGTCAACAAGGGACGCGTCCCTCAGGGCGAGACCAGCCTGAGGTCGAAAAGAATGCTACTGGGTCTAACTCTTCCCAAAATGAGAGTACGCAAGGTCACCGGAACGAGGTTACCCTCACCTCTGGCCCTT
>RDPX01000150.1:1306535-1336273 GCA_003991215.1 Morbakka virulenta
AAAAACCAAAAAGATACCAAAAAATCAACAAAAGGAAAATAAAAGTGGTCTAACCACTGCTCTGGCATTATATTACTATTGACAGATCAAAAGAAGGTACGGAAAGGGAACAAAATGTACAGACAAAAAGAGAGACTTAAAGAGCAAAAGTTAAATGGATCACTATATGCATAGCTAACTAGTAAGATGGATAGATAGATAAATAGATAAATAGATAGATAGATAGATAGATAGATAGATAGATAGATAGATAGATAGATAGATAGATAGATAGATAGATAGATGGATGGCTAGATGGTTAGTGGATATTGAATAGATTAAAATTTGGATTTTAGTAATAGTAGCTGTTATTTGCTACGAGCCCCCTTTCTGATAAGAAAATATCTATTAGATGGCTTAGAATTAGTCTCAAGCATAAAAGACAAAGGAACCATAGGGACAATGACTCAAACCTCAAACTTTGAACAAGCTAAGGAAGGGCCCTTTCTCGATCTTAGCTAAAGGGTAAAGGGAAGATGCAGACCTGTAACGCACATTGATCCTTCACTTTTCTGACTGGTAATACAAGAAAGACAAGATTACAGGAGGGTCGTGTTTATTGTACTTTATATGTCTCTCTCTGTATGATTAAGAGGCTATTGTTCTACTACTAGTCAAAATGAGTGAACACAAGCTGGCTGTATAAAATCTCATATTTGTTACTCTACTATAATAAATTCATATCGACAATTATGTCTTGGCACTAAAAGCTTACAAAAATAAATCCACACTTTTTGAGATTGTGAAGAAACAATTTTTTTTACATCTGAGCAACCAAATCTTGTTTTCACAAAAATTCGTACAAGTCAGAAAGGCAGAACTCTTTTTATTGGAACAATGGTCCTTTGTATCCATTAAGCCATTTCTTCCTGATATTAATTGGACTAACAAGAGACTAAACCTTTTAAATTTACACTTTCTTTCAATTAGGTTACTTTATTTCAAACAATTTTTAAGATCCCAGGTCATTTAGAGTTAAGGAATTATAAGTAGATTAGTATTCAAATGTCTACTCGATGACAATTTATGTCAAATGTCATAATAATTGACAGTCAGGGTAAATTCTTTCATGATGTATTCAAATCCCTTTGATTCAAGCAGCAAGAACAGCCAAAGATATATTTGGTATATTGGGTTTAGATTAGCATAAGCTATTCTTCAACCATGTTAAGATAAGCCATAGATAAATACAGGAGGGGAAAAAGTTGATAAGTTACTGTTTCTGTGAAACAGGAATTAAAAATGACAAAATTCGTGGTTGGACCTTGTGGGTCACTGAATTCCATTTCTTTCTGAATTTATGCTGTTGTGTCACTAACCTCAATAATCTTTCACTTTGAAAAGGCCTGGAATTTTGATTGTTAAATTTGGGACCAAAAGAAACACCGTCATTCCTAAAATTTCGAACATTATTCAAAACAAATCGACCTTTTTTTTAAAGAGTCATAATAATAATCATTTTCTAAGCAAGCTAAATTATCGAAAGAAGAAAGTAGTAGGTTTTGCTAAAATAGGCGTTTTTGGTCTGAATGTATTTTTTGGGCAAATTCAAGAGATGATATTAATGTAACAGATGACATATAAAATGGCAAAGAAACCAAAACGAAATGGCAAAGAAAGTGGTGGCTCTGAAAATGCACAGAGTACTTTCTGTAAATTCAATGTGCTGTGTCACCTAAAGCAGCATGAATAGACTGCCTAGCACAGCAAACTTGCACGCCCTGTTTCTTACAGCAGAAAATTGTTCACTGACATAGCAAAAGATGATACTGCGATTTTTAAAACTTAGGAAATTATCTGCTGGATTAACTTGCTATAGTAGGTTTGTCGCACTTGAACATTTGATAGTACTAGCAGTACGTTTGGACTACAGTTATTGAGGACATCCTAGGCAGACATGCGTTACGTTAGAAAAAATGAAGTTTTAACATACAGAGAGCAGTAGCTTGATAAAAAGTCAGTTGCTTTGGGGAGCTTTACAAGAGAAGGGTCAGAAAAAAGAACTTGAATTGGATCGAGGAGTCTACTAATGTATCCTTCGTGACACATTTCTGCGTGACACATTTGTCGGCCACCTGGCACTGCCCATCAAGCATGCATTTCAGAAACTACCTTTCTATCCTGAGTTCTTTTTGCTGAAAATTCCAAGATGGTATTTAAAAAACATTATTCTACAGAAAGCATACAAGGACCCTTTTATCGATGTTTGGTCTTTTTTGTCTAGATTTGGACACAGGCAGATTTTAGCACATTAATCTGCAAGGGCACAGATTTTTTAGGTATTTGGCAAGTTACACTCCTGCTTAAGGTACAAGGCTAACCAGCAATCTAGTGGTGGAGGGGAACACTTATATCGAACATGTATGAATTAAAGCCCCAAAATAGAATTAATTCTTCCATCCTGAAAAAAAGTGTTCCAATTCGAACCACTTTGCATTTTCAAAATGCACTTTGCTATTTTAATTTTAACCCAAAGATGGTGTGCTAAAATTGCTGAATTCAAGCAATTTGTAAAAAGAAAGAATTAATCAGGAGAAAAAGGAATATGATAAAAAGAGTGATTTTTAGGAAATTTAAAACGAGAGTATTTTTAATTCAGATTCTAACGAAAGAGGTACAAAAGATCTTTACTTTGGCAGAAATATTTAGATTATTCAATAAAATATTAACTGCTGTAGTTTTCTGATGCATGGCCAGATAGGAACAAGGAAAATGGCCATGAGTTGGCTTTCCTAACACAAATCTACAACTGCCTCTATGTGTACATGAATTGTTGTTTCGACGCTTAATAACGTTTGTCAAATTGGAACAGAGCTATATATTTGGAGGACAAGTCAATTTTTTCAATGTTTACTTAGGACTCACCCCTAAGGAACCCAAGGACCACTTAATCTCATGGGACTACAGATAACTAGAGTAGAAGAATGGTTGAAAGCGGAAATGAAGTAAAGTTGACTGATCACCCAAAGTTGGTTTTAGAAAGATGACGATTGACAGCATATTTCACGAGTCCGATGTTCTATTTCTTACAAAAACAATGGACAGGCAATCTATTCACAGGGAGGCAGTTCTTGGAATAAAACTCTTGTGGTGAAAATACTTCACACAATTTTGGTCACAGAGAAACAAAGGATGATTAACTGTTATTGATTTGGCCAGTCTGCTGTTTGCTGAAAAGTTTTTCAGAAGAGGAATTAGGAGCCTAAGCTCTTTAGAACCATGTTTGTAAGAAATAACGATATACCAGAAAAAACTGATAATGTGACATCTGCAAGAAAAAGGTTGCAAAGTAGAGTACAGTTTATTGGCAATAAGTCTGCATGGGCAATTTAACACTTTGTCAAACCTGCATGTCACTCTTGGGTGCCTCGAATATGGCAACGGTATTCTATTTGAGATCTTATCTGTCTATTGTAGGGATAAAGGATAGAGTCAGGAATGAGAAATTTCCTGAATAGAAAGAATGACCTTAGCATTTTTGAACATTTCCGTGCTGTAAATCTGATTCCATGTGGGGCCTGGTATGACTTTGAGACCTGAAATCCTATTGAAACATTCATGCTCAAAAATTGCGAGACTACATACCGAGATAGGTGAGGGATTAACGCAGGATAGGTAAAAACAGACAAACAGCAGATTGGTTTTGGAAGGGTTGAATGTAAGAAGCATTAATACCCGCGATTAATGGTACATTCCAAGTCCTCCGAAAGATCTTAAAGGAGATTAATCTTAGTATAGTCTTTTAAGGTACACCTATAGGTTATTGTGTCATCACCATAGGTTTTTGATAAATGACTTAGGATAACGTTAGGCAGATGATTAATAACTTTGAAAAACAGTATGGGGCTACAAATAGATTTTTGAGGTACCCCGGGATTTTCTGATTGGGTATCAGAAAACAGTTTTATTGGTGCTTTAGCTACGGAGTTTGTGCAAAAGTTTTGATTTTCAACTTTTGCCTTAAAGATGGCTTAAAGACACCCAATGCAATAGTACTAGCCATGCATCTGTTTGAATAGCACAGGTAGTAAAGTACATCAGAATGTATTAAGAGGGGTGATTAAAACAAACTTTTCACTATTACCAAATTCTATGGTTTGGAGATTATTTAATCTTATCATTTCACTGTCTATGTTTTAGAAATAAACATTTCATTCTTTTCAGGAATCAGAGGCTGATAACATATGAATGGTTGTTATGACAAGTTTAGATTTTACATAATTTATATCAATTTTCTAATGTGTGGGAGATTTTCAAGCTTGATTTATTCAATTCAAAAATAACCAAGTCAAAAAGTTAGAAGATGAACACATGGAATGTCTTCTATGCACAAATCGTTGGCGGCAGCAAAAACTTGAAAACAATTTTCAATTTAGATTTTTCAAGTTGCACAGAATAAAGGATTACTTAAACATACACACTGATTTTAAGATACTTGCATATTTTGATTACGACAGCAACAACAGATTTTCTTGAGAAAAGACTGATCACTTCATGAAATTGGATACAGGAACAATAAGATTTTCACTGGTGTAATCGAGGATTCTGCGTGCTGTAATAAAGATAATATGGCTGTTATTGTACATAAATTTTTAACAAAAGAGATACTGGAAGGTTCGGGAGGAATTTTGTTAAGGGCTTTCAAAATTATCTTCGGTGGGAAACTGCTTTCTGCAAGCAATACTCTTTCCATTTTTTCCCAATTTCTGTCACCAAGAATGACCAAACATGAAAAACAATGGAATTTTCCAAAGAGGAACCATTTATATAAAATAAAATAAGTGTGACCAATGAATTTCTCAACCTTCTACTTTCTTCTCTTGGCAAATCTTTAAAGAGCCCCTGTTTCCAAAATACTTAAAGTGTAGTTGTAAACCCTTGATTCAAACGGCAACCTTCCTTAATAATTTTAATATCTTAATTTTCCTCTTTTTCTCACATAAAATGTGAATCGACAAAGTAGTAAAACGAGATACTTGCTAATTTTTGAAACACAATACAATAAAAAGCCCCTTCTTTATGCTTTTTGTTTTGTTCACCTCGCTTTCATCCCCAAACATAGACCACTGATGACATTGAGGGTAATAACGAAAAGCAAGTATAGAAAAAATAAAGCAAGCCTTGTACTAGAAAAGAAGTAAGAAAAATGACAACGTTCTTAAAATTTCTATAAGGTGTTCTTCTATTGAAGCAAGAGAAAGGAGAAGCGTTCCAGAGACCAACAGTAAGGTAGAAAAAGACTATTTAAGTAAAATTGGATCAAATCGAGAAAAAGGGTGTCCTCACGCTTCTCGCTCATCAAGGAATTGATCAGCAACTGAGTTAAAAAGGGGAAGTGAAGACCATATATCCTTAACCAATTTAATTCCATTTAGACCCAGATTCTATTTTCAAACTTACTTATTTATGTACACCGTGATATAATAAATTAGAGGGGAGTTAGTGTATCAAAGAATTGCAATGACAAAATACACTTTTTCAAAAACAAGTAATTCTGTGCAATCAAAAGATCCTCTTGCTAAACAAGAACGAGAGTCCCATACTTTTATGTGTTGCTGGCTCTTAAATATAGAAGTAAAAAATAAACTATATCTGAAGGAATGGAAATGAGAATTAATACGGCAGAGAGGTGGGCTTTTTGAAGGATATTGAGGGTAAGTTGTGCAAGTCATACACCGAAAGAAAAAGTTCGAATTAAAATAGGGAATGAAAGAAAGGTGATGAGAAACTTAAGGAGCAACAAGTACTGCTCCTTAGACGCTGCATGCGAAAAGGCGAAATAGAAAAGCTAACACATGAGCAAGATAGAATAAAAAAGAATAAAAAGGGGCTTAAAGTTCGCTAAAGAATTGAAGAATGGAGCAAGAAATCAACATTTGATCTCATAAAGAATGGAAAGGTCTAAAACGATTGGCATAAGCTAGTTGCAATATCCTGTGATACGAGACAGGTAGAAGAAAAAAATGCCCTATCGCCGAGTACCAAATACCTATTGTCGAATTTACTTTTGTAAATTACCATTACTCCATATTGATGAATTGAAAGTACCATTAAAGAGGATCTTCTAAACTTCAAAAATAGGGCTTTGAAAACAGATATAGTAGAGTGCTTCAGGCTGTCAAGAACACGCCTCTCAACAGTTTTACTTTATTTGAGCCAACAGTTCCTTTATCTGGATTCATTTATCTTTTGAAGTGGTCATGAGGGACCATTACATCTAATTTAGGTCACTACTTCTCCGTTGAATTGCAGCACGCAGATGTCCTACCTGTCGGAGGATTCCATCAGGCTTCAGGATTGCTATCACAAATTACATTTTCATTAATGTAGACCCTCACTCTTTCTTAAAACAACATAACAGATGGCTTATCGCATAAGATATTATGTTTATAATTGAGAAAAGAGGATTTGTTTCAGTTTCTTGAAAATGTAAGAAGATTTTGACCAAGAGAGAATATTTTTTACCAGGTACAAGAAAAAAGGAGGACAGAAGGATATAAATGGATGTATTGTGGTACTTCAGGCAACGATGATAGATAGTGAGGACAACGAAAAGTGGGAGAAAACTGAGGTAAGCATCATACGCAGCCTTACCGTTAGATCAGACTGTAAGGGTATAGTCAAGAAGAAGAAGAAGAGAGACTAGTGGACAAATGGACAAGAAGAATGGTTTTTAGAAAAAAATACGATTATATAGATTTCAAATATTTCTACCCAAAGTTCAAATACCATGTGTAAAGTAAATAAAGCGTTGTGAATTCAAGGGCACTGCACTAAATTTGAAAATTGACAGTTATCTTTCTAGCAAAAAATCATTTTTTAATAGGCTCATCAGTACACCGACGCTGGGACTTTGTAGCACATACTAGTACCATGCAATAGAACACGGTACATGTAGAACCTGGCCCTGGTATTGAGTATGGTACAGCTGTAAAAATTTCAAGATTTTAAGTCACTTTTGGAATATCATTTCTTCATGACAAATGGCTCCATTTTACTTGGCTTTACTACGCTCCTAGAACTGATACCGGAAGCCAAGGGGTGTAGAAGGGACAGATGGTGTATTATTTGACGACTTTTTGCTAGATGGTGATAAATGACAGACACAAATAATCTGAAGATCATGTTTTTATTGGAGTTTTTTTTGCAATACATTGTTTTCAGCATCTATACCTAGCTTGATAAGCGATGTTTGAAGTAAAGGTTTAGTTGCACGATATGAAAACTAAAAAACATTGTGGTTCAGGATGCATGCTTGTAGCACAGACAGCAGCAAATAATAGTCTTTGTAAGGCTAACATTAATTTTCTGCTTCCACTATCAAAATAAAAAAACCTCAATTAATTTAAATTTACTGGTTAAATGATACAAAAAACAACTAATTGAATTGATATAGGCAAAACAGACACTTTATGGACTGTCAGAGATGCACTTGGACAGAATGTCCTGGTGTGAAAACTTTTTTACAAACATTCGTAAAAAGTATTTTCAATATCAGTGAATCATCTTGCGTTCAAAGCAACTAATGATACACAAGATACAGTATTCAAATTTTACTACCGACCCTTTGTAATACTTAATTAAATGTTGCAACCCTCGCAAACTAAGAGAAAAACTACATAGCCACAAAAAATTTCTAAGCAACCAAAACACTTATTTATTTCTGACAATCCTTAAATTAATTCTTTTTGACGTATATTAAATCCGAACTGAAAAGAATTTTAACTTACGTAAGGACAGTGCTAGGGTAACAAAGACACTTGCAATTAACATCTAAAAACAAGTTTTAATCAATAATATAGGCAGCACTTACTCTTTCAGCTCCTCCATCGGTTGATCTTTTGTACTTGTGCATTGGGAACATGTCAGAAGAAAAATAAATGCTGCCCATTGCAAGTGACCAGCTCTTAACAAATATCGCAGCATTTCGGGTAATCGAAGTTTCTCCCTGAAGAACGTGTAATGAATATCGTCTTTTTCTTAAGCAAAAATCAAAGACGTTTGCTTACCAAGTCTCCAGAGAAAAGATCGATCCAGTAAAATGACCTTCAGAGCCTACTATTGTAGAGAGTTAATCATGTAAGACATGAACTCCCCCGCTTTGCGAGGGATGCTATCAAATACCTCCTTTCAGTTTGGATTATAGCTGTAAATGAAAAGGACCTCTTAAATACACTCTATACGTTCCTTAAGTAGACAAATTCTGCAAGGTCATACCAAGTCTTTCAAGCAATCAGTCATAACTATACTTGCATTTATATTCATCAGACTTATAAGTTTCGGTTTCGAATGTGAAAAACGGAGAAAAGGATAACAGGAACTACAAAACAAGGGGAAAATTACTAGAAAAAATATATCAAAGTTTCTCCTGGTGTTACTTTTTTATGATAGCAAGGTTTTAGTTTCGTTTCTATGTAACATTTATTTTCCTGTGTTTGGAAAAAGGGACTTTGTAATGTAGACTAAAATATCCCACTTTTAGTATAAGGACCACTTAATGTGTATGAAACACAATTTCAAATAAAAATCCGTACTTGAAATATATCAACTTTTGCTGACCTCAGCAAAGTGTCAAGTGGCCTAATCGTTCGTTTGATTACTTTCTATTGGCAGAATGCACGATGGACATTTGTGTTAAATTTCATCAGTTACGTGTAAGAATACTTAACACCAGGTAACAGAACAAAATTTCAAAAAGGACGATAACATTCTTATAAAAATAAACAGGTAGCCTGGAAAGAGAGTGAAATGATTGGAAAAAAAGAAAACAAACACTTGCTAGGGAACTCAGTTTATGTCGGACACAGAAGTATCATTCATTGTTCTAATAAAAACTCCCTTCCAAGACTACCGTCTAATACAAATAATAATGAAGAATGACATTCATGGTAAAATATAGTACACCAGTGGTAACGGAAATTAAACATTGATTGCAAAAAGGCGATATATATCTACAGTGGCATGACCACTACGTAACTAAAATAACACTGATCAACAAGTAATTTTCATCAAGCATATGTTTATGTGTGTCCGATCCAGTTTTTGATACTGATTTCAAATCTGCATTCCGTTTTTCCATAGCTCGTACAGTTTTTAAGATGATTCGATTTATAGATTTTTCGGGATATCATAGACTTCTGTGGGGTGTTGGGTAGGGGATTTGGATTACTAGTTACCTGATAAGATATGTAAACCTAGTACATGTTTTTCATCTTAAAAAATATTGCTTGATGTCTGTATAAGCTCCAAGGGTCGGGGATGGTATAGTTTTTAATTCTGTTGGTGTATCTACGAGCTTTAGCAACTCGGCTTTGTCCCAACTCGTGCTTCGCAAACGACGACGTTCATTTTACATTCTCTTGAAGATGTTTCAGAGTGTACTCTCCTTGTTGTTTAGTCTCAGGAAGAGCGTCCGACATCATTAGGGTGGAAATATGAAAAACCCCTTATGACAGAAATGGGTTGACGTAAATGAAAACGATATATAAGTCCTATTTAATATATATAAAAAAATCAAATATATTTTTTATTGCATAACAGCTCTGATGAAATTTGTCTTCAACTTGAGCAAAGATTTATTTGTATCTAATGCAATGTCTGCAAGCATTTTATCATCAAAATTTAACTGATAACGATTTGTTTGATGAAACATCTCCAAGGATTTCATCATCTCAGTT
The DNA here is from genome assembly GCA_003991215.1 of Morbakka virulenta. Lineage (NCBI taxonomy): Eukaryota > Metazoa > Cnidaria > Cubozoa > Carybdeida > Carukiidae > Morbakka > Morbakka virulenta. Next base: position 1,316,252 of record RDPX01000150.1, read on the forward strand.
TATTCAACCAGAATTTGTCCGATGAAATATTTCATTATCTCATAGCGTGCCCTATAAAGGGCATGCAGTTATTTCCTCATTTGATTTTGTAATGTTAAAATCTATCGACAGTGTAGAACTGGTCCTATTAATTTTGGTATGTCTGCGGAGAATTCAGTTCGAAAGCCCAGAGACTTACAATCACACCTGAGATCAAGAAACTTTACAAGCTATACTTCGACTGCCCAATAGGAGACCAAGATAAGTCATGGGCGCGGCAAGTTATCTCCACATCCTGATCAAGTGGACTACGAGACTGGTACAACAAGCGGAAGACATCCATGTCGTTCGTCATTCCAGTTATTTGGAGAGAGCCAAAAGACCATTTGAAAGACTGTTATTTTTACAAAATAAATTTCACAGGATATTCAACTACGAACAAGCACCAAATCGTGTATCCCAGCTTGAATTCTGCAATGCGACCTGTTCCTCACAGTGAAAGCCTGTCACTCCCAGCTCCACCAGATGACATCGAAGCTTTAGAATATGATTCTTAACTATAAAGCTGACGAAGATTACATACCGGATGGCGGCGACTTTGAGCCCTAGAAGTTTTCTCAGGCTGAACTGAATGAGCTTGCCAGAAATCTCTCGCTCTCAAAGGATAAGGCTGAGTTGCTGGCATCAAGACTGAATGAGAAGAACCTGTTGAAGTCAAGTGTTGCAACAATATTTTTTAGGCAAAGGAATAAGGTCTACAACCCTGATTTTCTGTAGATGGCCCACTCTGCTTTTGCAGTGATATTGATGGACTTTTCAATCATTTATCTTTAAGTCATGACTTTGTAGAGTGGCGCTTGTTTATCGATTCCTCAAAACAAACTCTGAAAGCTGTACTTCTCTCTCTATGATGGAAATTCGAAACCATCCATTTCTATTTCACATTCAATTCATCTTCATGAATCCTATAAGAATATGGTTCTCCTACTTCGTGCCATTAACTACGACAGATATTCATGGAAAATGTGTGGAGATTGAAAAGTCATCGGAATGTTGATACTGTTGTTTTTTGTGTCTCTGGGATAGTCGAGCAACTGATAAACACTATGTAGAATCAAATCAACTTTGGGTTGAGTTGAACTAGATTTGCAAGAATGCCTTGGGAAATGGGAAGGCCATAAACGTTTGAAATGCTACTCAGCAATGCAATGGGATGTCGCATGTCACTGAAGGCTCATTTCCTGGATTCCCATCTTATTTTTTCCCGGCGAACCTTGGATCAGTATCAGATGAGCATGGCGAGTGATTTCACTAGGATAGAAGTGCTATGGAGAAACGGTACCAGGGTTTCTGGAATGACAGTGTGCTAGCAGATTAATGCTGGACACTAGACTATGATCAAACAGGTCAGGAGTNACTGATAAACACTATGTAGAATCAATCCGGCCATCCAGCACATCATACACACCAGGGCAATGCAGTGTCAAAAATCGACCACTTGTGGATCTCGATAATGTCCTATTACCTCTTCTGCACACAAAGCGTGGACTGATGAAGCAGTTTGTTAAGAATCTTGGCAAAAGAAACTACAGAGGCTTTGAATACATTGTTAGGAGGTTTCCAAAAATTACAGAGGCAAAGTTAAAGGAGGGTATCTTTGTTGGACCTCAAATCAGAGAAGTACTGAAAGACGTCAGCATCAAAACAACTTTGGGTTGGGTTGAACTAGATTTGCAAGAATGCCTTGGGAAATGGGAAAGCCATAAACTTTTGAAATGCTACTCAGCAATGCAATGGGATGTCGCATGTCACTGAAGGCTCATTTCCTGGATTCCCATCTTATTTTTTCCCGGCGAACCTCGGATCAGTATCAGATGAGCATGGCGAGTGATTTCACTAGGATAGAAGTGCTATGGAGAAACGGTACCAGGGTTTCTGGAATGACAGTGTGCTAGCAGATTAATGCTGGACACTAGACTATGATCAAACAGGTCAGGAGTATCGTCGAAAGTCCAGTTCGCAGCGCTTCTAACTCATTGTGCGTACTGTAAGTAGCAAACGTCTTGATGACTGCGGTCTTTCTGAATATTTTTTCTTTTTAGAAATGTTCTTTAATAAATAAAAAATAAATCATTTCTTATTTGATCTAAGCTTATGCATTAGAGATGTTCTGTGTTTCAGAACATCTCTAATGTAATGAACATGAAAAATTAGTCTAACTTTGTATATGCATATAAGAAAAAAGTTAAATTTTGTTGACCAGTGTAATCATTCAAATTCTGAAATTACATTACCTTACATTTTGACCTCGCTAACACACGAGCCTGGTAATAACTTTCCACAGGGAGGCGACAAAACAGTTTTTATTGCAATACTGATCTACTTCGAGAGTTAATAATAATAATACATTTAATGACTGTCTTTTATACAGAAAAATATCCGAAACAACCGTAACTATACAATGTCAATTGCAAAGAAGACTTTTTGAAAAGAAAATACTTGTATCTTATCTAAACTGACAAATTCACTGTAATAAAACAGGGGATATTGGGGCAGGGGTGGGATATGTATTTTGAAAAAAAACACCTAAACTCATTCTATAGAAAAAGTAACAGTAAATGCTTACATAAGCCTTTTTTACTTTACATAAAGTAAGACTACATTTTTTCTTTTAGTTGATTCCTGTGGTATGAGATCGTCATTATATTACCTTCTCCACTTGGGTGATTTCTATGTTTTTCTTATCCATGTTTCATCGGTGCCCTTTGGTTCTGGTTGAGACTTTGTGTTTTAATTCCTTTGTGCTCTTTGAATGGCATGGTTTATTTTTGAGTGTACCACCTGGGAAAACTGGTTGGATGTAAGTTTCCTGCTCCATGTTGTTCCGGGTGGTATTTAGTTTTTTGTTTTCATGTTTATTTTTCAATTAGAAAACACACCTATGTGTCTTGTTGTGGTTGGTAGATAAGAGAAGTTTGTTTGTAATTGAGGGAGGGTACAGTCGGCGTACATGACAATACAAATACAATATAGAAGAAAAAGCCTGACTGTGTGGCAATGCAGAGGTCATAAGTATATATGAGTCTGCAGATGTTTTTATAAAGGACTTAATCATTTTTATAGATGTTAAGTGAGGTTGATGCTACCAACACTCCCTGAGGAACCCATTTTGCTTATTTCTCCAATTACTGGGCATACTATCTAGTTTACCAAATAAGGGAGATCTGAGATGGCATCCGATTATGTAAATTATGGCGGGATTATTTGTCAGTCGAGTAATTATTAACTGGTAACTGTACCATAGTCACCCGAGGAGCCGTGGCTGAATGGTAAGTGCAGTTGAACCGTAGCCAAGAGGTTACGATTTCGATTTTCATTGCTGGCGAAAATATTATTGAAGTTTACAAAAGAGAAAACCATTGGTTGACGTCAGGAAGGTCATCTGGCCAAGAATTTCCTCACTGCCAAAACGAAGGTTCCTGTAAAAGGGCACCGTCTGAGCCCAAGTTACCGGGGATAAATGACGTTAAAATAAAAAAAAGTACCATAGTCATCCTAGAGGTTGACCAAGACTGCATATGTGATCTGCTTTTTCTCAAGTTTATCTTTAATGTATTGTGTCAGATTTAGTTTTGACTGCAACAGGATTACACTTAAACCAGATTGGTCCAATGGCAGATCTTTTTTAACAATTAGTTGAATAAGTATGATAGTATTAGTCGTTCAGTTAACTGGTACAGAATGCAAAACAACGAAATCGACCGATTACTCTATGGAGATGATCGATCTTACATGGTTTTTGCTTTTTCCTTCAAATGCAGTATCATTTCATTTGTGATGGCATTTAAACCGGCTGCTTTGCCCAATTTTAGGTGTTTTCAGATCATATTTGGTTTCCTAGAATGGTTTGGGTGGTTAAAAGAGATTGTCATTCTCTTGCATGAAACAATCTATTTCTTGCTTCGTTTTCGTTTGGCAGTCTCTCTTTGTTTTCAAGTTTTCGATTCATCCACAATTAATGTACTACTTGATTAGGTGTGACTGCAGCTCTTCTTGCCTGAGACTTCTTTCCTTGATCAAATTTACTTTAGTCACCCAGGGGTTTTTCTGTTATGTTTCCTGCCTATATTTCGAGGCAATAAAGACTGGAGATGTTTTTCTTTGTACGTGAAAGCCTATTCTGAGAGATTTAACTGCCGAATTTATATCTGGAAAGGCTTCTCATGATTATATATGATTTTTAGCCTTGGTTGACAACCTTCCTAGAAATGTCTTGTTAAAAAACAACGTTAAAGAGATGATAGATCATTCTATCGGCCGTAGCTTGTCACCCTTCCTCTCCTATATGTTTAGAGGCTCTCAGGAATTTTGTTTTAAGACAGGATGTAAAACAGCCAGTTTTCAACCCATTTCTTAAAAGACCTTGTTTAGTATATATATATATACATATATAGGGTTCATCTTTTTATGGACAGTTTTTTTGCTTCTTTTCACAGTGGAAGGTACTCGATTGAGCGGTTTTCTTTTTGTTTGCTTTCTGAATGCTAGTAAGGGCTCCAAAATCTCTAGTAGCGCCTGACCAGTCTGGTCCATCAAGAGTTGAATAATGTTGTGGTAGATGTAGTACCATATCAAGAAGGCATTAATGTTTTTATCATTGTTTGAAGTGACTACCCTAAGACCACCGCTGTTAAGCTGGCCGTCCCGCTTACGCATTAAGTATCTTCGTCATTGATTTTTTTTCAGTAATGATAAGAATTAGTAAATTATCTTCGAGTCAACCAGCTTTACTTAAAATAAAAAAGCTTCTGTTAATAACCTTTACGGACACCTAAGACCTCTGTTTCAACTTTAAAACTGCTGAATCTTTTCTAATGTATAACTCTTCTAACATTCTTCCTCATTTTGAAAATAATTTCAAAGAAAACTTCTGTAGCTCTGACTTTCTTGTTGATGGTTATCATTCTCTGATTTGTAAGGACTGTGATTGTAATATTCAAGCATTAGGTATCTCTGTTCATGACTCTTTACAAATTACACGTGAATTTCAGTTTCAAGGTACTCACAGTTACTGCATTTACATCTTTTAAGGATTCATGCTCTATTAATACTTTCGTTTTCTGTTAATCTCTATATTTCCCTGAGTACTCTACTGCACTATTTCTAATTCTGTTGCGTCTATTCTTCAGTTTCTCACCCATATGCTAATTTATTAGTGACTGTAATTCTTACCGTACTTAATTGTTAAAATTTCGTTCTGCTACGGAACCTTGAGAGAATTCTAACAACACTTTAATTCAACCTTTAGCTCGAATTATCGATTTTCCCACTTTCATTTCTGATAATGGCAATCATCATCCTTCTTTGCTTGATCTTTGTCTTCCTTCTAATTTTGGTCTAATTTCTGCCTCTTTGGACTCTCTAGTTGATAACTCAAACCGTATAGAATCCCTATTTCTATTTCACCTCGCAGAGCTTCTTCATGGGGACTCCATTTTACCTTCCACAACCATGTCAGAATGGCTGGAGGTCTTTTTGTGATCAACTAATAGGTATTTGTTCAAAATACGTCTTTGTCCATTTTTCTTAGAAATGTACTTCTGACGTCATGACCTGGATTCAGGCTGGTATAGATGAAAGACACCAAAAAAATTCCATTTCTTTTATCTAGTCCTTATCTGCCTGTACCATAGTATAGCACACAATTCAAATATAAATGGTTGTTTACTTATGTTGGAAATCATGGTATCAGGCTCTTAGCTGAAGCTGATGTTTGTTTTGCTTAAAGTACCAAAACTCGTACTTCTATTCAAATACTTGGCCGTAAAGAGGTTTAGAAAATTATAACAATGAATGCTTTAATAACAGAAAATTTACTACTCATCCACTTTTTCATTCCCATTGTTGACTTCTTCAAAAGATAAAGCAAAACTTCACCGTCGATTCTTGGCTAGCAGCTTCTTTCTTGGTGAAGCTGATCTGGCCCTTTTAAACTGTCCACATCGCTGCTTTAATCATGGCTCTTTCATAACATCTTTTTCTGTTTCTCTGATCATTTTTTCTTTGGACCTATTCATTGTATTTGGCTGTGATAACATTCCTGTGATATTCCATCAGGAATGTTCTCTTGACCTTTCTTCACTTATTTCAAAACTCTTCAATAAATGTCTTGTTTGAAATGCAAACCTCTTCTTGTCATTAAAAATTAAGGAGGCCAAGCAGGCTATCAAAACTATTGTACTAATTATAAATGTAACCGGAGTTTTCCGAAAGTTATTGACTTTGTATTTCAAAAGGCGATAAGACGTTTAGTATGCAAAGTCCAACTCCAGTTCCACGTAGTGCAGACTAGTAACATCGATTGATATCAGCACCCTTCAATGGCTAACGGAGCCCTGGTGAAGCCGACGGAGGGTCAATCAACCCATTGGCCGATAAAGTATGATTACGACAACCACAATTGCATCAACCATTTCTATCAATGAGAATGAAGCTACTTTAACTGCAAACAGCAGTCCTACGAAGTCAAATAGTCAAATCGAAAGGCGCTATCTGACCAATAAAGCCAAGCTTGGATGTCATTCACAATTTAAATTTTCGACGTACAATGTACGAACACTCCTTAAAGCGGGACGTTTACATCAACTAGCTATTGGATGCTCAATCCGTAATCTAGATATTGTTACCATTCAAGAGCACAGATGGCAAACTAGTCAAGAAATTGCGACACTTAAAAGAGACGACTACCATATCATCTACAACTCTGCATCACCTAATAGTCAAGGAGGTGTTGGGTTACTAGTGAAAAAGACCCTTGCACCTTTCATCATACAATCAAAATCAATCTCTCAAAGAATCATAGCTTTAACGCGCGATTCAACCCCCCGAATTACCCTCATTTCAGCCTACGCACCAACAGAAAGTGGAGAAAATAATGAAAAGGACACTTTCTACCTCGAACTAATGAATTTCGTACGATCCTTACCATCTCACAACTTAGTTTTATTAATGGGAGACCTTAATGCTAGAGTCGGTAAAGACACGATAGATTATCACTCCAAAGTCATAGAAAAATATGCCTATCATCAACAGACAAACGATAATGGTAACAGACTTACAGATTTTTGTGAATCAACTAACATGAATCTTGCAATGACGAGGCAACCTCGCCCACAACGTCTTCAGTGGACCTGGAAACGTCACCAGGGATATAAAGCTCAGCTTGATCACATTTTTATCCGAGGGAAATGGGTTAATTCACTTCGAAACTATTGTTCGTGTGACACAGTGGAATTAGATTCCGATCATCGCATCGTTAGAGCACAGATTAAAGTAAGCTTTCGAGTAATCAAAATCCTCATCAAGTTGCACGATCATTTATACCCATAATATGCTTTTATTGAATTCCTAAATCAAGGCGAAGTTTCAAGTTGAAATACGGAATCGCTTTGCAGCACTTCAATTTTCTGATAATGAAGAATCTGAAACTTCGTATCAAAACTTCTCATAGCTGATGGATGAAGCAGCAGCATCCTCAATACCACGAAAAAAGAAAACAAAATCAAAAGAATGGATCTCAAATCAAAGTATGCAGTTAGCTGAAGAGAGAAAGATTGCTAAAAAAATATGAAAATCATCGCAACGAGGAAAACAACAGTACATGGAGGACATTAGCTAATCGTACTGACCAATCCATGACCTCAGATAAATGTAACTTTATAAAGGAAATATGTCAAGAGGCAACTAAATGCCATGTGAACAATGACTTGAAGGGATTACACAAAATTGTACAAAAGTTAAGTGGAAGGTCTAGCACAATCGCTGCATCATATGTCAATAAGCGAAACGGTGATCCACCGTCAACACAAAAAGAACTCCTAAACGAATGGGCAGAGTATTTTTAAAATCTTCTGAACAATCAATCTTATATTAACCATGAAAATATAACTGCAGTTGAAGAAGATCTTGATATAAGAACTGACTGTCTTGACTCAAACGAAGTTCGAAAAGCAATTAAGACTCTGAGATTCGGAAAATCTCCAGGATTAGATCACAATGTAACAGCAGAAACATTAAAACTGAGGGGTGAAGAAGTATTAGTCAGCCTGAAACATATCTTCAATCTTGTATTAAAAGGAGAACCTGTCCCTACACATTGGAAAAAGGCAATAATTATACCTATCCCTAAAAAATCAACATAAATAACTTCAGAGGAATCTCACTTATGTCAATAGCAGCCAAAATATTTAATCGGGCTATCTTGAATCGCATTTATGATAAAGTAAATGAAAAACTACGGCCATTCCAGGAAGGATTTAGACGTGGAAGGAGCTGCTCTGAACAGATACAGGTTATCAGACGCCTACTTGAAGAATAGCACCAAAAGAATTTGCCTTTGGTATTAACATTTACAGACTTCAAAAAGGCATTCGATTCAATTGACAGAGCAGCAATTTGGAAAATTATCCGCAATTATGGCATTCCTATAACTTTTGTTAATGCAATTAAAGCTTTATATGATAGAAGCTCTTCAATGGTAAGATTGAATGGGGAATTGAGTAAAGAATTTCATGGTACGACAGGCGTTCTACAAGAGGATACTCTTGCGCCATTTCTCTTTCTAATTGCATTGGACTATGTTCTAAGCAAGACGAAGCCAGATCAAGGCATTATTACACATACTGAAGAGCCATTTGTTTTACCGGACCTCGACTTTGCCGACGACACCGTCCTATTAGATGGAAGCGAAACTAACGCAGCAAAACATTTCACTCATATTACAAACATAGCCAAAAATGTAGGACTTATTGCTAATTACACAAAGACTAAAATTATCATGAAAAATATCACAAAACCATCTTTAGGGGTAGTAACTCTAACAGACGGTAGCAAATTAGAGATAGTAGACGATTTTAAGTATTNAATGAGATCGGGCAATGTTGTTAAAAGATTGGCTTTATACAAAAATCTCACTGGGCGCAACAGACGGGGAAGACCGAGACTCTCATACAGAAAACATATTGATCAACTAACAGGAATGACAAATGAAGAAGTTTAAGATCTTGCAATGAACAGAGATGGATGGAAGCTTGTGGTCTGGAGGTTCGACACATGACCGCCCGAGCAGTAAGTAAGTAAGTAAGTAAGTAAGTAAGTAAGTAAGTAAGTAAGTAAGTAAGTAAGTAAGTAAGTAAGTAAGTAAGTAAGTAAGTAAGTAAGTAAGTAAGTAAGTAAGTAAGTAAGTAAGTAAAATAAGAATTGTATACAACTTTTACCAATTGGTTCTGCTTACTGGGGGAAACAGTGAAAAAACAAACCTACATTTTTAAAGTCTGCTATACAAATTACGATCAGACACCTGACAGAAAACTCATTATTTTGAAGTACGTAACACAGTTATGCGCCAAATCGTCGGTATTCCGATGGGAATAGATCCTGCCCCATTTTGGGCAATTTGTCCCTATCTTCATATGGAAATAGCTACATTGATGGACTAATTATATTAAATAAGGTTAAGGCGAGGCACTTACACTCCACCATGAGATTTATCGACGACTTGTGTGCCATTAACGATTACGGTCAATTTGGCTTATGCTACAAAGACATCAATTCCAGTGAACTAAAATCGAAAGTAGGATATACCAATAGTCATGCTAGTTTCCTTAACCTTGATATTACTATCATAAAAAATAAATTTGTGTACAAGCTGTATAATAAGTGTGATGACTTTCTTTTCAATAGTTCGAATGCCTCATCTGGACAGCAATATTCCTAAATCCATGTTTTATTCAGGAATGGTGGGAGGATTCCTAAGAATTGCCAGATCTACACTCCTACCTAAATATTTTCTTCCAAAAGCTACCATACTTATCGCTGGAACGTGTGTACAAGGTGCAGATAAAATATATTTCAAACGACATCTACACAAGATAATTCGTAGCCATATTGAAGAGTTTAGGAAGTTTCGCGTACATACAGAAGAGTTGGTTAACTCGCTTTTGACCCAATAAAAAGTACAATTTCTAACAACGTTTTTTTTAGGCAACTCTAAAACCTGTAACCGTACACAACATATTAAGTAACTGATCCATCCATTACACAACATTCTCCTTTAGCATCCTTAAATAAGCTTTCTCTCAGCTTTGTATGACTAAAATCTCCCCATAGTTTCATATTTTTTCCATGTAGCTGTCTATTATTTTTCCAAATTGGTTCACCCCTTCAGCTTTTTAAGGGTTTTTTCTTAAGTGATAAATTAACGGTGACTGGTGGCCATATTCCATTTATATACGGAGCAAGAAGCCATTTATATTCTGTTTTTAAATGTTGGAGTTCCAATAGTTGGATATTTCAGTATAGAAATTGTTTCAAACGCCGATGCTGCCGGCGTACACGAAAGCATTCAAACAGCTTTTAACAGATTTGGAATTTTTCAGTTTTCTACTAAAATTGTAGGACTTAACGCCGATGAAGTAAGCGTTTAACATGGGTCAACATCGTGGGTTGGGAAAAATTGTAAAGGAAACTGCACCTTGGTTAGAGCTAGTTCATTGTTTTAACCACCGAATAGAACTTTCCTTAAAAGACACATTGAATGCCTCACCATTTGGAAAGATTGATGGAATGTTTTCTACTAAAATTGTAGGACTTAACGCAGATGAAGTAAGCGTTTAACATGGGTCAACATCGTGGGTTAGGAAAAATTGTAAAGGAAACTGCACATTGGTTAGAGCTAGTTCATTGTTTTAACCACCGAATAGAACTTTCCTTAAAAGACACATTGAATGCCTCACCATTTGGAAAGATTGATGGTATGTTGACCAAGCTGTGTTACCTTTATCAAAAAAGCCCTAAGCTGTACAGAACTCAACGAACTTAGTGACGTTTACGAAAAAACCACATATATATATACATACATATATACATGTCCATTTTTCTTGATGTTTTATCGCCAATTAAAAGATTGAGTTTATCAATGCAGCAAGGGTTACATGATCCAGTAAAGATAGCACGGCATGTAAAAGAATTTACATGGGCAATGAGTAAATTGTTACTTATTTTTGAGCAAGCACTCGATGGTGATAGTAATATATTAACGCACCACACAAAATTTCTTGGCGAAATTACAACTGGCGAGGGTGGGAAACCTTCCTACCAAAACGTTAAATTAAAAAATTATCGAAGTACAATTATCACAGTAAAGGATCGCTATAAAGAGACAGTAACTAATACTTGCTCTAGCGTGGAACAACGATTTGCAAGCATATTCGAAAGCCCGATATTTAGAACTATCGAACGGATTTTAGACTTGTCAACATCGCCTACTAGTGAAAATGAGTGTTCATTTGGCGAAGAAATAATACAGGAGGTTACAGAGCATTTCAGTGATTTGCTAAAGAATAATATTTCTTAGAAATTCTTAGAATATCCAGTGAATGGCTTTGATTAAAAACAAAGGTAATACCAATGATTTTAAACAACAAAAATGTGGGTTATTTAGAACTTTGGGAATGAATTTTCAGTGCTGTCGACATCACTCAGGAATATAAAAATATTCCACATAAAATAAAAATTATGTTGGTCATTACGTGTCTTTTCACGAATGAACTGGGTGAAATCTGATTTTAGAAACATATTAAAACGCGATCATCTGGATATTTATTTAAGATTGGGAGATGATGGTAATTCAGTAAATGATTTTAACCCTGATCCCATAATCGACCTCTGGTTTGAAGATAAAGGTCGGAGGTTAAATTGTGGTCCTCATAAATACAAGAAGAAATCTTTTGAACTTTGCATGCAGTTGAAGTAGATCGTCTTATTAAAAATCGACCTTCAGAATAATATCTGTGATATAGAGCGTTGTCTGGAAATTTAAATAAATTTAGATAAATCAATTGGAATAGCGTACCGGGGGTTACGCATTATAATCTTCTTTATCTTTCGGCTGCTCCCTTTAGGGGTCGCCACAGCGGATCAGTTTCTTCCATTTTTACGCATTATAATATACATTGTTAATCTCAGTTCGAAGTTTTTAAAGCAAAACAAAGACATCTTATCAGACTTCACTTAACATGGATGTGAAATTTTTTTTTTAAAAAAAAAAATGTCATACATAAATGAAATTTGGCATTATTATGATGCCAAATTTCTTGTTCCGAAAAGTCTTATTTTTTCAGAAAAAATGCTTTCTATGGCGATCCTGATGATTTACAGCGAAAAACATTTTCGGCCCGCAGGGAGCCACTAAAATCGCCAATCACTTCTTATAAATTAATTGGAACCCTGGTCTCCTAACTTCTCTCCTACTATGTTTGCACTTGATGTTTCCAAGTATCATATATAGATGCTGTTGTCTCTAGGTAAAACAAGCCATGTCGTTAAAGAAAAAAATGTTTCAAAAAAATTTAACTTGGAATGTGTCGTTCGCAGAGATGCTAACCATCTATCTTCATTTGAGCAAAGATCTTAAAGGCTACTCATACATATCCACACATACATTAAAACCACAAAAGAAGGCTTGTTTTTACGCCAGACAGTGAGACAGTGTTGGATATTTTTGTAATGAAGGCAAAAATAGTAAGGAATTATCACTTTTTTTGTACACAAGAAATGTAGTTATTTCTCAATTTTGCTATATTATATATATATATACATACATATGAACATCACGAACATGTCGTCAGTGGAAATCTACGCTTTATTTCTGATAGTGAGCTGGGAAAACGTCTTATAAAGGGTCCTAATTTTCGCAAACCCTAGCCAATCAACTAGAAAAAAAATTTTATTCACTATTGAAAGTAGTCTTGTTGAATTTGTTGATAAACTAGCAACCAAATTTAATATAAGCACTGATATTTTTCTCCTCTGGCGAAATATTATTCTTTCCATAATTAAACATAAGATCTTAGGTTTGAATCAAAACCAAATTTCGTCCAATTCAGTCTATCCTACAGACTCCGTCGGGTGCTGCTTACTCAAAAGATCTGCATTCCAAGTTTGTTCTCGTTTCAATGGACAAGGTAGCAAACAACATCGCTGACGTATTACAAACGGTTTTACATGCTACACTTGTTGAAATAACTTGGTGTATTAGGAAATCCAGCCTCCGAAACTTATAACCTTTGTGATCTGCCATCTGAAACTATCATTAATGCAAATGTTGAATTGTGAAAATCTTTTAATCATTCAACAAGTAGCAAGCATTTGTCACTCCGTTCCATCTAATGGACTCCACAGATGCACTACACGCCATCAAAAGCACATTTTATTGTGGCCTCGGCTACTTGTTCTAAAAAACTTTAAATCAAAACGTTAGACTTATTTTCAATAAAATCTATAATCGGGTTAAAAGTTTTCATCGCAGGAGTATTTTTAATAAAAACTACAATCGTTTTTGGGTGATTGAAAATTCGAAACCGGTGTTTAAGAGACTTATTAAACTTAACAAAAACAAGAAGGCCAGGTCAATTTCCACCTTTGACTTTAGTACCCCGTACACTAAACTTCCCCCAAGTGATCTTATTGATATTCTTTGTGAACTGATTGACTTTGTATTGGATGGTGGGCACAAGAATGCTGATGCATCTAGAAAACTTTTACCGACGAAAGGACGAAACCTTTTTCTTCACCCGCACTAAGCATAGTGGTATGAGCTACATGAAAAATTAAATAAAATTTATGACAAAATATCTCATTTTCCAATCTTTTTTTACCATTGGAAATCTTTTTTTTCAACAAACCATTGGCATCTCTATAGGGATTGATCCAGATCCATTTGGGGCTAATCTCTACCTTTACCATACGGAGAATGCTTTCCTTTCGACCTTAGCAAGGTCAAGAACAGAACGTTATCGTGGATTTAAATTAGAAAACACCTTTCGATTAATCGACAATGCTTGTTGCATCAACGACCAAGATGAATTTGATATTTATTCTAAGGATAAATTCAATCTCCTTAGGTTAAGATCTTTAACCTAAGGAGATTGAATTGAAATGTGAGTGTAAAGGTGATCATACTACGTTTCTTGAATTAGACATTACCATCACGGACGATATTTTTCAATGCAAGCTTTTTTATAAAAGAGACAAATTTCCTGTTTTCATCGCAAGGATGCCGGATTTGACTGGAAATATACCAGAGCATGTGTTCTATGGTTCTTACTTACTTATGCCCATAGCCCACAGATAAGCATAGGCCATGGACAAACGCTCGCCATCACACTCTGTTTTGGGCTTCTCTTGCTACTTTAGTCCAGGTTGTGCCCTGCTGTCTCAGTTCTGCCTCAGTGTCTCGCGTCCAGCTATTATGCGGTCGACCTCTCTTGATTTTTCCCTGTGGGTTCCAGATTAAGGCCTGTTGTGTGATGTTGGATGATTTTTTCTCAACGTGTGCCCTATCCAGCCTCACTGTCTTCTGAAAATTTGCCTGACCACTGTTTCTTGTCTCTCACTTTCCCATAAGTCTTCATTCCTGATTTTATCCGTCCAGCGTGTTTTGTATATTTTGTGTGGAAAGATACTTCCTCCTATTACCAGTTGGTTCAACGCACAGTGGTCTGCAAATTTCTTTCCATTTTTATTCATTTGTCCAAATCCCTGTATTCCCATGGTACTCTCGTATCCGGTGTTGTCCAACCCTATCTTGGCATTGAGGTCTCCCATTAGGACTGTTATGTCCTTGCCTCTTTTCTTGTCTATCATTGCCTGTAACTGATGGTAAAACTCATCTTTTTTCTCCTCTTCCGCATCATTTGTTGGAGTATAACATTGTATTATGTTTAGTCTGATATTTTTCCCCTGGTGGTGAACTAGGCTGTAATGATACGGGAGTTTACAGGTTCCTATCCGATGAGAGCACACTGTGTCTCCTGTGCCTCCTGTGGCAGCATCAGGGCCACACCTTCAGTGTGAAGGGCTCCTTCCTCTTTGTTCCCCGAGTACAATATCTGCTCTCAAGATGTAAGTCTCAGCTGTCCTCTCTGTAGCCACCTTGTTTCACTCAGGCCCAACACCCGATGATATACCTTTTCATTTCTGTCGGTACCTGAAAAGATCTTCCTGTTTCGTACATAGTCCTGATGTTCCAAGTGGCTCTTCTAGTTTTTGCCTTTGGTGTTAGAAGGGGAATCAGCCTCGCAGCTTTCACTTGGCTCTCACTGCGATGCGTCATGTGTCTCTGAGATTGAGTCTCTTTTCCCTTTGGCGAATGTGTTGGTTTGTTTTCGTCAATGCTTCTGCAGACTTGGTGTTTTTACAGGGTGGGGGTACTGACCCAACGCCCAACCTTCCTCCTTTATCAGATCTTAGGACCGGCTGTGTTATTCGAAAATATCACGGATGGAGTTTTTCTATGGGTCTATTTCTTCAGAATTCCTTCGTGTCGCCTGTGGTACACATCTCTATGAGGATTTTGTTCCCAAAGGTCGAAGCTTATTTGTTGCAATGCTCAGCCGGCGTGCCTCAGTGATAAAAATATTGAAAAATCTCGATAAACGTTTCGAAAGACACGGTAGTGTCTATTCTTTTTTTGAAAAAAGACTTGACGATTTGAGAAATGACTTAAAATGACGAAACTATCTTCTTTTTCTTCTCCCCCTCCTTCTTCTCCTTTTTTTCTCTTAGCTTTTGTCTTTTTGGAATAGTTTTATATTGAAAGTTAAGTCAAAGAGCAACCCACTTGGCTTTTTTGGTAGCATGGCTTAATAACCCATGTGAGGCTTACCTGATGGTAAAAATAGTTGGATAAAGTTATTTTCATTTATTTCTTCATACTCTTCTTTCTCATACTTTGTCGATACCGTTGTTATTATATCTACATTTCTATATATCTACATATACATACATATATATCTAGATATAGGAAATGAAATTTTCTAAAATGAATTACTGAAGATACATAGTTTGTATTTTCATAAATTATCTTAGCGTATAGTTTTGCCACAAACGGTGTGTTTGAGTACGCCAACAAAGAAGTTTGTTTTTCTTTTTTAGGAAAAATATAACCATTGTCTATGTTTTTGGTCCTTATCAATGCTCTGGTCAAAGCCGGTAAATTATAAGTATTATTTTTTGTTGACTGAACTTTTAACATAGTATAAGATTCAATAATTTCAATGAAAAAAAAAGAGAAGATATTGTTGTACGGACTAGCTAAGATCTGTTTGCCGGGGCTGTCGTCAAGTAATCAGTTTCTTGTGCCTAGCCTCTCTTTCATATAAGTAGGAATGAGACAGCCTTTTTCTTTGAGAACAAGAACTAGAACTTGGAGAACTTGGAAAGCGTGAGAACTTGAGATAGAATCGTTAAGGATTGATTGGCGTCGTGTCAACCCCTCAAGATACATACGTTTAGTTTTGGATTAAAAGAAGTTACTTAGGGGTCTTGTACATATTTGAAATACAACTCAAAAGAAAATCAAAAAGAGTCCAATTTTTTCCACATTCTTATATTATCACTATATAATACAATGATGCCATTGAAGGAATTAGAGTGTTCGGAAAATAGTAGGCTTTTTGAGATTATCAGTACAAGTTAAACGATAACCAAATCAGCGAATCAGCTTTGTGAACTGTCCAGAGCGTTTGTCAAGTGTTGGAAAAAAGAATAATCAGAATATGTGCCCTCTTTAAACAAGCAGTAGCGTATATTGGAACTGATGATAGTCGCATAGGGGTGATTAATCAAGTCAAGCATAAACTAGAAATTTTACTTTGAATATGTAATTTTGTTACTTTTGTTATTTTGTTACAAAAATTGCTTGAAGATTTCTTGGTTCACAATTGTACAACAATCAAAATCAATTCACAATATGAAAGTTTTCTTTTTTATTTGAAAGTTTCCATCAAAAGAAAAGTTGCAACCCTCGGTTTTTTGGTGACAGCCGTAAATTTTGTGGGACAAGGTCCATTTGACTTTTTCTGGGCTTCACAACAATAGCTGAGATAAAATTACCAATTAGATTTCAAAGATAGTCAATAAGATTAGATAATTAAGTTGGCACATAATCAATCAGAGTTCTGTACGTTTAGAAAATTCAATGTTTGTCCTACCTTAAGGCTTCTTCTCTGTCGTCTTTCTTCGAGTCCAGTTTTCCTTAATTACACCAGTCTAGTTGCTTTTATAACTGACCATGGCTGGTCACATATCTGGATGAGAAAGGAGGAGGAATGGGCATGGGGCTACCAACGTCACCTTGTAAAACAACAGCTTGCCAAAGAAACGTCAACAACAACCAAGAGACCACTATCCCGAGAGAGGATGGGACCTTTTCAAGAGGACATATGATGCCAGGTTATGAAAGCCGTGAGTCAATGCAAGACTTGGCAGACTTCCCTTCTATCAACTAGGACTATTTACGTCAGAGCATATGAGGACCATGTACTTGATGGGAAAAACATTGCAACTAACCACAGAAATAAAGCACTGCAATTTCACACTGCCTTAAATCAGCGAAACCAGTGTGACCCATTGGATAGAGTTAGGACAAACGAGACTCCTTGCAGGAGAGATTTTGCTCAATTCCCGTTATAAAGAAGATATTGCTCAAAATCTTCAGGATTAACACAGTGAACTAAGACCTATCAACAAACGTGGTAGCGAGCTAGAAGAAGGGGAAGCCTTTAGGTACCTGGGTAACATAGTCAAAAACCAGAGTGGAGCAGACGCAGATTTCAGAGCAAGAATTAATGAGCCAAGATAGGCATATTTGCAGTTGAAGAACATCTGGGACCAACACGAAAATCAGGCTTTTCAAATCCAATGTCTATCAGTCCCATTTTGTGGAGCAGAGATACAACAAAGACTATCACTAAGAAACTGTTAATAATTTTTCTCCTTAGTATCTTCACGCATTTATCTTTGATGACGGAATTTTCTGTTTCTTGTTTCAAAGTTCTATATCAAACGACAACACACTACGTTTTGAATCCTTTTGCTGATAACATTTCATATTCATTTGTTTATATATATATATATATATATATATGTCAGTTTCGAATACTCTATTCAGGCATCTTTCCTTAATGGTAAGTTTGTTTTACAATCACGAAAGTGAAATCTCTATCTGTCATCCTTGTCTCTTGTTGTAGGGTCATTTCATGGTCGTTTGTACAAATTCTCGGATTATGCAAAAGCTCTGGTCGTTGCAAATTCTGAACACTAACCGATTTGTCATGGACACACCGAAAAAATTCAAAAAATCATTGTCGCCGAATTCAGTCAGTTTACCTTCAATAACAAACTTATTAAGACGTGAGGAAAATCAGACAAAGAAGCAAACAGGCCGTCTTGCAGAGAAATTGCAAATGTTTTTTAAACGAAATGAGATTTCATCGAAAATATATTCCATGATTTTAGATTTTATGTTGGAAATTTTATCATAAAGTTTTGTTCATTTTTCATTTCTCCTTTCTTTAAGCTAGCGACAATATATTGATTTCATATTGGGGCAGGGCGGAGGGTTGAATAACAAACAAGTACTAAGAAGATAATTATTCAAGCCAATTCTCTACAGTATAAAATTCGTATTCACGACCTATCATTCAAGTTCACGGCTATTTCTTTTGCTGAGATTGAGGAAAATATAACCGCAGAAAAGAATTTTACCGTTGACCGAAAAAAGATACATGAATGATGAGAGGAAAAAGAATGTATTGAACAAACTATTAAAGAAAGCAAATCAAGGCTAACGAAAGCGTTGTACAGGAAGGAAATCTTTTAACAAGAAATTGAAAAAGTCTGCTTTTGAGTGGTTTCACGAAAAATGCCGTTGTCAGAGGTTTATGGACCATAACGTTGAAATAATTTAATCATAATCAGCTTAGAAGATGCCATTTTTGTATAGCCTCTTTCATTGCGTTACTAGACCCTTACAATGCATGTAAAAGCACATGATTGGAGTTTACTTTTTGAGTTGTAGAGAGGCGTTTTGTGTTGAATGTTGGTGTGTTTATTTCAACATATCTTTCACAACCTCTCTTGGCCACATATAAAAATACACAGATGCCATTAAACAATATGGAGGTGAAGGAGATTTCAAAGAATTAGTGTTTTCTGGAAACAAGACTTTTCTCCCATTATTCCTTACTGATGTAACTTTCTCTGTTTACAGGGGCCTCCTAGAATCAACTAGGGAGAGTTGAACAAGTCAACTTCTGTTAAAGCAATACCTTCAAACAAGTTCATTTGCTTATGACAAACTGATCAGTCGTCGTTTACCTAGGAGAAATCAAAAGGTTGCCAAAAAAAGAAACTATAAACAATACTTAAGATGATTGAATCGTGTGCTTTTGCTGCAGGATTAGCTGAGGAAGCCACAAGACAGTTAACTGCTGCCAGAGCGTAGGCACCAATGAATCTAGCGATAGTCGTTAAGAAAGCACTGGTGCTTGGTTGGGCTACAAAGAATGTTCATTAGAAAGTGTTTTCTATGCAATCCGAGCTGATTCATCATCTGAAAGCTGTTTTCATAGGCGAGGCACATATTCTTACACATGGCCTGAAAGAAGCATTTGTGCAACGTCGTATGAGTATGGTTGAGGACATTACAAGCGAATTTAAACTTAGGATTTCTTCTGTCCTTGGAAGCCCATTAGAACACAAAGCTAATGCCCTTACACGTGTCCTACAGGGATGGATTCAAAGTGAACGAAATGACAATCCTGCAGTTAGCCAGACTTCTCATGATGCAGTAACAATAAATGAGACTTCGCGACTACACTCTCAGCGCCATCACAGAACTGATGAGAAATGTTCAAACTGTTGTACTTTACTGTATTCGATGACAGAGTGTGGATCCTGTTTCTGTTTGTTGGACGCAGGGGAAGTTTGGGAAAGGGTACCATCTGATGTAACTCACTATCACGGCAGAAAATGTCTATCATTGACTGTTAATCAAGTCGCTTTGCTGTGTGGCGACAGTGTCATAGCAAGTGTGATTGATGGGATCTTAGGGAAAGACGTTCTCCAGTAAAGCTGTTGGTTCACAATGCGTGTTTATTTAGGTCAGACACACTGGCAAATATTTGCAGGAAGGGGGGGGGG
>RDPX01000150.1:1336509-1376199 GCA_003991215.1 Morbakka virulenta
CAAATTTAATATAAGCACTGATATTTTTCTCCTCTGGCGAAATATTATTCTTTCCATAATTAAACATAAGATCTTAGGTTTGAATCAAAACCAAATTTCGTCCAATTCAGTCTATCCTACAGACTCCGTCGGGTGCTGCTTACTCAAAAGATCTGCATTCCAAGTTTGTTCTCGTTTCAATGGACAAGGTAGCAAACAACATCGCTGACGTATTACAAACGGTTTTACATGCTACACTTGTTGAAATAACTTGGTGTATTAGGAAATCCAGCCTCCGAAACTTATAACCTTTGTGATCTGCCATCTGAAACTATCATTAATGCAAATGTTGAATTGTGTAAATCTTTTAATCATTCAACAAGTAGCAAGCATTTGTCACTCCGTTCCATCTAATGGACTCCACAGATGCACTACACGCCATCAAAAGCACATTTTATTGTGGCCTCGGCTACTTGTTCTAAAAAACTTTAAATCAAAACGTTAGACTTATTTTCAATAAAATCTATAATCGGGTTAAAAGTTTTCATCGCAGGAGTATTTTTAATAAAAACTACAATCGTTTTTGGGTGATTGAAAATTCGAAACCGAAAATGATGCAGTAACAATAAATGAGACTTCGCAACTACACTCTCAGCGCCATCACAGAACTGATGAGAAATGTTCAAACTGTTGTACTTTACTGTATTCGATGACAGAGTGTGGATCCTGTTTCTGTTTGTTGGACGCAGGGGAAGTTTGGGAAAGGGTACCATCTGATGTAACTCACTATCACGGCAGAAAATGTCTATCATTGACTGTTAATCAAGTCGCTTTGCTGTGTGGCGACAGTGTCATAGCAAGTGTGATTGATGGGATCTTAGGGAAAGACGTTCTCCAGTAAAGCTGTTGGTTCACAATGCGTGTTTATTTAGGTCAGACACACTGGCAAATATTTGCAGGAAGGGGGGGGGGTAGGATTCGTTTTTAGAGGTCCCTCTAGGCCATCTGGCAATGGTATTTGTAAATGCAACAACAGGACAATTAAGAGGAAGACCGCATGTAGTGGTCGTGATACCTTGGATAGGTGTTATAATATGACTAAATATATCAAATTAATATATTGTGTATTTGTTTTGCTATTCAATAATAGTAGCCAAAATATGATTTGTTTCTGGCTATTTGCTACATAATTTGTTGTATAAAAACTTGTAACCATTTCTATAAGTTTTATTACAAGTTGGACAATTAATGGACATTTAATTTAATAGTAGTAGTTTCATGCATCTCTCAGGCAACTGAAGGTTGTTTGAAAGAGAGCATGAAGCCCCAAGTTTTAAAAATTTTTTAATGACTACGTACATTACATTATATATATAACGTGCTCGCGAGAAAAAAGTGTAGTGAATTTAATTTTTGGTTTCATCTTTTTGGAATCACTGCATGTATTACACAAATTTAAAAATTGTTCTGAAGATGATTTATTGTGGTGCCAAAGGAAGAAAATGTCGTCGATAAGACGGAGCAATACACATGGAGGCTTGTCATAAAGGGTTTCGTATTCATTTAATAAACAACGTCTAAAGGAATCCATGAAGAGATTAGCTAGGCTAACAGGGATTCCCATAGCTGTGCCTTTTGTTTGGTGAAAATGTCTTTGTCCAAACTTCATAGTATTGTATTTTAGCAGGATTCAGATTAATTTCTTTAAAAGGTTACTTAGAAGTGTTTTACGTTTTATAGTCAATTCTTTCATCTTGATCAATTTTTGAGTACAAAGATACAATATCCATAGGGGCAGGAAAGGGAGCTGAGAACTTGGATTGAGCATGTATCTTTTTTATTCTATTCAAACGAGTTGTTTCATGTACTTAGGAGGAAGGGTTGAAGAAAATTATCTATAAATTACGAAATCCCGACGCTGCCACTACGGCAGCAAATACGGCAGCCACTATGTATAGAATGGAGAAAGGGGGTAAACATTGCAACTTTTATGTATTTTAGGAAGGCCATAGAAACCAGTTGGGCGTGTTCCTTTATTTTTTCTGTTTCTCTTTATTTTTTAATTGTGCAGACTGCATTTTGTCAAGAACAGAGCCTATTGCTTTCCTGCATTTACTATAGGGGTCTGACTTTGCCTCTTCATCAGTTTATTTATCTTTCAATATTTACAAGCATTCAAATGTATTTTCTGCTTTATTTATAATAACTCAGGGCCCCTTCCTTATCAGCTTGTTTGATAACGATTGTTTTATCATTCTCAAGGTGTTTAGCGCTGTCCTAGACGCTTGGGGTATATTGGACTAATACCTATCCTAACAAGGGAGGTTCTTATTGCTCCAGTTACATTATTTTTAAGGCAGTAAGCCCCTGGGATCTATTTATGTTTACTCTCTGTGGGTACCTGTTTGCATCACAAAACTTCTACATGTCATCTTGTAAAATATTCATGTAGCGCGAGCCGGGTAATAAAATCATATAAATCATCAGCTGGTACTTTAGTTGAAGAGAAAGAGAAGAAAGAGGAGAAAGAGGAGAAAAGGTGACCAAGCTGTAAAACTACCTTTTCTGTTCGAGTTAATGACCTTTTGGAAAAGTTTCTTATCAATGTGTTCTTTGCACAATGATTTACTCGCGGATTTTTATTTTTTTAAGAATGTATACTGAATGGGTTTAGTGTCTTTACTGGTCGTGGGGTTATTTAAAGATAAAGAATCCGAGTTACCGTCAATACGATTGACTGCCCTTCGCTTTATTCTGTGTGATTGAAAACGTGTGGTCATCGATTGGCAGTTGTAATAGGGGAGCTCTGCTGAGATATATTTATATCTTTTGACACATTTTTTGGTGATTGCCACCTATCAAATTCACTTTTATTAAATTCAGTTGGATCATATTCAGTCACATAATCTTAATTCCCAAATTTACCCTGATCGAATGAAAAATCACAAGGGTCATGGCCATCAGCAATTTCCATTGCATAAGCAACTGCAAAGAGGCCCCAATCCACAGAGCTGGTGTTGTTTGATGTTATTATGGGATATTGTATATCTGGTAAAACAGCTGGGTCGGGTGAATAATGACAGCTTAATTGTTGATGAAATTCTTCAGTAATCGGAGTAATTAAACTTTTCGGGAATTCCACTGACACAGTGAACGGATGCACTAATAAAGGGACTGTATTCTAATCTACCTTAAGTGCCGGATTCGTTACATACCTTATAGCAATGACGTAAGAGATACAAGGCAAGTGATACTACACTATTAAACTTAAGGCTCAATTTATGTCTGAACAATGATTAGTGTATACAATTATATACAAACTACTTTAACAAAATCTATATTAAACAACTACTTACTAATTACTTAAAAATCTGGGCTTACGACTATTATGAGCGGGTAGCTAAGATATTAAATGATACTTCTAGGTATAAAATTCAAACCAGTAAATCGGGGGGTGTACAATGACTTCTTTGAACGCAAGAAACAGTGGACACTGTGGGCTTACTTAACTACAATTAAAATATGAATATAAACCACGAATATGTTCATATAATGATGCAGTTAGTCATACGATTTAATATGCGCAGGTTTGTGTTTTCAGATAAATTGGAAGATCAGTCTATTGATTTGTATGACAATATCTTTAGGGGGTTCAAGGATGGTATGAATGTTCTTGGACCGTCCAAATGTCTTTTTTTTTTGTATTCTTGTACGTAAACAATTTCTAAATATGTCCTACTGCCCCATTTATAGTGGTCATTCTTATTTTACTCAGGTTATCCATGATTGGGTCACGACTGGGCCTGATCCAGCACAAACTTTCATAAACAAAACTAATATAATATAATATATTAAAATATAATAAGTTTATAATTTTCTTATTGTGTTGTAAGCACAATGTCAGTATTCTTTCACTGTTACCATTTGATTCTATCTTGTCTGGGTTGTTTGCTCTAAGAATATATTCTTAAGCCCCTTCATTTTAACTTGGTGCTAAAATTGTTGTATTGCAGACTCCAAGACTTTGAACTTGGTTTCTGATTTGTCTGCTCTTTTGCTGTGTTGAGGGAGCTATAGAAGACTACGTTCGATGATATTGCTATACTGGTATCCACTCAACAATACACAGTTTTCATTACGAACCGAATTCCTTTCACCGATATCTAGAGGATAGAATTTTTGCAATTCGTTATCAGTATATTCTACCGCTTTCATATAAGGGGCTTCCTCGACCTGATTTGAGCATTTACGATACTCTTGACTAAGGAATAACAGATGGGTAAAAACAAATAAGTCAATGAATCAGAGGTCTAGAAAAAGTAAGCTAAATTGAAGCAGAAACCATGTCGTATTTGCTTCTGTCAAGGTTATTATCATACTATCAGGTTATATTTCTCTCTGTTAATAACATATAATTTGATCCTAAACAAAGCGTTAAAGCAAGTTACTTTACTCATCAGTCAAATCCATTTGCACCCTTTTCATCTAATTTAAAGAATGAGACTTGCAGTTTTATTTAAAAAAGACAACACAAATTTTTCTGTTGTAAGATAATTTACATGTCTATTGGAATAAAAGTGGACATTGCAGAAAGTGAACTAATTTATTAACACTCTTAGGAGTTTATAATGCTTTCACAAGAATAATTTTCGATCACAAGATATGGATGCTTAAAATATAAATGGAAATATAACAGTGTTTAAAACCTAAAAATAATGGAAAACATCATTTAAAGTATATTTTACATAGTGTCCACAATGTGATAAAATTTTGTAACAGGAAACTTCACTGGAGACAAACAGATTGATTTGTCTTGAAAAAATACTTCTTCGTATTTGGCCCAATTAAACGAGCTATAATCAAGTTCACGCTCATCTATATGGCCAGTTAGTTCAGGCGCTTCTTTTTCCATATATTTTATTAAAATATCTTTTGGTATCTTCTTATGAGGGTAAGGTCGATGCGCTCGATTTATTACCGAAATTCGATAGTTCGAAATCGTTTGCTTGTATAAAATTGCACGTGATCTAAATAATTGTAAAATTGCCGATACCCACCAGTTTAAATGATCATACATCGAACTGTAAGGTAGTAGTAACGGTAAAGCTTTATCGTGGTATGCTATAAAAAGCGTATCTATGAAGTAAGTTGCTGTAATCCATGGCATTTTCTTTCCTGGACTACACATTTTTTCCCAGTAATACTGTTGCGCTAGGAAGGTCTCAAATCCTTCACTGCGGATATAATTTGTTGTTGAAAAGGCGGGGCTATGTTTCAAAAGATCTTCTTCAAATGCCCTCCAAGCACTTCTTCCATTTCTAAGTTCAATGGTACCTTTGGCAAATCCCTCAGAGTCACTTAAGTAGCGTTTTAGAAAGCTCAGCTTTCCACGAGGGATTTTGGTTCTTGTAGAGTATTCAATCATGTGCTCCGTGTAGAACAATAAAACATCATCGTCTGAAAATATATGGAATTGATACGTCTTTTTTAGAGTTTTTACATAATGATATAACATATTCCTACCAGTAGTCCAGGTTGTTGTATTGTTATATATGTAAGTGACATGGCTGTACAGATTATGACGACATTTTTTCTTAAAAGAATTTACAAAAACATCTAAATTTGTATTATTTCCTAAAGCATGAAAGAAAAGAAGCTCCTTTGGAAGGCAATGCTCCGTTAAAAAGTAATATGCAAATTGTTTTTGATGAGTCTGAAATAGGAAGAAACAGCAAAGAAAATGTCAAAATGCCTCTGAAATACTGTTGTTAGTGAAAGATTTTATACACATATTCAGAAATGGAAGACAAAATTTAACTCGAGTATGAGAAACTCATAACCCTTAATATTAACTGCATCTTGTAAAACACAAGATAACAACTTCAATTCATCATAGTTAAACTACTGTAAGTTAGCATTTCATACAGATTCCACCCCAGCTCTCTCTTTAAATGAAGCCTATACCCCAAAAAGCCTATACCCCCAAAACCCTATACCTCAAAAAGTCTATACCCCAAAAAGCCTATACCCCAAAAATCCTAAACCCTAAGTTTACAGCTATAAATGTTCCTTACGTCGAATAAAGATGTACGTGTTTATCTTTTCCCCTACCTATGGCATATACGACCAAGCGGGTTTGTTCATTTAATGCAGGTTTATATCGGACTGGCTGACATAAGTTTCATAGCTTTAAATTGAATTTCGCGACTTTTCCGTTTTCCTGTTAGTTGTACATAACTGGAGGGTTCTAGGGCCTTAACGAAAAAAAATTTTTTTAACTTNATAACCCTTAAAATGAACTGCATCTTGTAAAACACAAAATAACAACTTCAATTCATCATAGTTAAACTACTGTAATTTAGCATTTCATACAGATTCCACCCCAGCTCTCTCTTTAAATGAAGCCTATACCCCAAAAAGCCTATACCCCCAAAACCCTATACCTCAAAAAGCCTATACCTCAAAAAGCCTATACCCCCAAAACCCTATACCCCAAAAAGCCTATACCTCAAAAAGTCTATACCCCAAAAAGCCTATACCCCAAAAATCCTAAACCCTAAGTTTACAGCTATAAATGTTCCTTACGTCGAATAAAGATGTACGTGTTTATCTTTTCCCCTACCTATGGCATATACGACCAAGCGGGTTTGTTCATTTAATGCAGGTTTATATCGGACTGGCTGACATAAGTTTCATAGCTTTAAATTGAATTTCGCGACTTTTCCGTTTTCCTGTTAGTTGTACATAACTGGAGGGTTCTAGGGCCTTAACGAAAAAAAATTTTTTTAACTTTTTTTGAAATATTGGATAATTTTTTTGAACAATTAATGCAATCGCATCCTCTGTAAAAGCAATTTTATATACCACTATAAAAGTATAATTATAGCAGTTACTTAAGATTTTTTCGCCTTATGGTTCTTGTGTCATCAAAGAACTGGCACGCATAGCATTTGAAACGCATAATTTACTTGCGTGATCAAGTAAATTTGACGTCTAAAGACACGTCATGGGGATAGGAGCTGACTCGCCTTAAATGGGAAGAGCTGTTTTGAAGCTTGCTTCAGAAAAGCGATAGGGCGCGTCTACACATTTAATTATTAAAATAAATTCTCATATTTTTAAAATAAAATAGTTAATATCTAGTGGTATCCCCTATAAAAGCCATTTCATATACCACGATAAAAACATAATTATAGCTGCTACTTGTGGTCTTTTCTTTTATGTTTTCTTATGAGTTTCTTGAGAAGCGAGCAAGTCATAAGTGATTTCTGATATCCCTATATTTTTTGTAATAATATGTTAGCCGCTTCTAATTGATTTAAATCCTAAAACTAAGCTGAAGGCAATCATACCAGTTACGTGTGTGATTAAGTCACATGGTAGAAACTTTCAAAACGTGAAGGTGTATGTGATTGTCTATTATTCTTTATTGTATAAGTTGTTGTTGATTATGAATTAATTTTATGGTAATTATTTTTTGGTTTTCCTTATAACAGTAAAGCTTGAAAAATAATTAATCTGTTTCATCGCAAATGATGAAATTTGTTTTAATATAAGAGATTTGCAAAAGCATATTTTATGGTTTTATAACTTAAGAAAAAATAAATATAATTATATTTATTTTTTCTCAAATCAAATGAAGGCTATCAATTCATCATCCATCCATGCCTTGCTCTGCGTCGTAAAAACAAAACCAGGAGGAATTTTTAAATCGCGAATAGTTTTATCAGTCTTCTCTTTAAAGATTACCTTTGGTGGAAGCATTTCCCCGTCTCCTGTAGCTGACAGAACGATCGTCAGATATTTCTTCTCGCTTCCTGAAGAGCAAACTACACACTCTTTCTCGCCTTTTTATGTAATGCACTTTGTTGGAACCATGTCAAAGAACACCGGTGTCTCATCCATGTTACCAACCAGGGACAAAGGGTACTTTCCAATACGCATGAAACGCGCAGCATCGTCGTAAAATTTGCCAAGAACGTTTTTCAACTGCTCAGAGGGTTTCTGGCTGATCGAAGTAAGAGCACGAAGCGACAATTTGTGTCGAGAAAAAAACTTTTGAACCCATCCCCTGATGGCAACGAATGATGGGTTGTGGGGTTGAATCACATGCTTTGCTTTTTCTCAAAAGCTCATTACTGAAACTGGAAAATGAAAATCTCCTAAAACCAAAATCAACTTTAGCAGTTCATCTTCCAATTCAAAAGGATAGGATAGCGGTTTACCAGCTCCAGGAAGATAGCATTTACTGGATAACTTGATATTTTAAGGTAATGGGCGGATATTGCTGATCATTCTTCGGGCTGTTGACTCATTGATTTCGAAAGCTCATGCAGTTTCGGCAAAGTTGCCACTAACAGAGTAATGCAAACGAATTTCTACTTTCTTCTTTTGGGCAAAATGTTTTCGTGTTTTGGAAGGTGGGTCTGGAACCAGTGTAGTAGGTGACGTGAAGTGAATTTGTAATAATTGCTCATAATGCTTTGAGAAATCCACCATATCATAAAAGTCGTGATTCTTTATCATGATTTGTTCAAGCTGTTCTGATGTGCAAAGCTTTATCGGTCTACCTGTCGCAGATGTCTTTGGAAGAGCTGGAAGTGTTGACGTCTCTAAAGACAAAAAATAGTGAACAAGGTCGTCAGAAAAGTCCATTCGAGAAGCGACGAAAAGTCAAAAAGGTATAAAGAATTGTACGAGTTTCTTTTTCTTATCGGCGACATAAATAACATCATTTTTTTTACTTTTATCCACAGGCTTTAAAAAGCTGGAGATTTTGGCTTGTTTGAGTGGTACTGTTGAAACTGGTCGCTTCTTTAAAAAGTTTTGCATCTTGGTTTGTGTGGCCATTTTCACAGTTGTTTCATTCAAAAAGGGCTGGAATATCGTCTTCGTAGCACAAATCATGCCATTCATAAAACATTCGAAAGTGCTAACATTCGAAAATCAAAAACGTTCGAAAATCATATAGGTAGAAAAAACACGACATTATGAAAAATGAAAGGAAAAAGTTTTGAGACCTTTGTGACTTGGTTTTGCCTTTAACAACATGGAAAGCGTGTCGAAAATTTGTTTCAAGGAACGTTTACCAATCATGATAGAAAAGGAATTTCCCACTGAGTGCTGTGTTAGAGGCCACCATGTGTACCAGAGTGAATGGGAAGCAAACGTTGATAGTGAGCTAACCGTCTGCAAAGAAACACGACATTGTGCGCTTGTCGAGGATAAGTACGCAATGGCGCTTAAATACGATGATGTAACTGTTGGACATGTACCAAAGTTCATGTCANCAAAGGGTACTTTCCAATACGCATGAAACGCGCAGCATCGTCGTAAAATTTGCCAAGAACGTTTTTCAACTGCTCAGAGGGTTTCTGGCTGATCGAAGTAAGAGCACGAAGCGACAATTTGTGTCGAGAAAAAAACTTTTGAACCCATCCCCTGATGGCAACGAATGATGGGTTGTGGGGTTGAATCACATGCTTTGCTTTTTCTCAAAAGCTCATTACTGAAACTGGAAAATGAAAATCTCCTAAAACCAAAATCAACTTTAGCAGTTCATCTTCCAATTCAAAAGGATAGGATAGCGGTTTACCAGCTCCAGGAAGATAGCATTTACTGGATAACTTGATATTTTAAGGTAATGGGCGGATATTGCTGATCATTCTTCGGGCTGTTGACTCATTGATTTCGAAAGCTCATGCAGTTTCGGCAAAGTTGCCACTAACAGAGTAATGCAAACGAATTTCTACTTTCTTCTTTTGGGCAAAATGTTTTCGTGTTTTGGAAGGTGGGTCTGGAACCAGTGTAGTAGGTGACGTGAAGTGAATTTGTAATAATTGCTCATAATGCTTTGAGAAATCCACCATATCATAAAAGTCGTGATTCTTTATCATGATTTGTTCAAGCTGTTCTGATGTGCAAAGCTTTATCGGTCTACCTGTCGCACATGTCTTTGGAAGAGCTGGAAGTGTTGACGTCTCTAAAGACAAAAAATAGTGAACAAGGTCGTCAGAAAAGTCCATTCGAGAAGCGACGAAAAGTCAAAAAGGTATAAAGAATTGTACGAGTTTCTTTTTCTTATCGGCGACATAAATAACATCATTTTTTTTACTTTTATCCACAGGCTTTAAAAAGCTGGAGATTTTGGCTTGTTTGAGTGGTACTGTTGAAACTGGTCGCTTCTTTAAAAAGTTTTGCATCTTGGTTTGTGTGGCCATTTTCACAGTTGTTTCATTCAAAAAGGGCTGGAATATCGTCTTCGTAGCACAAATCATGCCATTCATAAAACATTCGAAAGTGCTAACATTCGAAAATCAAAAACGTTCGAAAATCATATAGGTAGAAAAAACACGACATTATGAAAAATGAAAGGAAAAAGTTTTGAGACCTTTGTGACTTGGTTTTGCCTTTAACAACATGGAAAGATTGTCGAAAATTTGTTTCAAGGAACTTTTACTAAATTCAAAGGAAATACCAATCATGATAGAAAAGGAATTTTCCACTGAGTGCTGTGTTAGAGGCCACCATGTGTACCAGAGTGAACGGGAAGCAAACGTTGATAGTGAGCTAACCGTCTGCAAAGAAACACGACATGGTGCGCTTGTCGAGGATAAGTACGCAATGGCGCTTAAATACGATGATGTAACTGTTGGACATGTACCAAAGTTCATGTCAAAATTAGAATTTTTACGTAAAGAATGGTGGTAAACGTTTTGTGAGAATAACTGGCAAGAGACTATTTTGTAAAGATATACCTCAAGGAGGGATGGAACTTCCGGCCTTGTAAACTTTCAAGACAACAAATGTGGGAGTTTAAGCAAAGCTACCATATCTCGTTTTCAATGCTCTAAAGGATTACGAGTGCAAAAAGGTATGAGTTAACAAGAAGAAAAAGAACTAAGGAGCTTGTAAAATTTATTAAAGGACAAATTCATTTGAAAAAAAGATAATTTTTTTTTAAAAGTCAAAAATGTTTCTTATTTTGTCCGGATGAATTTTTTTGCCTCTAATTATTAACGCGGATTTGTGGTGTTCCAAAGTTGGTATTTAAACGCCTCCAATTATTAACGCGGGTTGGTCAAAATAATTATTTTTACCGCCGCATTAAATAAGAAGAATTACGGTAGTCATCAAGTAAACAGCTGTGTAAATTGCAATACCCTATGTTTTCGAATATTCTTTCTAATATATGTGTTAAAAAACTGTCACCCAAACCTATGAATTCAATTTCTTGATCCTACTCATTCAGAATATCTTCAACTGTTATTAATTCACCCTGTATATTATATACTAAATACTGATAAATCATAGCTGATTTTAGAGTCTGATCATTCATATCAGGATATAAACTCTTAGCGAAATGATATGAATTTTTCAAATAATTTACACCAATTTTAGGACTAATTGACATTTATAATAGTACAGTATATAATTTTTTGTGTAAACGATATCGGGTCATGGTCAATCTTGTACCAACTATTACAAATCACAGGATGACGTAATTGTAATTTAATATCTGATCTAAAATAACTTTTTCTTTATAGAGAACAAAAAAGCAATTGATCCTTTATGTCCATCGGATCCATTAGGATTTTCGTCTCCAAATGTCATTTGAGTAGATTATGTGGATGTTCTAGCCTTAAAATCACATAATTTCTTTCCGTTATACCAAACATTTGATTTGTTTGTTCCTGCTCGTACATTCCAGTGGATAGATCAACAACACTATATGCTAAGATTTTGCTTTATTCTGATATTTAGCAATAGGTAGTTTGTTATTGAAACTATTTGATCCAATAACAATATGATCATTTACTGTACTACCAATTAATAACTCCCAAGTTGGTGTAAAAACTACCAACGTATCCCAACCTCCATCATTATGATAAAATAATGCCTTTCGAGTTATGTAAGAACCATTACATGTCTTTTGTTATATACGAAACATGACAATAATAAATATTGGCAGGCTGAGTCAAGCAAAAAAGGAACTTTTTTTGAAAAGTAATGTTTTTCAGCATTAAGAATTGAAAATACATATACATCATTTTGTTATCTAGTCAACAGACATGGCATTACTGATGATATTGAAGGTAATTCTATCACCATCTCCCTCGTCTACTTCCATCTCTCTGAATGAGTTATCATCTTCTCCTTCAATATCATCATCTTGGAGTGACTATTCTGGCTGGGAAAAAAGAGCAAGTCTATCACTTGGAGCAATCATGGTAGGGGGTTGAACATTATAATTTGTAACACCTTCGGGTTAGACCAAATCATCATCTGTACCATCAGCTGTGAGCAACGATCCAGTTTTTTGAAACAAGCGACGTCGGTTGTGGTCGAACTTGGCATCAGTTAAGCTTTTATAAGCTTCGTCTACACAATGGGTCAACAGGATTTGTCTGTCAGAAGCAGAAAAATTTTGGTCAAGGCCATACCATTTGTCTGTGTTTTTGGCTGAGTCTAGCCAATTGTAATGCCCCTGTCTTGTTTTCACCTTTAGTAACTCCGCATAACCAGCCTCAACTGGTTGTCAAATGTCATTTGCATCAGGAACCCCATACCAGCAAACAACATTGAGGTTTGCAGCAGCTTCTTTGAATTGGTCACTTGTCTGGCTATTACGATTGTCAAGAAACAAGACAAAACGTTCTTTGACAACAGGCTTGAGTGTTTTCTCCACCTAGTCAAGACAAAACTCCGGAAAAAGACATCCACATCTGAATGCCACGTCAACGTTTCAGCTTCAGAAATTCTCTTACCCATGCCTCGAAAAATGATATCAATCTTTGGTTGTTCTCCTTAAGGACAAAAACAAATTTGCAAAGTGCACTGTCGTTTCTCCAATGCTGACCCTGGCTAGCTGACCCAAACTTTTTTGTGACGATTTTCTGCACTCTTTGGTTCAACATGTTCATAAGTTGTTTTAGTGTCTAGCACAAAAGGAATTGGGGACTGATCCACATTTAATATTTGTTCTGGCATGAGGCCACCATAAAATGGATGTTAGTTACTACGACTTTTTCCAGTTTTGACAAGACGTTCTCTCAGAGGGAATACCATTTTGCGATATCAGCCCGAAACTCTTCTTTCGCTGGTTTTTTGTTTCGTTGTACTCTTTCGTTGCTTCCGTTTGATAAAGCTTACGATAACATGCTTCTTGATGGCTGCGCTAGGGTCTTGCTGTTGTTTGCGGTTGATCATCCGTGCCTTGCTCCATAACCAATAAAAATAAATGCGATGTCCTTTGTTTCGTGCATCAAAAAAAAAGTTTCTCGAGTTCATGAAGTGCATTATACTTTACAGTTGGTCTGACTTTGAAAAGTTGTTCATTTTTCTTGACAGCCGCTCTATTGATTATGTCTTTGATCTTGAGCCATTTTGAAATTTGTGAACGATTCGCGTGAAGCTTTTTGGCAGCATCTACCGGCTTTTCTCCTGAAGCAACCACAGCAATTGCCTTCGCATTGAAGCCATTCGTTATTGATTTCCGTACTTCTCGACCACGATGCTTTTCAATTCGTTTTAAAGAATCCTGTTCATTAGTTGTTGATGAATAAGCAACAGTTAAGGATTGATCAGCTGTTGACAGAGTAGAAACGGTTGAAGGTTGTTTGAGTGGTTGATGGTTCAGTAGATGGCAACTTGGTTGAAGAAGACTTGTCACCATGCTTGCATAATAAATGTTCAGAAAGCCCTTGTTGGTTTGCAAATTGCTGTTT
Source organism: Morbakka virulenta (assembly GCA_003991215.1). Lineage (NCBI taxonomy): Eukaryota > Metazoa > Cnidaria > Cubozoa > Carybdeida > Carukiidae > Morbakka > Morbakka virulenta. The sequence goes on from RDPX01000150.1 coordinate 1,350,216, forward strand.
GCAAAATTCACATTTTAGTTTAAAATATTTTTCAGGCAAAGCGAGTGGTATGCCAACAACCGTCTCTTTTCCCCAATGAACAACAGATTTGGTATGTCCAAAGGCAGCAAGTGTCGACTGAGTTTTCTTTGACATTATGATAACTCTTGTTTGATTTCTCAACAAAGTATACAGTATTCTAATTCTAAAAAGTAAATAAAAGGATTTGACAGTGAACACTGCATTGGCTTCATTTACATTCTTTCTTGTTCTGAAATAGAAACTTGCATTCGAATGTCTTAAACAACAAGCGAATGGCAAAAAACGAATTTTCTGTGGAAAATTAAAAGTGAGGTGAACATGTACTTTTAAGAAATATTGCAGGCTGAAAATATGAAAATATTAAAAAACAGGCTCAACTCAAATTTCATGTTTCTTATAAAAAGAAAAACGTGTATACGAGTTTAATTTAGAGAAAATGGAAACATTAACAATATCTTGTTTTGGTAAGTCTTGGCTATTAGAACAAACATTAAGGTCAATATCAGATATCATTCGTTGACTAACATTAAATTTGAGATAATACCTATCGTTAACTCGATTTGATTTTGTGAAAATTGTTGGTTGATTTGCTTCTGTCGTTTTCTCAGCTTATTTTGTGTTATTGCTTGGTCGTATAATGTAGATACTATTAATGTTGAAAGACTATAAATAAGGTCTGAAGAATTACCTCTATCTATTTAATAAATACTAGTAGCATAAATTGTATAATATTCCCAGAGCTGCGTCTCAGCAAGCTTTTCATACACTCGTACATTAAAGTAAGCTTCAGACACAGCTGATGAATCAAATTTAGGTGGTATTGAAGACCGAATAAATCATTATTATTCATATTGTTACTTGACTCAAGTTTACTATCGGTGTTACGATAAAGGTACTCACATTGGGCTTTTTAAATCCCTTTAACATGTGTTTTTAGTTAACATCAAATCATATGGACTGATTAATTCATTATTTGATAGTCTCAATGCAATAGAAGCCTCATTCATCAATGCTTTGGCATGTTTGCTCTTCTGGTCTTTTGACAAGCTAACACAGTACTTATGATATTCTACAAAAATATATAATGCAGTTAGATAAAATATGTATGATTTCAATAAAAAATCAGAGATCAAAAACATTATTTACGTAAGACTACTCCACCATTTTTATTATCAACACGAATCTCTCTTTCATGTAATACAAGTGCGTATATGGATGAGCCGTGGGTTAATGGTTAGTGCAACTGCATAGTAACCAAGAATTCCGGGTTCGATTCCCCGAGCTGTCAAGGAGAATTTGGAACTTTGCAAAGAAAAAAAAAGCCATTGGTTGGCGTCAGGAAGGGCATCCGGCCAAGAAATTCCTCACCGCCAAATCAAAGTCCCTCTGAAGGGCACCGTCTGAGCCCCGATTGCTGGGGGAAAATGACGTTAAAACTAAGAAAAACAAGTGCGTATATGGTGTAAAGTTTGTTTGGAACACCTGATAAAGTATATCTAGCATCAAGTTTTGTGTCACCATTTTAAAACGGGGTTTCCATTGTGCAGAGGTCGAAATATAATATACCATACTAGTCTAAAACTCTTTAAAACTAATATATGGGTCCATCTGATATTGGTTATAACCTGTTAGGTATTCTTATAATGTCCTATAAGTATTGCTTAATTCTTTATCAGGCTGCATTCTTTGAGCGGGATAATATATACCACCTATTTCAAGTTGTGCTGATGAAAATTTAACTCCTTTTCCAGCAATGTTAAAGGTATCATAAACAAACGTTGTGTAGATGACTATTCAATTTTTCTGAATTAAGTACAAAGAGAAAAGCTTGACGAAGTTTCTGAATGCTTGTTGTGAAAATGCATTAATTTTTAACCTCGAAAAGTACCTTCCTATTAATAAGACGGCAGATTTCTTAGTTACATTAAGTGACGTTATCATCATTTTCTAGTTGGATTTAAATAGTATTTTTCCATTTGGTAGAATTTGTTGTTCTAGCTGATAGAAAAATCCTTAACGATTTCTTGGCAAAATGACTGTGCCTGTTATTAAGTGAAGCTGTTAACAATTCTTGTCTTTTATAGAAACCAGCATTATAATTAACATTTCTAGTAGCAGCAGCAGTAACAGTAAGGTGCCGCGTCGGTTAGTAAAGTGTATTCTTGTATATTTGCCAAAGGACTGGTGTCAGAATACTGAAATTGAGTAGAGTTGAAGCAACTTTTTGCACCTCCAACTTGTTAAACTATCCATAATTCCATCACCTAACTGATTTTTTTCGGAATCAATTCGATCACCATATCAATACCACACCAGTATGATTCACCAGTAATTTGATCTGTTAATTGTCTCAATCCTCTCATATATAATACCAGTATATTAATTACCTTCTCTAATCAAAAGTGTAAGACCTACAGGAAGATCATTTAAATCAACAGGTTGGTTTTCATTGTCAATAATATATTTTCTAAGATCTTTTTTACGATTTGTTTTCAATTTGTTGAATAAAAGATGTCTTGGCTTTTTATGAAACGGATATGTTAAAGGTAAATTATATAACTATCTACACTGAATTGATAAAGCACGTCTGATAAAGTACATGAAACAGATGTTTCGCTGATTATAGATGTATGAACCACAATACTATCCACACCTCTTGTGATATATGGATGATTATGTGAATACATTGATGTCGTTATTTTCATACATTTAAAACCTGCGAGACTAGAAAAATCTCCATTAGTAAGATCCAGTTGATAGTCGCTTTTAAGGGTTACATAAACTTAAAGATGAGTATGAATGAATGATGGTGCTATTGCTGTTTTTGAATGACTATTTACTGCTGAAGCTGATTGAATGGCATTGTGCAAATCAGTATAACTAAAATTATCATCAGAAAAGTGATAGTTTTCCAACTAACACCATTATCATGACTATCTTTTAAGGTATTATTGTTAAAAATTTGTGGTATGTTGTACCAAGAATATGACATACTGATTGATATTAAGCTGACGTAATATTGTAGTGTGTTTTTTTTAGAACGATTTCAGATGTGTATCTTACAATGAAATTGTGAGATTTATCTATTAATATACTATTATATTATAGTATGAAGATACCAAATTATAAAAAAAATAAAGACAATAATAAAAAAGAAGATTAAACAACATTTTAGATGGGGAGTTTGGATTGTTGATCTACGGGGAAAGTAATTGTGGTAAAGCAAACATATTAATACACGTGTTAAGAAAACCTCTGGTTTGCTATGAAAACATTTATATGTACACACCAAACAGTTATCAAGAAAAGGTGAGAGATTTTCAAATATTAATGAATGACATGTCAAAGAAAGTTGGTTATTCTGTTTTAGAAATTAAAGGTTTTGATGAAATAATGAATACTGATGAATATGTTAATGGCAATAGAAAACTTGTAATATTTGATGATCTCACCAATGGTTCAGAAAAAGTTAAAAGAAAATAAATTGATAATCACTTCACACATGGTAGGCATCATCTAATCAGTCCAATTTATACCAGTCAATCATATTATGATGTACAACAAAAGATACGATTAAATTGTTCACATGTCTCCATTCTCCAGTTACTAGAAATCATTTAAATTTAGTTGCTGGGAAGAATATGATTAAAAAGTATTTGATAAATTGAATCCATACGAGTTCCCGTTTCTTCATAAAGAATAGAAGATTTGTAAGAAGAATTTTAATGAAGAGTCTAACTTATAATTATATTACTTATAATTATTTATTGTGTTAAGTGTAAAAAACATACAGCTACCTTAAAGGAAGAAATTTTCGCGGGAAGAAAATTTCGCGAGTTTCGCGAATTTGCCTGAAATTCGCGAAATTAAATTCTCGCGAAAAATTTGAATTTTCTAAATTCGCGAAATTAAATTCTCGCGAAAAATTTGATTTTTTCAAATTCGCGAAATTAAATTCTCGCGAAAAAAATGTTTTCTAATTTGGAAATTTGAAACTCCTGTCAAGAAAATCCATATTGTTTTTATCATACCCAACAACAAAAATTCCTTAACTAAAGTTGAGCCAGTCCAGATTTGCTGAAAAGATCAGAATGCGGGGTCAGAGAGAGAATAACTCATATTTCAAAAGTCGGTTAAATCTATTTCAACTACTTTCTTTTTGATTACATTTGGTCGTGACTCTGATAATAAGCTTCGTATATCATAGGATGCAACAGGTTTTTTCTTCTCAGCCTTTTTTTTGTTATTAACAAGGTTGTTGACATTTGATTTTTGTTGTTTTTGAGCTGTAGATGGACCAGGTTGCGCGATGACATTTTCCAGAAAACTTCCTATTATCACCTCCTCTTTCGGTTCTGTATATTTCTCTATTACGAGCTTCTTGTACTTTTCTAAGATGAGTTGATTATCAATCGTTCCCGGCATAGTAACAATAACATTACACGGAATTTCTAGCCCTCCTTGAATCAATGGCGACCTTCTATAATTTGTTGATGATAACTGTGCCTCCACTTTTGCCCCTCGATCAATTAGAAATTTAGTGATTCGCGATAGTTCCATTGGCAAATGCCCAACAGTCTGACCACTACTTTTCACTGTTTTGATTGCAAAATCGTCGAATGGGTTATTCCTTTCATGAGTACATATAAGTTTTTCGCATTCTGTTGGTACCCAATCTCTTTTAAAAAAGTGGAAACCACGAACAGCAGCTGAAAACATGAATTTCTTGTTGTAATCCATGATGAAATATATCGTACTGCTTTCGTAATTTACAAAGTTTATGTGATTCAAATAAAGTGCTGTTAAAGCTCTCTAGGGAGTTATTTCGAACGTTTTCCTATTAATAGAACGTTATTTATTTCTTTTTTGCTTTTGATTGACACATAGTTTAAAGCACGCTTTCTTCAATTGTTTTTTCTTCCAATTAAATTCATTCTTTTTTCGAATTATCCAATGAGCTCATTATTTTAAGACTTGTGACGAAATTTCGTAATTTGGCAGTTTAACTGTTGGGGAATCGATCTTTGTAAGTTTGTAAAGTTTGTAAACAGTAAAAAATACTACATAGTTTTGTTTTGCATTGTAAGTGTTTCAAAATGTCGTTTCTTTACGCTTTACAAAAGCTGAAAAAGAAGAAAGAAGCCCCTTCGAGAGTGATTCAGTTAGATGAAGAAAGTGAACAAAGTTGCAGTAGAGGTAAATATAATTTTTTATTGAAAATTCTTATCCATAACCTCCAATATCCAGAAGACCTGTTTGAATGAGTGAGAGGAAGGTAGATGGCCTAGGTTTAGGCTAAACCTCCAATTGTTCATAATGACATTTTATTCAATTGATTTTTCATGTTCATTTATTTAGGCAATAGAGGACCAACCACGAAAGAATCTGGTCTCGGAGAGCTAGACAACAAAGCTGCCACTGAAGCTACCGAATCGGCCCAGAAAAACGTTCGGGAAAGTTATGTAAAGTACACCCCGGAGGAGAGATGCGCTATCGGAAAATACGCAAGTGAAATGGGGACCGCTGCAGCTGTTAGAAAATTCAGAAAAGAACGACCCAACTTAAACGAAAGCACTGTGCGAACATTTTCTAAAAAATACAAAGATGAACTTAAACTGGCGGCACAAGAAAAGAGAGCTCCGAAAAGAAAAATGGAAATTCAGAAACGTGGACGTCCTTTGCTTCTCGGACGAGTAGACGAGATGGTACGAGGTTACATATCCGCTACGCGAAATCGTGGAGGCCTTGTCTCAAGAGCCATAGCGATTGCAACTGCAAAGGCATTGATCAAACGAAATCCCCAATTCAACTTAGATCATGTTGTGTTCGGAAACAGCTGGGCAAAAAGCTTATTTTTCAGAATGGGATATGTTAGACGAGCAAAAACTACTTCTAAGGTAGAGATACCTGAAGCGGTTCAAAAAGAAGCAGAGCTCATCTTTCAACATAAAATCGCAAAAATTGTTGAAACACATCAAATTCCAGATTGCATGATTTTGAATCTGGATCAAACACCCTCAAAGTTTGTTTCGTCATCAAATACAACCCTTGCTCCACGTGGTGCAAAGTCAGTCTCCGTAGCTGGGTCCGCTGATAAGAGAGCTATTACAGCAACTTTCACAATTAGTCACGACGGTAATTTCTTGCCGATGCAACTGATCTATCAAGGTACTACCGTTCAATGTTTACCTCGTTATGATTTCCCGGACTCATTTTCACTAAGTATGAATCCTAAACATTTCAGCAACACCACTGAATCCCTTAAAATAATCGATGAAGTCATTGTACCATACCTAACGGAGAAAAAGAATGAGCTACACCTATCACAAGATCACCCATCTCTGCTTATTATGGATGTTTTTCGTGGGCAAATGACAGAAGAAGTGCTAGAAAAATTAAAAATCAACAAAATATTTCTGGTCCGAGTTCCTGCAAACATGACTCACATCTTTCAGCCCTTAGATCTCACGGTTAACGGTCATTTCAAGCAATTTATGAAAGAAAAATTCAGCGCCTGGTATACGGAGCAAATATCGATAGCACTGGAAAACGGAGAGAAATTAGAAAATATCAACATATCATTCAAGATAACAGTGTTGAAACCGTTACACGCTAAGTGGTTAGTAGAATTTTATAACTATATCACTTCTGGAGAGAAAAGGGAAATCATTACACGCGGATTCGAGAGAGCTGGAATAACACACGCGTTGCAGCTAGGCAGCAGTAATCTCCCAGAATTGGATCCATTTGCCGAATTTTCCACTCTTGTAAGTGACGATGAGTTAACTGATCAATCTTTGGCAGATGAGGAATATTTACAATCATTTACAAACGACAGAGTGGAATCAGATGACTCAGATTGGGAAGAGGATTTTAATAGAAATGTATTTGAAGATATTTTAGATTGATTTTAGCGTAAAGAAAATGAAATCATCGTCAAAAAACGATTTTCTTTATTTCAACAAATCCAAAAATGTTCCTATCCTTGACTAAAAATTTTGGTTTTTTTTCGAGATCGCGAAAATAAATTCTCGAGAAAAAAATGATTTAAAGGCAATTCGCGAAATTAAATTCTCGCGAAAAATTAAATTTTTGTAAATTCGCGAAATTAAATTCTCGCGAAAAATCCATTTTTTTCGATTCGCGAAATTAAATTCCCGCGAAAATTTCTTCCTTTAAGGTAATTCAAATGTACACTATAAGACGTCTAAAAATGGTAAATTGGTGCTTTCATCAACTTGTATTATTTGTAAGGGAAAGAAGAGTAGTTTTATCAAACAGAATAATAGTAAGATAGGTAGTACAATCGATATTTAAAAGCTTTTATCAAAAATAGGTCAATTGCACATGAGCACAACTACCCTTAAAAATACAACTACTGTGGACTGGGAACTAATCGTGAAAAAAGACTATCATCAAATAATGTATGATATCGCTATCCTATGTATAAACTTAATCAGATTTGCCAACGGCGTGTTATGGTTACAGTTTTATCAAAGGATTTGCAAGAAAAACATAAGGCAGACGACAGAATGTTATAAAGTATATCTGAAATTTCTTTTAAAGAAAGACTTTTGGGCCCAGCAGCTATGCGGGAGTAAATGAAAGCCAAACGATCGCTTGGATTAGAAATGAAGTTAAAAAGCGTAAAAAGCCGTTGAGTAAAGTTAAACTGTCAAAAAAAAACACCCGATGAATTACAGAAGCTCACGAGGTGTAACTATAATCAATGGCGTGTTATTTTGTATTATATTGATGATATTTGGTCAGCTGATTTAATTGATTTGTAAAGTCTACAAAGATATAAGAAAGGGTATAAATATATCAAGAAGAAAACTAGTAAAAATATAGTTGATGCATTTACTCATATCGTTGGAGAAATGGTAGAAAACTAACCAAATTATGCGTTGATCAGAATTTAATAATATAGTATTACAAAAATGGTTGAATGAAAATAATATTGAAATGCATAGTATATTTAATGAGGGTAAACCAGTTGTTGTTGAAAGATTTATTCGGACAATGGAAAACAAAATGTATAAATGTTTTACTGCTCAAAACATTAATAATCATATTGATTTCTTGTCACTTTTAATTAATGACTAAAAAAACCATTAACCATCCAGGTATTAATATGACACCTGTTTGTATATGCTTCTATGAAAAAGAATCAAGAAACTGTTTATTTCAATCTATATGGTGATATGGAAATATTAAAACAAAGACCAATCTTCAAAATAGGTGTCAAGATCAGGATATCAAAGTTTAAAAGAAAGACCTTTGATAAAGGAAACACTCAAAATTGGACTGAAGAGATTTTCATAATAGATAAGTTACCTACACGAACTATAAAACAAAAGATTTAAAAAATAAAGCGATTCAAGGGAGTTTTATGAACCAGAATTACAAAAACAAATCAAAAGTTATTTAGATTTGAAAAAGTTATGAAAAACTTATTTAGATTTGAAAAAGTTATGAAAAAGTTATGATTTTAGTAACATAATATTAGAAGCTACATGTATGGACTATGTATATGTTTGGCTGAAGAAGTTAAAATTTCTAATTAGTTCTATATTTCAACCCAAAAGTGGTAAGAATTTACCACAGGAGTCATATCTCACATTCTGAAACCTGACTCTAACACATTTCCTCTTTGTATTAAGACCGCATTTTTTTTCGAATTTTTTTTATTTTTGAAAAGTTTGGAAATTTTATCTCAGAATATCGAAGTGTGTGTAAAACGTATATTCCAAACTTAATCCAAAAAGTTTCAAAGTTTTATTTTACAGGTTTGAAATTTTGACAGTTACCTTAAAACTGCTAATATTTTCCAATTTGAAAAATGCCGTAAAATCCAGAATACAAGCCATGCTCATCGAGGTTCGTAAGGTTTGTTTTTTTACTTTAAACTCGGGAATAATATATTTTGGAAGGCATTGTGTGTTAAAAGATGACGAATTTAATACCAAAACGTCGAGCAAAACAATTTAAACACATGAATTTTTTAATCCAAATGGAGAGGTTGAGGTCATAGGTTGACATCATCATGTATTCATAGACCTTCGAAAAGGAAAACTAATGATCGAGTCCCGAGGTCGGAAGTTTAGCGATGCATGAGAGAAAAAGGAGTAAAGTGAAAAGTTTGTGAGTCTGGTTCAAGATATGTACGATGGAGTCACCTCATGTCTTAACAGCTGTGTTTGTATCTCATATGAGTTTACCATCCGAGTCGATCTGCATCAAGGCTCTGCTCTCAGCCCTCACCTCTTTGATTTAATAATGGATGTTATTAGTGAAGGTGTTTGGAGCGATGCCTCGTGGACCATGCTATTTGCCATCCGTCATCATCTGAACAAATAAATGCACTGTGATGAACAATTCGCTAAAAAATTCTTCTGCATGGTCGACATATTCACATGAAACATTCCAGTTCATCTAAATGCATGCAAATGAATCCCATTAGCTTGGGAAAGCGAGTTCAGTACCAACAAAAAGTGTTGGGCCATTTTTGCAACAGATTTAAGTTGTATTAAAGTGAATTACGCGAATTCCATAACTATCAACGTAAAGTGAAGTTCGACGATTCCAGATCTATACGAAATGGTGATGTAGCTGTAATAAAAGATGACAACAAAGTACCAAGATCGTATTGGCGTATTGGATGTATTGTGGAGTGTATTGGAAGAAATGATAAGATTGAAGGAGCTGAGTTATTGACTGTTACGTCAGCAGGACGATTGACGAATGTTATCAGACCTGTTCAAAAACTGATACCTCTGAAAGTTGTAGACGATTCTACTTCGTGACTCGATCCCTCTCGTCACGGAGGGGAGTCTTAACATAAACGTAAAAATTATTTGACGGGAGTGTAATTAGCTGTTGTGAAAATACGTACAAAAAGCCTGAAATTTATTTCTTCGTCAATTCGTAAAAAATATCTTGTTTAAATATGGCTGATTGCAAAAAAGAAAAGGTTTCGTCAATAAAAACAGTTAAGAAGTGAGAAAATGAGTACAGTATACGTTTTTCCTATGATACAAAGGATGGAAACGTTAGCGTAAAAGATAGCGTAGCAAAACATACGAAAAGTGAACAACATAAACGAGCTGTTGATTTAACTAAAAAGAGTCATCTTAGGGCTGAAACATATCAAAGTAATGTCGTGATGAAATCACCATCAGCTATTTAAATTTAAATAGAAATCTTTTGAATTTTGCATGCAGTTGAAATCGATTGTCTCATTAAAAATCTATCTTCAGAATAATATCTGTGATAGAGAGCGTTGTCTGGAAGTTTAGATAAATTTAGATAAATCAATTGGAATAGCGTACCGGGGGTTACGCATTATAATATACATTGTTAATCTAAGTTCGAAGTTTTTAAAGCAAAACGAAAACATCTTATCAGACTTCACTTAACATGGATGTGAAACATTTTTTTTTTAAAAAAAAAATTTCATACTCTGTTACTTAACAATCATTATGATGGTAAATTTCTTGTTCCGAAAAGTCTTATTTTTTCAAGAAAAGTATGCTTTCTATGGCGATCCTGATGGTTCACAGCGAAAACAATTTTCAGCCCTCAGGGAGCCACTAAACTGCATAAAAGGCAAGTCATTACAATTCATTTAGTCTTTCTAGATTAGCAGCCCAAATATACAACTTTGGATGCCTGGAATTTAATGTAACCAGAAAGATCAACAAAAAGAGAATAATGCATTTTTTATCACTACCTTTAGCCCTATGAAGAGAACATATCATTCGTACCATTCAGACAATTTTAAAACGAAACATGAACATTCTAAAATTACCTGCAAACATAAACTTTTTTGATTAGTCAATACATAACTTAAATATAATTTTTTATCCTTGGAGCTCATTTTCCATAAATATTCAATGGTATCCTTCACTTGCAAAAATTTCTATCCTTCGCACCCACTCCTCTTCATGATCTTATTTTGTCAGTTTGTTCGCTCAAATAGCTTTACTTACTCATTTACGCATTTATGACCGTCCATATTGGACATCTACAATCGTAAAATTAATCTTCACTGGTTTATCGTACAGTGACTGTAATTGATTTCTTTATTTTACTGCAGCACTTCGCATGGGAATTCAGATGATATCTTATATTTTTGGAGTGACCAAATTTAGAATATTTAAAGTGGCCTTTTTAAATTAACAGCTGTCACTAAAGAACAGAAAATTGTAATTAGATTAAAAATATTTAATTCAAATCAAGATTGTAAACATGCAATGATACGAATGATGTAAAATATTAACTCCGCAGTTTGGAAATAGTAATTGTCTTTGTCTCGTGCAAGGGGCAAATCATTCCAAAATTTCTCCGCTTCTATTATAAATCTCTATAAATTTTTATAAAATGCCTCAATCTCCAGAAATCTCAAGTAAGCACTTAAACACTTCGAAAGAATTCGAGACACAGTAAAGGTAAAACTTGCTTTTTGTCTTGTACAATTGAGTGTACGTTAGAAAAAAGCTGCCACGTAGCTCTTGCAGAAAAATGGGCTAGGTATATGCCGAAAGGTTGCATGCAAATTAGCCTGTGCGCATTTTCATAACAATAAATGTTAACGGATGTAGCCCACAGAGAGGTATCCGACTCTATGACTTCTTTATACGTAACAGGGTGACAGTCAAGACAAATGTCTTTTAGGGACCATTGTAAAGTCTCCTGCTTAAATGATAAGAAAAGAGGCATTCATTATTCGCCCGATCTCGTTGATAGGGTTAAATAGTCATATAAATCAATAGCCAGTTGTTCACAGCGCCCATTCGCCCTTCCTCTCAGGTGCATTTTAATCTTGCGCTGATTACAAAAATGGGCCAGCCAACTTAAAGTCTTTTACTTTGACATAATCAAAAAGTAAATATTTATTGTCTATACCACTTGCCGTTTTTGCAAAAGTATTTACAGTCGGGTGTAATAAAATAAAATTTTCCTTGTTTTAACACGTTTTTTTCCCCAAACTTACGAGATTTAAAAGTACATTTTTAACAGTTTTCCCAATTTAGTACATCTTCAAGGCATATTCCTTATGGGTCAACACCTTCGACCAAAGAGCATTAAATTCAACTTGAAAAAGTGTTTTGACTCGGGTATTGCTTATTGACAACTTTTTGACAAAATTTGTTCTGTTCTCTATCGACATTTACTTTTCGTCAGCAATACCTTAACTCGTAATGAATTTAAACATTTCATCTAAGCCCAAATTCTTCCATAGACAAACAAATTATCAGCTTAGAAATGCCACACCTGTAACGCAACACCATATCATTTATCCAAATGACTCGATGAAAATAAAAAAGATATTTTGTTTCTTAATACTCACCTTATTTGTTTGTGATGGAAGATCTTCCTTGAATTNGTACATCTTCAAGGCATATTCCTTATGGGTCAACGCCTCCGACCAAAGAGCATTAAATTCAACTTAAAAAAATGTTTTGACTCGGGTATTGCGTATTGACAACTTTTTGACAAAATTTGTTCTGTTCCCTATCGACATTTACTTTTCGTCAGCAATACCTTAACTCGTAATGAATTTAAACATTTCATCTAAGTCCAAATTTTTTCATAGACAAACAAATTATCAGCTTAGAAATGCCACACCTGCAATGTCACACCATATCATTTATCCAAATGACTCGATGAAAATAAAAAAGATATTTTGTTTCTTAATACTCACCTTATTTGTTTGTGATGGAAGATCTTCCTTGAATTGCTCAAAAAGCTTTAGAAGTTCAGATTGCTTTGTAGTCCATGTAGACCGATATTGTAGTGTTAATATTAGTTGAAGATAAATTCCTCCCAAAATAAGGACTAAGAAAATAATAACCACTGGACTACAGGCACCTCTCTTGATTTGAGTCCATTTACTGGATATTTTGGTAAGAGACATAATTTCTCTGAAAGTGATTCTTGTCTGCCCACTATGTGCTGACAAACTCTTATCAAGCCACCGGTTCTTGTTTTCAGAAAGACACCGCTTGCGGAGAGTTGTAAAAATCCAACTGTTACCACTAATTACAGTACTTTTTACCAAAGTGCCCGAGATTTGGCGTTTACTTGTATTCTGGCTTTTTGTTGCTTTTCTTAGACTTGAAAATAAGAATTTAAGATTCATGAAGACACAACCAAACATATGAAGGCAGCAGGTTTGGTTTCCAGCACCAAGAAAATATTTGCACCTCGTCTAAAAGAAAGCGCTTAGAAAAAAAGGATGGAAATAAAGTTCACAGTAGCTATCGCCTATAACACCTCGTTACGCTCATTTGATCATCCAGGGGAGTTGATAGCTAGCAATGGAGCTGGTTCGAAATTTGAGAAAATGAAGCTGCACAGATCAAAGTGTACGTCTTTGATTACAAAAGTTATCTCCCCGGCATTACACGAACAACTTTGTAATGATATGGAAGGTGAGAAGTATTGGGTTATGATTGACGAATCGACTGATGTTTACCCCATTAAATGTTTATGTATCGCAGTCCTTTATTTCAGTAGCAAAGAACAGGACATGACTACAAATTTACTTGGCTTGATACCAGTTACCCATGCAAATTGAGCAGCTTTATTTCAAGCAACAAAAGATTGTCTTGAAGCTTTGAAGGTAAAATTAACTGACTGTGTTGAATTTGCTAGTGACGGAGCATGAGCCAAGCTGAAGAAGTATGATTCAGTTTTGTCTGGCATGAAGATAGTTGCATGTAATTTCATCCTGACTAAGTGCATTTTGCATTTACTAGCACTCTGTATCAAGCATGCCTTTGAGCAAATGCCATCATATTAAGGGTTTATGCTTAGCGAAATCCCTAAATGGTTTTCAAAAAGCATTTTGAAACGTGAGGCATACAGCAGGGTGTTTGAAATAATTAACGAGAATACGGAACGTGCAAGCATGCTCCATCCATTGCAAAAGATGTCACAAACACATAGGAAGGGTGGAAAGTTTTCTATAACATTTTAGTCAACTGGCATGAATTGAAATCGTACTTCTCTATAGCAGACCTTGAAAGCAATGTTCAGGTTCGATTCAAAACTCGTTTATATCAGGTATGCTGAAAGATCCGATAAATCTTCAGTTTTTCCATTTTCTTTGCCCCATTGTGTGAGAGTTTGAAAACGTAAAGGCGTTCTTTCAAGCTTCCAATCTTGAGCCATATGATATTATGTGTGAACTCAAGTTATTCTACGAGAGTTTCAAGTGTCGAATTATGACATCAACTCGAACAGGATTGCCAGTTAAAGGTGTTCAGTTTGGAGCAAAATTTCTTTTCGAAGCCAGTTTATTGACGGAACAACATAAAGGCGACAGAAGCATGAATTCAAATATTGCTGATATGAAAACCGAATGCCATAAAATGTCCCGTGAAGCAACGAGCCAGCTTGGTCACCGCATGCCACACTCAACTAAAATATTTCGAAGTCTTAGCTATTTGCAACCATCATGTGTAATAAATCAAGTATCAAGAGTACCCATACTCAAATTACTCCTGCAGCACTTGATGGCGGAAAACATGTCCGAAATAGTGAAACAGCATCGCAAAATAATCCTGGTAAATTGGATAGATGAGGCGACTTTTAGCAATAGTATTCCTCATGGAGTAGTAGAATTCTGGTCTGGTATACTTTTGCATGGAAACAATAAAAGAGAAAAATCGTTTAAAGACCTCGCACCATATGCCCCTGACTGTCTTACCACACCAACAAGCAATGCCATAGCGGAAATAATTTTTTTTGTATGTCACAAACATTAAGACAAGGCAGCGAAACAGGATGTCAGTTGAAATGGTAGAAGCCATACTGCGCATCTGCACTCATCTTTATTTTGGGAAGGAAACGCTGCGGAGACTGAATTGACAGAAAAAAAATTATGTCATTGTTCAATTCATACACTTTGTAGTCAACTAATTAGGAAGATGAAGACGATGATGTTAGTATTTTGGACAACTTTTAAACATCGTTCTTTATTTTGTTGCTATTGCTTGGTATATAATTGGTTAGAAAAGTGAATAGATCGGCCAAAATTTTATTCCTTATTGAATCCTGCCCATAAATAAGCTCTTTCTGTGGAGGAGAACTATTTTGGCTTTTTGTTTACTAATCTGGCTTATTTCTTTAAAAAGTTGGCATTATTTCCATCATGAAAATCTGACAACCCTGGTCACAAACATCATTGGGAATAGCAGCGTCAAGAAGACTGACCAAACAATGCACACAACAGCAACTAATACGCGATATATAAAAAGAATAAAAAATCGACATATCCAGGAAATTAAATTCAAGGAATATTCAGATGATTGAATCAACAATCATAGATTGCTACATTTAGAGCCAAAATGTGGTTACCAATTTAGATATAATATGGGGTTACCGTAGTATTGGGTTTGTCATCTTACCTTAACTTATAAATAATGTATATTGTTGGTTCGTATTAAACAGAGTTCAACAATGTACAGTGTTGGTTCATATCGAAAAAAAGTACCAGCCTTTTAGCTTCAATTATCCAACCCCCAAAAATGAGCTCACAAGTTGTCCAAATTTGGGTATACTGTTTACACGTGGAATGAAGGAATGTTTTATTATCAAAGTAAGAATACTTAGTAATGGTATTTTTAAATATACATAAAACATAATTCTATAACAGAAGTAGCTTTGTGTATACCGTATACGTTTATCAATGTCCTCTTCCTCTTTCTTTTCAATTACAAAAATGTTATATTTTATTACATGATATTCAAAAGTTGTAAAAATATTGTTACTTATTGAATTGTTTAGTTAGTAGTTGAAATCCAGTACTGTCTGAAGCCACCATGAGTGATAATTTGAACAATGCAGCAAGTGTAGTTGAAATGTGGAAAGCTTAGAAAAAGTCTACCTTCAAGCTACTGAAAATTTTGGAAAGAGAAAAATAATGATATCCTCTATTCTCCTGAATTGTATTTTTACATACCATATTTTTCTTAGGAAAACAAAATGACTCGTGTGAGGAAGCGAATAGAAATGTTGATATTAGAAGACAGAGAATTTGACTATTTCATCAAAGAAGTCTGTGAAAAGACTCAATAAAATAAGCATGAAGGTATACAAAATCCTTCATCTTTAATTCTTTCTGAGCTTACAAATGGATCTTATGATCGCAGGTGTTTCCAGTATTTTTGAATCTCATTATTGTTTCAACATTCTACAACATCCCTCAATACTAAAGCCAATTTCAAAGTGCAGTTTTGACTTCCATGTGCGTGCCACCTTCATATGCAGCATGAAATTGTAGTTTCTTGGTATGCGTCTTTCCAGCTCGATGAGAGAAATTTTGTAGGATTTAACGGAATTTATCTATCTAATTATATTTTATGGCAACGAAAAAGTTTTCAATCAAAATGAATGTAATTCTAATAGCGATATTCAAAATTCACATACAATAAATCTTTTATTTGTACAATATTTTTATCCAGTTATCCTGTGTAATAATCAATTATATATATAATAAACAATGAACTTGATTATTGTAAAAAACAGCCACTTGTGTTGTGTTTCCTAAAGGCAAAACAAATCAACTGAGCATATACCATTACGAAGATTTGTTGATCATCAAAAATCAGCACAAACTCTTTATCTCGTTTGCTGTACCAAGTGACTTTAGTACCATGCTGTACAATGTTTTGGGCTTTGTCACAATACGAATACCTCAGAAGATTTCAGTGCAGCAAAGATATGTTACTTACATGCTTTTTTATATAAGCATACACATTTTTGAAAATAGGTTAATGTATGCTTATGGAGAAAACTCAGACAGGCTTAAAATATGCTTAAATTATGCTTATTTTCCGAAAAAATTAAAATCAAATTTTTTATGGTACTTGGTTGAAAAACTGTCAAAATTAAGGTTGATTCAATAGAAAGAAACTTTTTGCATGTAACAAAAGCTTTGACAGCCTCTTATTCAAATAAAACACATAACTTTAGACATGCTAAGTATAATGTATACATATACTCTAACTTATAACTTTTCAATAAAGCCGTCAATGAAGTCAAATAGTTTTCTCGCTCCCTCTTCATCTTCAGGGGAAAGAAATTCTATGTTGTCATCAATAACAAACGACTCGTCTTCTTCTTCTGGTTCAACTGAAGGGACACTGTCAACGTTACTGACCGCAGGCGTGGTGGATGCATCAATCACTGATTGTGGTGGAACGTGGTAGTTTTCGAGACCTTGAGGCTTAATTAATTTGTCATCAGAACCTTCTGCGGTAATTAAGCAACCTGTTGCATCCCAGCAGCTTTTTCTCATTTTGTTGTACCGCTCACCATTCAAGGCATTCCACGCTTCACCAGCCCAATGTGTGTCAATACACGCCTTTCTTTTGCGTTATAGGGTTTTTCATTGCCAAAGCATCTTTCGGCGTTATCTTCGATGTCCAACCACTTCCTGTGTTCGATAGCAATCAGGGACTTTAAGCAAGCAGCATATCCAGCATCTACCGGCTGCCATAGGTCGCATCGGGTAAACCATACCACAGTAACCCATTTGCTCCAGACACGGCTACTTTAAAGTCATTTTGCATTTGACCTGTCAAGTTATCGAGCAACAAAACAAATTTGGATAAGCCTTCCTGTTGCAAGAAAGGTGTAAGTGATCTTGTAAACGAGTCTATACAAACATACTGGTATAACCAGGCATTGTCTTGTCGAAACACATAGACTTCAGGATGCCAGGCAAGCTTTTCATCCGCTGAAATTCTTTTACCTTTACCAATCACAGCAAGCTTTGGTTGCTTTCCCTCTGGTCTGAATGTAACTTGAAGTGTGCGTTGACGTTTTTCCAATCCTACACCAGGTTGTGTTATCCATGTATTGTGCATCGATCCTTGTTTTGGTGGTACATACTCGTATGTGCGTTTCCCATAAACGACGAACAGAAGAGGTGATGGATCTAAGTTTAACCTTTCGTGTGGTTTATATCATCCCCACTTTGTATCATATGTTGGATCTTCTGTACCAGTTCGGATGTACTTTACCCTTAAAGTTGCATGCCATTTCATCAATGCTGGAATTTTCTCCTTCTTGTGTTTTTTCTTCTTTCTTTGTTTTGATCGCATCCTGATTTTATGTCTTTGTAGGAGCTGCATGACAACATGAGCTTTTATTTCAACTTTTGGATCAATCTCTACCTGTCATTTGCGTGCCTAACTCCAAAGCCAGGCAAAATTCACTAGATGACCTTTCGACCTTGCTGACTGAAATTTGTCCAAAAGCTTGTCATATAAATCGATATACTTAGTCGCCTTTCTACCTTTAGAAAAAAGTTTACGGTGTGCTGATGCTGCGTCTTGCATAATAGATCGTTTGTTCTTCAACCATCAAGTAATTTGGGATTGAGTGATGACATATTTCTCTGCTACACTTTCTTGCAGCTCTCCACTTTCGTAGTCGCATATTGCAGCTGCCTTGTACAAGGCTGTATACTGCTTTCTTTTTTCCCCTGAGTTCTTGCTCGCACCTAAACTCTTGGCTTCTGCCGCTACCACACCGTTCACCATTTGATCAAAAACTTCCTTAACTTGAAACAATAAAGGTTCATCATAATCAGCTTTGTTCTTTTTTTTTCTATGGAGCTTCATTGAAAATATTATGCATGCTCTTAATATGGAATGCCAAGCCTTGGCTGCTCTTAAACTGATTAACGCAGTAATTACATTCAAACAAAGCTTCCACTGGTTCCAAAGGCATTTTTACCTCCTGCTCGATTCTGCGATGTACAACCTTTTTCTTGAATCCAAAAGCAGCTAATGGTGGCTGCTTTCGTTTGTCTACTCTCACTTTTGACATATTTTATTCTAACAACTGTACAGACATGAAATACATCAGACAGTCAGAACTGACGTTCCTTTTGTTTTGTTTTCAAATTTTAACATTCAAAAAAAATTTCCAATGCAAATAGATTTGAATTCTTAATTCGATATTCTAAGGCATTATTTGCACGTTTCATAAAATCTTTTCCTAGGAATTATCACACTTTGTAATGTTTTGTAAGCCTTGGAACTAAAATAGACACTTAAAAAGTAAAAACCAAGGCTGGGAAATATGCTTAGCATATTTCCCAGCATATTAGCTTAAGAAAATGTCCTATCTGAGCCTGAATATGCTTATAAACGATATGCTTATGAAAAAAACATGTACCTTTGTAATTACATTAACCATCATTAATTTGGGATCAGAAAAGTAAAGACTGTTTATAGATAATTTTGTGGTGCTGATTACGAAAATCATATTCATTTTCTTTAGTTAGTCGTGGTTTTCTCTGATCTGTGGTATGCCTAAAATGGAAAAAAATCCCTTTTTTCCGCAAGCATGTCAAATTTCTTTTTGAAGTTTTTGAGATGATATCCACATGGTTTAGCATACAGAAAGTGATTTTATAGAAAATAAATAGTTTTTGAGCTACTTCTTTTACACTTGGTGAACAT
Source organism: Morbakka virulenta (assembly GCA_003991215.1). Classification (NCBI taxonomy): domain Eukaryota; kingdom Metazoa; phylum Cnidaria; class Cubozoa; order Carybdeida; family Carukiidae; genus Morbakka; species Morbakka virulenta. The sequence continues at coordinate 1,369,721 of RDPX01000150.1, forward strand.
GAACCAGGCATGTTGAAGTAAAAACTACGTATGAGAACGTATGAAAATACTATGTTCCCTGGTTGTATACATAAGTGAGAAAGCGGTTATTATTATTTGCTTACATTGTGTTGTTCCTAACTGTTTATAACCTCTTTTTGCCCTTAAATAGGTTAGAAGGATAACATATTGGTTCTCACTTTCAGTTACATAAACAGTGGAATCAACTGGATGCTGCAAAAACCATTCTGTTTTTTTTGTTAGGAATCGTTCACAAATGACGTCAAGCACTTTTCACAATTTTTTAATGTCCCTCCCCCCCTCTTCGTCATCATCTCTGCTCTGTTCATTCTCTGCTTCACTCACATCATTTTCACTCCCATTTAGATTCCTGAACATATGTCCGTCACTACCTCAGGCAGATCTGTTGTTGAATGGACACAGCAGCGAACAACTGAAGAGAGGGTACTGACATAGTGAAAAGTTGTTTATAAACTCCCGAGTGAGTTAAAAGAAGGTATAAAATGCTACAAATGCAAGGGATCATTCACAAATGACGTCAACTTTTACCCTCCTTTACCCTCCTACCCAAACATTGTCAACTTCTGTCAACATTTAGGTACCCCCTCTCCCCTCTAAGTGGTTGACGTCATTTGTGAATGATCCCTTGCATTTGTAGCGAATATAGAACTGCAGGCATCAGAAATCCTATATCAGATTTGTAAGAAAAGCTTATTATGAATATTTTGGAATGAAGCTAGAGGATCAAGACAAGTCATGGTCTCCTCATGTTGTTTGTAAAACCTGCTAGAACGTTTGAGGAAATAGACCCATTGTTCCAGGCGATCATTAAGAGTTGGAACACCAATGATTTGCAAGGAGTCTAAAAATCATGTTGCCAACAGTTACTTCTGTTCTATGAATGTGACTGGGGTAGACAAAGGGAAGTGAAAATGAATGAAATACAGACGTCTTCCTTCCGCAATTCTACTAATAGCTCATAACCCTAGCAATGACATTCCGATACTGGTGTTTAAAGAGTTGCCTGTTCTTTCAGAAAAGTCAGAACAGCAGCCACATGAGCACAAATAACTTAATGATGATGATGATGATGATGATGATGATGATGATGATGATGATGATGATGATGATGATGATGATGGTCATGATGATGATGATGGTGGTGGTGATGATGATGACAGTGATAAAGGCTTAGCATATCCTTTCGTTTAATCAGTACTATTTGATCAAAAATATCTAAGTGAATTGATAAAGAACCTTAGTTCATCCAAGGATTCTTCTGAACTCTTGGCATGGTGATAAAAAGATAGAAACCTTTTACAGCATGGTACTAAAATTACTTCGTACAGAACACTAGATGAAGAGTTTGTTATGTTTTTTACTGATCATCTAAAGTTTGTTTTGTGTAAAGATTTTTCTGGTGTATCAAAGAAATTAGATGCTACTAAGTAATCTCTTGATGACAGGGGGCTATTTATTGACAGTTCGAAAAGGAGGCTGAAATACGTTCTTCTGCACATCACCAATATTTATGGGGCAATACCAATGGGAAATTCTACAACTCTTAAAGAGAAATAACCATCATTTTTTTGTTACTGGTCCAGCCAAGATAAAGCAAATAATTGGACTTAAAAGGACTGACCAGTAAGGGATCAACTTGGAGTTGGAGAGAAAAATGTTGAAGCTACCCAATATATACCATCTGATAAAATAGTATTTTCTCCTTTGCATTTTAAATCAAAGCTTAGCAAAAAATTTGTAAAAGTTCTGGGCAAAGAGGGTAACTTCTTTCATCACATTTGTAAAAGCAGCCCATGTCTGAGTAACGAAAGTTAAAAGCAGGAATATTTGATGGACCGCAGATTCGACAGTTGATAATGGATTAATACATTTGCACTCTGTGAAAGATGTCGAGTTAACTGCATAGTCATCATTTGTAGAGAAACCTAGAAACCTGACAACAGCAAAGACATCTTTAACATGGTTTAACATTTCAGAATACTTGATATCAACATGAGCATAAAAATGCAATTCCTCTACAGCCATCTGGATCAATTTTCATAAAATCATGGGGGTGCCAGCGATAAGCAAGATGAGCGATTCCATCAAAACATTAAATTCATAGAGGAAAGGTACCATAAAAGGAACATAAGAATGATGGCAAGTTACTGCCAGAATTTAAAACGTGCCTGATTCTGACCATTCTGAGCATCTCAAAAACGTAAATTTTTACCACATTTAAAATAGCATAACTTGATATTCTTGCGTAACAATTGATTCTAATTTCTTATTTGATATATGTACTTATTTGCCATCACAAAAGAAGAATGCTGTAAAAAAAATTTGAGAGATTTTGCCCCCATGTTGCTAAATGTGCTATGGTCTATTTTTAAAACGAGGGTAGTCTGTAAAAGGAAAACTATAACTAAGAGTGAAAAATGAATAGGTTTTCTTTGGCTGAGCATCCTCACATTACTTAGGAACAGTTGAAAGATTGCCGACCCTATGCAAAAAATAATAATTTTTGGTGACGTCTTATGTGTGTTTAGTTGATTTCTGTTGACTGAAAATCTAGAAAGAACTATAATGTAATAGATATAGCAAGGTACAGAGTGTATAACAAAGTACAAAAATATCAACCAAGAACATATCTTTATTGTTTAGTATTTGTGCTTCTTGATTAAAAAAGGAAACTATTCCAAGTGCTTCTGTTGTGGATGGTATTACCCAAACTTTCACTTTCTTGCTCACTTGCTCTCTCTATATATTGATATATATATATATTGAGATAAATATTCATATACACACAACCCCCTATATGTATTGAGATAAATATTCTAGACTTCAGCTTATTGGAAGAAAAATCTGTAGCAACCATGGGAGAAGAGTGAAAAAGTAGACTTACCACAAAGAAACAGATAAAAGCTATAATTTTATGCATTGATTAACTGTACAAATATGACATCATTAATCGATGTCATATTTGTACAGCAAATTATAAATAGGTTTTTTCAAGAATTTTCTGGTACCTGCAAGTATATAATTGTCTGTTTTTCTGATACGGTATTCTGTAGATTTTAATAAATTGGAAATAATTTTACATATATTCAATATTATTCGACATTCTTCTGTCAAATGAATAATCGAAAGCGAAATAAAACCACTTAAAAATACACCCATTCGTTAAAACCTTTTGTGGTCATACAGAACTGGTTGGTACCTGCTAGTTTATTTCCTAAACTGTGAATGTATATGTAGGCAAATAAATATTGTAAGATTGTTAAATATCATGCAAATAAAAAAGTAAGTTTTTTGTTTTCTTTCGAGCACGAAAGCAAATTTTTCTACATCTGAACACCTGTTACAAAAATTGCACTGATCACGAACACTATTAACGAGCTCTGAATACACAGTTCTTCTATCCCGCTAACAACAACAACAACCCTGAGCTCCCAATCAACAGGACTGTTAAGAGGATAAAAAACAAACACACGATATTTTTGACATATTACCATGCTTATTTTACTTGAACAGCCGTGATAGTTAATATATAAAAGTGCTTTTTATAGGAGTGACGTTTATTTAATTTGTACTGAGAATCATCGATTCGGGTTACAACTTCTTACAGATTTGGTATGGCCTATTAAAGAAAGGTGGAATAAAGATAACGATTGAGACTTGTCTTAAATGACTGTTTAATACTTTATTTCCTTGAAAAAAGACACATTTTATTTTAACGTAGGCAAGATGAAAATGTTTAAATGGATATTTTTTGGGAGTTAACAAAGAAAGCATTAGGTACAATGTAAAAACATCCAATTTTTTTAAAAATTATTAAAAATGTAATAAATTTAAATAAATCCAATTAGGTACTTTGCTAAATTTTTCAGAAGAACCCCTTTAAAACAAACTGTAAATGAAGAAAATTAATTAGAATAGAAGAGTATTTATTGATTTTTTAAATAGTTATATGCAGTAATGTGCTCGTTCCTTTTGAATTTCCTAGAAATCTACTACATTTGAATACAATGACTCGACATCAATTGTCACCAAAAACAAGAAGTGTGTGTGTGTGTGTTATCGTTGGATTTGTCTGACTGATGGCTATTTATAAAAAAATTTTCGTATTTTTTATTGTTTACATTTGGTTCCAAATAAATTTGGAAAATCCAGGTCAAAGAAGAAGAGGGAGACCTAAATTTAGATAGAAAGACAGACTAAAGCAAGATATGCAGGAAAAGAACCTCGAACACAAAGTAGGAGATACAAAAGAATAGAAGAACCTCTCGAGGAACAGTGATCCCACATAAAAATGGGATAAGCTGCAGAAGAAGAAGAAGACATTTGGTTCCAAATGAANGTGTGTGTGTGTGTGTGTGTGTGTGTGTGTGTGTGTGTGTGTGTTATCGTTGGATTTGTCTGACTGATGGCTATTTATAAAAAAATCTTCGTATTTTTTATTGTTTACATTTGGTTCCAAATAAATTTGGAAAATCCAGGTCAAAGAAGAAGAGGGAGACCTAAATTTAGATAGAAAGACAGACTAAAGGAAGATATGCAGGAAAAGAACCTCGAACACAAAGTAGGAGATACAAAAGAATAGAAGAACCTCTCGAGGAACAGTGATCCCACATAAAAATGGGATAAGCTGCAGAAGAAGAAGAAGACATTTGGTTCCAAATGAAAATCAGTAAACTGAGGAATGCACCCAGAGTCTCCCTATAATGGGGGCATTCTTCTTCCAAACACAAAATGCAAATGTATCAACACTTTTATATCAAGTTCTACTTCTACGTAAAAAAAACCTCTTGAATTTCTAGCACTTTTTGTTTCTACGAGTACAGTAATCATTTAATTTTTAGAAAGCTTGACATTCGCTAAAACCTCCCTTTGTCACCCTTTTACACTTCCAATGATACTTTCGAATCGACAGCCCCACAATGGACTCCGTTGCAGAATCAATTTCCAAATAGTATTTTTTAAAGAAAAACGCATTTTGTTCCTTATCATTAAGCATGTTATGGAATATCTTGTTGATTAAGTTAACCCATTTTGGGTGAGGTGAGGTAAAATTGTCCCATCTCTAAAACGAATTTCAGTTTAATTTAGGTAGGAACATTTTAGCCAAATCTGGTGTCTATATGCTTAGTATCTCATGGGCTATAAAAGTTTTGTCAGACCTCCGTGTTTAAAATTTTTGTTCTGAATTACTTTTTACAAAGTTTACATTTTGATTTATCCTTTTTATGAAGGAAGGTCAGTGGTTGTTTTACGGTATATTGTATTATGGATGTATTTTGCACCATAGATCATGCCCCATCTACTTTTTGTTTGAAGAGTATTCGTGGCACATAAGGCTATAAAAGCAAATGGGACAAAGAAAAAAATAAACTAAGAACTAAGTGTGTAAAATGCCAACAAATTACATGCAAAATTTATTCCGAGTTTGTGTGCTCGTCCTTCAAAGAATTATAATTGTAACAATGCTACATTCCAGTAATTATATACTACATTATATATACTATATAATATAAATTAGATGTTTTGGCAAACTATTCAAACCTGACATTTAAAAGGGTTGATTGAGCTTTGTCTTATTTTATTTTTCCGTTTTCGAATAAAATTGAAATTGCATGACTTTCTTGTATTTTAGAACAAAAACGGTAATTTTTGACTAAGAATTTTACAAGAATAATCGTGAGTTATAGAGTCACATTTCCTCACATTTGAAAGAGCATTTTCCATACTCTGTGAATATGCCATGTTAAAAGTCACAAAAATGGCTAATTGGATTTTGCACTCTCAAACTTTGGATCGGTTTTTGATGTATATAAAGTTTCAAAACAAAAATAATGAATACAAATGGTATCTAATTTTAGAAGGTAAATAATTTTTACTGCAAAGAACGTCTTGCAGATATATCTTTTGACAATTAAAAATGTTTCGACTTTTAAAAAAATTAGGGCTTCTGACACCAAAATATTAATCTTTTTGGCCAAATAATTTAATCTATAACATGCAAAGTTTATAATAAACGCTGGAATAAGCAAAAATAATGTGACTTATGACGTCAAAAATGTATCTACTTTTTGGCAAGGACAGCCGATTTGGGGTATATAGGGCGTCCAGAAGGCGTATGGCGTAAACATTAGGTTTACGAATACCGTCTGGCAAGCCTTACCATAGCCCTAGTATGTGGCCATTCTTAGGTAGGGTTTCGGTCGGAGGGGTAGAGTGCTTGTGAGTTTCATATCAGCAGTTATCTGCTGAAACAGCACAGCTTCTCTTGACTCTCCTTCTAAAACACTTTTCCTTAGACCTTTGCCACACTAGTCGTCAGAAGCTACTGGGCAGCAGCAGTAGTGGATGGTGGCTGCTAGCGGCAGCTCTTTTCACTAAATTGACAACGGTAGGAGTCCACCGGCCCTAGTTAGATGGACCATGTCCCAGTTAGGTGGGCCTGCGATGGAGAAGGCAAC